>OZ005651.1:134298474-134898474 GCA_963930645.1 Salticus scenicus | reverse complement strand
TTTTGCTGTTTTTGTTCTAAAATTATAGTCAGTGTACTTATTGTGTGTCATTACAAAGTCCATTATTACGGAAATATGCAATTAATAAATTTAAATTTACTGAATGATTTATAAAGATTTTTGGGACCACATACAGAATGAATATTGCATTAGCTTTTAATTGCTATAATTTAGCCATAAATAGGCTTAACATTAAAAAAGTCATTACCAAGGTGATCATTACCAAGGTGTTCTGAAAACATGGTAATGATATCTAGGAACATGGTAATGATGTCTAGGAACATGGTAATGACTGCTGGGCAGTAAAGTGTAAATCACTTTATGTCGCCTGTTAAAACAGACAGCTATAGGATTCGTAGAGTGAAAATTATTCCAAAAAATCTCGCCATTATATATCGTCTAGACATTTTAATTTTTCTGTTACAAATTAGAATGATAAATACCGCTATCCATATATAAATGTGTAATTATTTCGCCATTGGTCATTTCTGTGGTTCTGTCTGTCATTACCATGTTCACAAATGTCATTACCATGTTGCAATGGAAATTAAAAAATTAATTAATCTGTAATTAAGGCAAACGATCTCTGCTGGTAATTTTTTCCTCTATAGCAGACATGGATAATTGCATTAATGTAAAAAAATCAGGAATTAAAACAATTTTTTTTTTATTTTTTTCTGAAACCAATATTTACCATTATCTGAGAATGACCCATATACCAAATTGCAAAACATGCTACAGTTTAGAGTTACAATATAATTTTCAAAACCCTCACCATATTTCTTAAAGTATATAGTTACTATCTATATAAATAAAGCAAAGAGTTTGTCGACGGAACACATCCGGGTAGAACACTCCTATTTTTGATTGTTCTAGATTTAACTATTTGGTGATGAAAGTCGGCCATTTTCTTTTAGTAAAAACCGATGCTTTTTTTAAAAAAGATACTGCATAGATGTTATACTTTTTTAAAAGAACTCTAAAAACTGTTCATTTTTTTGTGAGGACACTATATACATCAAGTTATTAGATTTAAAGATATTATGTTGCAAAGTTTCACAATGCGATATCATTCGATTGCTTTTATCTTAAAATAAGAGTCTAATATTAAACAAAAAACAGTCTAAAATTAAAGAACAATGAATAATGTTTTAAAAATTATCAGTTTTGAAGTTCTAAGAGCTGCAATTTTTAAATTACAGAGTACTCATTTCCCATACATAATCTATTATATTTGTAAACAATTTTTAATTTTTTCTTGAGAATTATTCACATAAGATCATAGAGCATAAGACGAGTGCATGGTTGGTTGGTTGGGTTTTACGGCGCACAAGTGTTGCGAAACAGGCAATTCGCGACGGTCTGGGATTCACCCATAGAGTAGGCTGACCATATGACCTCGAATCTTGAGGAGAGTCCTCGAAAACTACCTTCGTCCCCAAAACATTACAACATATTTGGGGACGCCGGTTATAAAGTTATTGATGTTTTACTATAATAATTTAATATATGTATAAGAAATAAGCTGAAATAAGTCCTTTTAGGTGCTTTCTACATAAAAATTACTAAAAATTTACAATTTAAGGTGATTTATTTATTTATTTATTTATTGTCCTCGAAATTCGAGGTCACCAACATCTTTGTCCCCAAATTCAATAAAAAAAATATGGTCACTCTACCCTAGAGGTGATCCGGAGACATGCCACCACAGTTTGATTCTCCGGGGAAAAAAAGGAAGAAATATTTTATTTAATATAGTATAAAGAGCGGGGGACATAGGCAACGGGTACCCGAAGTGAGGTTTAGAGCGATTTCAATGTACAGTCGGTAACAAAAATATCCAAACACTAGCAAAAATTCCTATATAAAAAATGTAGAGCTACTACTGTTTTGTTAAATAAATCCTTGTCGAATCGTGTTCTTAGTCAGTCTAAGAACATGATTCGACAAGGATTTATTTAACGAAACAGTATTAAGTGTATCTTTTTTACATAGGAATTATTGCTAGTGCTCGAATAATTTTGCAGCCGACTGTCTGATATCTCCGAGCTTTTTTAAAGCTACAATTTTATTTTATGAACTTGAATTCCATTTTTACAGCAAATTCTTCCATCTGTGAACTTCTAACGCTTAATTTTAATCCAGACTGATTTTCTTCATGGCTGTAGCAAAATTCCAATTAGACATTCATTGACTGCTAATCGAGCCAAGCACTTAAGAGTTTAAGTCGGAAGTTTTAACCGTTCTATTACCAGTTGGGCATCACCAAGGTTTCAAAAATATTATGCTTCGATATAACATCTTTTTATCTAAAAAAAAAAAAAAAAAAAAAAAAAAAAGATAATTTTCACTGTTAATCTGCTTTTTGTTCAGAGAAAAATATTAAGGAAAGCAAAAAAGCTTCAAATACACTATTTACCAATATATGTATTTGGAAATTTTCGAATTTAGACTTATTGTCAAATATCGAGAAAATCTCTACGAATTACCTTAAAACTTCGGAAGTATAAAGAACATGTTATACCTTATACATTTCTGCAAAAGTTTTGTTCCGAAGAGAAAAAAGGGACCGGTAAAAAATTTAAAAATAAAATTATTTTAAATCACACTGTAAAAAAAACAATGATTGAAATACGTTTTGGTTGTAACATGTAATTATGAGGCTTCTTCTAATTGCCTGTATAAGGTTTTATGAGGATACCACATATATTGATGGAGATATAACGGATTTTTCTTTTTTATAATAAAAAAAAGGCCACTTTTTAAATTATAACGCGTAGAATATTAGACCCAATGAAAATCCATTTTCAGGAAACTTGGCATATTGCATTAGGCACAGTATTCTGTAATCAGAATGCAAAAATATTAAATATGTTATGAAATATGAGCATTTTTACTAAATAATTTTTAACTATTCCTTCGAAAGCTTAAAAAAAAAAAAAATCTGGAGTGACTCCACTCGACTTTCCGAACATTGAGTAATTAACAGTTTTGTAGATAAAGTAAAGAAAGATTAGTTGTTAAACAAACAAAAGAGAGAAAACCATAATAGAGTGTTTGAGTATTTTTCTCCATCTATTACACGTTGTTTTATTTAACGCTACTGAACTTTGAGCCCATAGATCATAATGATAAAGAAATTTTCGTTGTGTCCCTGTAAAAACCTATAAATGCTAGATTCACCAAAATGCTTATAGTTAGTGCAACAGTGATTTATAATACTCATATAAATTTTCAGCTGAATTCAATAAGGCGTTTAGATGCTATCGTACTTTTTAAAATTTAGTCCCATAGGCCATAATGATAAAGAATTTTTCTTTGTGTCCCTGTAAAAAAACTGTAAGTGCTAGATTCACCAAAATCTATACAGTTAGTTCAACTGTGATCTATAACATGTGTACAAATTTTTTGCTCAGATTAATAAGGCGTTTAGACGGTATCACATTTTTAAAAATTTGGCCCCATAGGCATAATGATAAAGAATTTTTCTTTGTGTCCCTGTAAAAAAACTATAAGTGCTAGATTCTCCAAAATCTATACAGATTGAGTATTTGTGATCTATAATATGTGTATAAAATTTTTGCTCAATTGAATAAGGCGTTTAGATGCTATCGCACTTTTAAGATTTTGCTCCCATAGGCCATAATGATAAAGAATTTTTCTTTGTGTCCCTGTAAAAAAACTATAAGTGCTAGATTCACCAAAATCTATAGGGTTCGTACTATGGTGACTTACAATATGCGTACCAACTTTCAGGTTAATCGAACAAAGCGTTTAGACGCTAGCGTGTTCACTCACAGACATACACACATACACACATACACACATACACACATACACACACACATACATACATCATCGTAAAAATAGTGAAAACGGACTCAGGTTGACCTCAAAACGTATAGAAACATCAAAATCTCGAATTCGGATTTTTGACATGATTACAATACTTTCCTCACTATAGTGTTCGGAAAGTAAAAATGAATAATTTAATAGCCAAAGTTATTGAGCTGTTTCTATGGAATTTTCAAACAAATATTGTGTAAATACAGAAACTTGTACGCGATAGAATGAACTGATATTCAGTTCCTCTTAAAATAAAAACTAAAGTATAAGGGGTTTTACTCATATTTTTATTTTGAATGAACCAGTGGTACAGTGTTCGTTGACTGTAAAAACATAATTATAAAACCCCTATTATCTTCCTTTTCTTTGAGAGAAATTGAAAGTCAAGTCATTCTATCGCGTACAACTTTCTGTATTTAAACGATATTTGTTTGGGGATTTCATATAAGTAGTTCAGTACCTTTGGTTATTAAATTATATGAATGATTTTTTTTTAATCTTGCGCATGCGTAGTTAAAAATCAATTAGTAAAAATGTCCATATTTCGTAAGATATTTAACATTTTTGCATTCTAATATCAGTGTGCCGTCTCTAATGTACAGTTGGTAACAAAAGTCTCCTAACACTAGCAAAAATTCCTATTTAAAAAAAGTACACTTAATACAGTTTTGTTAAATAAATCCTTGTCGAATCCTGTTTTCAGACTGACTAAGAACAGGATTCGACAAGGATTTATTTAACAAAACTGTATTAAGTGTACTTTTTTTATATAGGAATTTTTGCTAGTGTTCGGAGACTTTTGTTACTGACTGTAGTGTGCCAAGTTTCCTAAAAATTACTTTGCACTGGGTCTAAAATCCTACGTATTATAATTATAAAAGTAACTTTTTTTTTTGCATTTTTATAAAACAGTTATATCTTCATGAATATATATGGTAGCCTCATAAAAATTTATACAGAAAATTAGAAGAAGCCTCATAATCACGTGCTGCAGCCAAAACGTATTTCAAGTATAGCTTTTTACAGGATGATCTAAAACATTTTGATTTTTGTTTATTTTTTACTGCCCCCCTTTTTCTCTTCGGGACAAAACATTTGCAGAAATGTATGACGTATAACATGTTACTTATACTATCAAAGTTTCAAGATAATTCGTAGTAAAATTTTTTAGCTATTTGACAAAACGTCTAAATTCGAAAATGTCCAAATACTTCTTGGTAGACAGTGTATATCTATAAAAATTAAAGAGTATTTATTTATTTATTTTTTTTTTGGCTGTGAGCGGGGAGGGTTATAAGAAATAACCCGACGGGTTGTCATATCTATTAAGATTTGTCATTACTGCTAATTTGCTGTACTCCTGGAATAGAAACACAATATAAAGTGTACGATTTTCGCTATTTAGTCGGACATGCCATTTCCAGAAAACATTAGTTTTCCTTATAAACGGTTGCTTCTTAAAAGAAAAAAATAATAATAAGCGAACCACTTTAACTATTCCTATGAATATTACCGATTAAGGATTTTTAGAATTTAAATCAATTTGTCATTATAACTTAAAAAAAAAAAAAGGTTTTTATCTTTTTATTGCCTTTAGTCAAGATTACAAAAATTAGTGAAAGGAAATATCGTAGCAATTTTACTGAAAATCACGCAGTACTTTTTTAAAGGGGGGAGGGGTAACTAAATATATATATATATATATATATATATATATATATATTGACTGGGAGGAGACCTTCCAATTCCATTATTTACGACTTGAAGTAACCGACCAGGATAGAACCTAATGTTCAATCGGTATTTTCACGTGATGCAGCTGTAATGCCTAGTATTAAGAACAAACAGAGAGGAGCTCGCACCATGACGCATTGGCTAGCTTGGTGTGATGTAGCCAACTCTTCTTACATATTTCAAAATACCTGTTTCATACATAAGAATGAAACAGAATGAATTCTTAAGGAAGAATTGCAGAAAACAAGACACATTTGAATCGTCTAGGAGATGCCTTCATCCTGCAGTGGATTGATAAAAGCTGAAACTGATGATGATGATGATGATGATGATGGTGGTGGTGGTGGTGGTGGTGTATATGGCCAATAACGTTAAAACATTCTTACTTTAGAAGAATGCAAATCACACTCGGAGTGTAGTGTGTAAATTTTTAAACTTTAGATTGAGTTGCTTGAAAGTTTATCACGTTGATATATTTTACATGATTAAGCAACTAAATTTTCTAATGAAATCTTCCATTGAAATGATTCCATTAGAATTTTTTAAGAAAAATAAACGAAGTTTTGAATTTTTCTTTCGTTACAATTTCGCAAAATTTATAACAGTTCGTTAAAAATGCAGTAATATAGTATTAACATGTTTACATACCATTTTGTGCGTGATTTGCTGCTTTTCTGTTTATTGCTGACCTTTCTTATACCATTATTTATAAAAATAATAAAAGGGTAATTTAACACTCATTTTTGTTCAGACTTTAAAATTTTTTGTAAATTTTTTACCAAGACTAGTTTCTTTTATATACTGTACAGCACTTCAAGAGTCCCTTCATAAGAAAAACAGATTGAGCAATGTTAAATTCTTACACAGTACTTGCTTGCGACTTCACTTCATTTAAATGTGGTATTTTGCATTTGTATTGCATAGTACCATTTAAAATAAATAAGTTGTTTTTTAAGAAATATGTTTAATAAAGCAGTGTAATAAATTATTATTTTTGTTTTGTTTTATTTTTTAGTTTAAGAGACGTTTAAATTTCAAACATAAGCTGCACATTAACTGTGTAATCCCTTCCATAACAAAAATATTCGAAAACTCAAACGTGCGATATTGCGTGGAAGAGAGTAATAAAAAAAACGCAGCATCACCGCTTCTTTTGTTCTGCCATATTAGAGCATTTGACATCCTTCTGAAAAGGAAAGTGTACAAAATAATACATATCCAAACACATGAATAAATCAATATAGTACTTGTTGCCGCTACTCTAAAACCACCGTTACCCATTGGCCGTAAAATCGCTGGCATAAAGATAAAGAACCCCCTTTTTCCGGTACAGACAATTGGCGAATTTGATAGACATCGAAGAGCTGGGAGAACAATACAGTAATTGCACTTTTTAGACCAACTCCTTAATAATAACTGCACACTAACCTTGAAATTTATCCTTGGATGAGAGATAAGACGTGGCATATGAACTTTGAATGGTCAGTGTTAGGCAGTGATGCGTTTACGTCCAAAGCAGCTTATGTATATCTTTCTTTTTCTTACTTTTAAGTACTGCCTGCAATCTGTTCAAGTAACCTCTGTTAATAGCCCATAGAAAAAAAAATGGAAAGAAGGGGAAAGGAATTTCTCATAACGGTTGGATTCGGATGAAATTTATGACATATTCTGATTCTTGAAATTGGCCTTAAAAGAAAAAAAAAAGAAAAAGAAAAAAAAAAAAAAAAAAAAAACTTGGGAAAAAAAAAACCCGATATTTGGAATGTAGAAACTTTCGCACTTTATGTATAAAATTTTGCGCAAGTTCACTTGCATTGTTTCCGGATGACTGTCATATGTCGTGCTTAGTGAGACAGTTGTGTTTATTTAATAAAATGTCATTTATATACATCGAATGCATTGATAAAATATGCAGCTTAGAAACGTAATAAGCATTAATTTCAAAGCTGAATTCTTTTGTTTGGAACTGAAATAAATAGTTAAGATTATTAAAATGTTTATCATCTGCATCAATAAATTGGATATATTTAATAATATTAACACGAATAAAAGTTCCTTGATTAACAATTATTGAAACTTCTTTTATGGACAAGTTTTCTCAACAATATATAATTATTCTCTGATTAATTTTATTACCCATTGTGCAGTACTAGTGCGACGTTAAACCCATTCAATCAACCAACCAACCGCTGATTAATTTATAATTAATTTTTAATTTAATATTTTTTTTTAAACTAAAAAACCTATTTTCTAGTTAGTTTTCGGTATAAAAACTCGTTTAATCACGGTAAAATTGGTTATAAAGCTTCAAGTTACAGCTAGAACTTTTAGAAACGTTTTGAATCGTGCGGAAAACATCAAATATTCAAAATTAAAAAGCCCACCTAAGATTGAAAAACGGCATATTGAAGCAAGATTAAAATTCGCAACATCTAATGTTTTAAAATTTAACTTTTACCAAAAAATAGTGTTCACAGGGGAAAAGAAATTTAACCTAGATAGACCTGATGATTTACGAAACTATTGGCATGAGATAAGACAGGATCCTACATATTTCTCCAAACGAGTACAGTGGAGGATCAAAATTGTGATGGTGTCTCCCAGACCGTCGCCAATTTCCCACCTGCGCAGCACTAGTGCGACGTAAAACCCAACCATCCAACCATCCATCCAAACGAGTGCAAGGAGGGGAGTCTATCATGATTTGGGTAGGTTTCTGTGATCGAGGTAAGACTTATATTGTATTCACTAAAGGTGATAGGGAATCTTTTGAGTATCAAGATATACTGGCTAACAATTCTGTTCCATTAAAATATGAGCTTATGGATAAAAATTTTATTTTGTTGCAAGATAATGCATCTGTGCACAAATCTGCTTCAACCATTTCTTGGTTAACTGAAAATAATGTAAGTTTTAGGGAATTTCCGGCCAAAATTCCAGACTTGAACCCCCTTAGAAAACATCTGGGGTATCGTTGCACGCAAGGAATATGAAAATAGTAAACCATTCTATTTTCGAGCTCAAATCTTCTATTTCAAAAGCATGGGATAGAATATCGATTCTAACATTCAGAAATCTAGCCAAATCCTTCCAAAATCATCTTTTAGAAATAATTTGAGTGAAAAGAAAACACACAAAGTACTGAAAATTAGAAAGCAATACTTTTAGTTAATGTTTAATTTTGTGGACTTAGTTTTTTCCACCCTTTTATGTTGTGAAAGAAAAATCACTTGCATATAATATACAGTTACAACCATTCTTTTATAAAAATTTGTGAAGATTTATTACTTTATTCTGTTTATACTGTTTGATGTTTCTTCCTTTTTTAGTAAAATTAAATTTTTTGCAATTTCATATGCGGTCTTAAAGTTTTTCCTCCACTATATAACAATAAAATAAATAATCATTAGTGATTCTACTTCCAATATTTCAGTATTTTCAACAAGAAAAAGTCTTGTGAACTTCTACGCTTCTACTTTCAAGAAGGCCGCCATTCAACGACTGATTTGTATTCTAGTGACAATGTTACAGAGCATGCGCAAGTTGCCAGTCACCCTTCGGGGTGCCATATTTCCAACAATACTAGTGCAAGACACCTTAATTAACTTCATTCACCCAGTAAGTGAACATTCGGCCTTCCAATCCCACTTCTAAGCCACTTTAGCACCCTAAGGTACCAATTAATACCGCCTATTCACCCTAAGGTTCCAAATGGCACCGGCCTGTCAACTTCACTTTTAACAGTGTGCATGCATAATGGCCAGAGGTGAATCAATGCGTTCTTGGCTTGCTCTCTTTCTAAAGCTCTTTCTCTTAAATAAATCGTACAAATTTTCCGAAATTGTGATCATTTCTTTTTCTCTACATGTAGATTACATCTACCAATTTTCGTTCCATTCGGATAACCTCTTCTTGGTACATCGTAATATTTTTTTTGTCTTAGAGTGTATATATGTAGTATATATGAAGCATATAATTATTTTGTTAGCATCGCTTGAATTAACTTGAAAGAAAAGTTTAGCTATGCAATTATAAACTAGTAAATAATTATAAAAGTATCGATACCAATAGGAAAATTGATTGTTTGCTGTAATTATTTTACAGGTAACATCAGATTATAAAAGTATTCCTTAAAAATAATCATATTTTACGTCAATACTGTATTGAATTTTACTACATAAAAGGCAACATGGGCGAAAAATCTCAATTATGTGCTTTCTGAAGTATGCGACATGAGCTCAACTATATGGACAGTACGTTGCGTCTTAAAATTGTATGGATAGGTGATATTTTGAAATAACAGTTCAAAATAAGTAGCAATCGTGAAAAAAAAATATAAACATTAGAAATCAGAGCATAAGTGTATTGCAACAAAGAAATATTGGAAATGTTTTACAGTGGATTGTTTTTAAAGCTGTCCAAAAAATATGCAGATTTTTTGAGTGTTTTACATTTAAATTGGTATTTTGTATTTATTCTTTTTAGTTATCTTGGCTTATAACTACTGTTTGGAGAATGGGTGACTGTAATGAGAACCAACTCTATTGTAATTGATACTTTAATTCCCGAATAGTCGAAAACTGACGACCGTGGGCATAAACCTCTTGTGCAAGTACTCCCCATAGGTTTTCAAATAGATTCAGGCCTAGGCTAATGGCTGGGCAGTCTATAACAATCACTTGATTCTGCGTAAACCAAGCTTTTGTTAAATAGGAGAGGCGAATTCACGTATTGTCCCGTTGGAATTTCCAGTTTTCCCATTCTAAGATGTTTCAAATAGAAATAGATCGTTTGAGATTATTTTTGATAATCTTCAAAGGATTGTAGATCATTAAAAAACACAATATCCCTTGTTCCATTGAAATCCACTCCCTACACCATGAGTCAACCCATACATTTTTGTCGATTAAAGAACTCGCGAGGTTCTCGTTATAGATGATGCCAATATACACAACCATTTTATATAAAAGAGGAAATTGTTATAACATTTTGAACTTAATAAGCTTAATGTAACAACTTTAATTGTGTGAACGCATTTAAAGATAAACAAACGTTTACAAAAATTTTCCCAGAAGAATTTTTTAAATAATGACAAAAGTATTAAGTATTTTCAATAAAATGCTTCGAAACAAATTATACTAGTCATAAGGAGAATTATACACGCTTTTCATGTATTTTAATTATTATTTTTTAATTATGTAAATAAATTATTTCATTTCTTTAATTATATAAAAGTGTGGATTTTCTCTCATCAGTTTTTGCGCAGAGTAATATCGTGATAGTAGTCCTTGAGACACTACATCCAGAAGAAAAATGATTTGTTTAATTTATCAGTTAATGATTTTGCTAGAAAACAATTACATGACTACTTTTTCTTCATTAAAACAAATATATTAATAAGGATTTTCCATTTTTTATCGAGAAACTACTTCTGAGACACAAATAATTGGATTGAAAATTTGTTATGCTGTTTTCATTAATGTTTTTTTTCTTTCAGAATACAATGCCATTTCAAGGTTAATGGAATTAAAAAAAAATTCGGCTTATTTAAACTAAAAGTTACAAGCATTATTATTTATGGGGAAAATGAGATAAAGTGCATATTTTTCATTGGTAATAAGAATATTTTAATTTATTAGTGCTTTTGCAAAATTACGTTAAGCAGTTTATTTTGAAACATTTTTAAAAAAATTAGAATTATGATTTCTAAATATATGAGCGAGTATATTTATTTGAAAAATAGTTTTTCTTTGCTTTTTTTGAGGTAATTTTTAACATTCATTTTCAGGGTTCCCACAGACGAAATTTTATAAGAACTCTTCCACCACTATTACCTTAAAATAAATTTCCTCTTAAATGCACACTGTACTTTTAAGAAGAAATTTATTTTACAAAAGTTAAATTAAAAAATATCTTTATCAGGGTGGGAAGAGATTAAAAAATTCGTATGAATTGCTTTCTAAGATCATAATGCATTTTTAAATTAAGTAGTAATATGAATCTTTTCAAGCTTGTATTTCTAAGCGAAGAAATGTTTAAGTTGCTGATATAAAATTCAAGATTTTGTCATTTTTTCCCAATATAATAAAGTTGTCTCTAAATTCCACCACTTTTCACAGATATATTTTTGTCGGTTACAAACCATTGCCAGTTACGTTTGAAACTTTTAAACTTTGAAATATAGTTATTCAACTACCTAAATTTTTATTTGGTTAATAATTGTGCTGAAAAGAATAAAGAGTGTTTTCAAAATGTTTAGAACTGGTATGATTTAAGAAACTGGTTTTTTAGTTCGCACACTTGCTCTCTACATCATCGTACACTTGCTCTCTACACATCTAGAAAATATTAACTAAATAATTAAAAGTAAATAAAAATACAATAAGTGACCTAAAATAAATGTTTTATAATATAATAAGATATGTAGTATGACATTTTATTAATAAATACAAGTACAGAAACAATATTATAATTCTATAAAATGTTAATGGAACATGACGATATGTGCTACTAGCTTAGGTGGGGTATTTTGTGTGAGAACTTATACAAAATTCAGTCTTAACGACAAAACTACCATTCAATTTAATATTTAATAAATATATGTGACTTAGTTATGTTTTAGTTACAATAATTTGAACATATATGTTTTTAAACTTTTGACACCGAACTGGTACAACTTTTATGAACCTAGTTGCACACTGAAAACGTCGTACTGTGTCTCCAATCGAATTAGCCTCACGCATGAAGCAAAGCCATTGGTTAAGTTCAACTTCAATGATGACATCATCCTGTGTCAAAGTAAATGTTTGATTTAATATAGACCTTACTAGTTTTTACATGAAGAAACTCTTATTTAAATTAAGTTTAGGGTTTTCAACCTTTTGAACTGAAATAAAGGATGTTGATCTGATTCCACCTATTTAATTTTCATCTGCGGATCTTTTGCTTTTTTTCCTTTTTTATTAGTCTCATCCACAGCCTTAAAAAAAAAAAAATAAATAAATAGATAGATAAATAAATTTACCCATCATTTTCCTAGTTAAATGCTTTTATTCCTGTTCGGTACATTTGGAAAAGTTCATGCAATGATATGGTTTTGTGACTAGGCAATAATAATAATAATAATAATACCACATCTACCAGCCATTTTTGTCGCAACTGTGAATTTGTAGGGGATACTTTTTTGCTCAGCTATCTGAAATGCTTTTCTACATAAATCTACGTTGCTCTCATAAAGTAAAAGGCCTTAAATACATGATTTTCTAAATGCTTTTTTGTAGCGTTTCCGAATCAGTTAAAAAAACAAACAAACAACAACAACAACAACAACAAAACACTGTTTTATGTCATTAGAAAACTCTAAATCAAATACAATGGTGAGTCATATTGAAATTTATAACAGCCTTATTTCCAAGTTTTCAGAAGTGCTGCAAAATAGTATGTGCAAGAAAAATGAAGTTAGGGTCTTTAAATTGATGAGAGAAGTACGATAGTAAGTCTGAAAATATAACTTCTAATAGCTTTATGCTTCAAATAACTTTAAGTGGTCAGCTAGCTGTGAATCTATCTCAGGGTACAGTGTCGGGGAATGTTCAATTGATTTTGTGCCATCTTTAGCCTTTAAAATTTTATCGCCTAGCGGACTCTTAACCTTACTGTTCTGTTCCTACTTACTGTGCATTATATTTTGAACTATTTTCAAAATTATATAAACAATATATATGTATAAGGAAATTATTTTTCATTTTGTTAAAACTAGTATGTTGTTAAAACTAGTATGTACCCTCCACAAAACATTCTTCTACATTTTTCTAAACTCATTCACGCAATACATAACATTTACTAAAATTATTATTTATTAAAATTATTTTAACGATGAATGCAGATGGTTTTCACCAAAGAGAAATATAATTAAATATCCAAAGAAAACCAATTTTATATGCTATAAAAAAAGATATTTTAGGAAATGCTGGTTTTTTATTTTTTACTTTCCGAACACTATAGTGAGGAAAGTATTGTAATCATGTCAAAAATCCGAATTTGAGATTTTGATGTTTCTATACGTTTCGAGGTCCACTAAGTCCGTTTTCACTATTTTTGCGATGATGTATGTATGTGTGTGTGTATGTGTGTATGTGTGTATGTATGTGTGTATGTCTGTGAGTGAACACGCTAGCGTCTAAATGCTTTGTTCGAATAAGCTGAAAGTTGGTATGTATAGTGTAAGTCACCGTAGTACGAACCCTATAGATTTTGGTGAATCTAGCACTTATAGTTTTTTTACAGGGACACAAAGAAAAATTCTTTATCATTATGGCCTATGGGACCAAAATCTTAAAAGTGCTATAGCATCTAAACGCCTTATTCAATTGAGAAAAAAAATTATACACATATTATAGGTCACAAATTCTCAATCTGTATAGGTTTTGGAGAATCTAGCACTTATAGTTTTTTTACAGGGACACAAAGAAAATTTTTTTTATCATTATGGCCTACGGGGCCAAATTTTTAAAAGTGTGATAGAGTTTAAACGCCTTATTAATCTGAGCAAAAAATTTGTACACATGTTATAGGTCACAGTTTCACGAACTGTATAGATTTTGGTGAATCTAGCACTTACAGTTTTTTTACAGGGACACAAAGAAAAATTCTTTATCATTGTGGCCTATGGGACCAAATTTTTTAAAGTGCGATAGCATCTAAACTTCTTATTCAATTGAGCTGAAAATTTATATGAATATTATAAATCAATGTTGCACTAACTATAAGCATTTTGGTGAATCTAGCATTTATAGGTTTTTACAGGGACACAACGAAAAATTCTTTATCATTTATAATCTATGGGCTCAAAGTTCAGTAGCGTTAAATAAAACATCGTGTAATATATGGAGAAAAATACTCAAACACTCTATTATGGTTTTCTCTCTTTTGTTTGTTTAACAACTCCTCTTTCTTTACTTTATCTACAAAACTGTTAATTACTCAATGTTCGGAAAGTCGAGTGGAGTCACTCCAGATTTTTTATTTTAAGAAATGCAAAGTTTTTTATTTATTGTTAAAAATGAAAAAATGAAAATTTTGTTATAAATTATCACATATCCTTGGTTCAACCATTCGTTTTAAAGGTATTATTGGGCTCTTTTGAAAGATATCCATATTGAAATTTTTTATATACAATATTTTTTCTCTGGTTGACTATTATTACTATAAACATTTTCTTTTCAATTTCACAATGAAAAGTTAAAAATAATTTTCATTAAGTACATCTATACAAAATTTTGTCCGATATACTGGGATATTAAAATTTATAAAATATTGGATGACAATGCCACCTTTTGCGCGATTGATCCCCAAATGCAATCAGCACTAGTTTACGGTCAAAGTCCAACTAAATATCAAGTTTGATTATATTTCCTTCAAGAGTTCGTGAGACACAGCTTCCACACAATTTTCGATACACATAACGAAGAGAAAGATATTTAAAATAAATAATGTTGTTCAGGACATCTCAAAACGTGCAAAACTGTCGAAAACTGGAAGTGGAAAAATTTCACAAATCCAATATTTTCTTCTTATGCATATAGAAAAAGGTAACAATATTAATGATAAGGTTAAATAAATCTTTATCTACCGATGGGTTGCAATAGAAATACAGTTTTTAAATGCATGAGAACATCAATCTCTTCATAGGAAGAACTTTAAAACCAACGTTTAAAAAAAAATAATAAAGTTGTATTTTATAAATATCACAGTTACAACTTTTACTTGTGAGACTTATACAAGAAAAAATTTGTAACATTTTTCAATTTGTTTAATCGTAGAAAATTACTGTCACAGATTTCTATTTAAAAAAAGTTGTGATAAACTTAATTAAATAATTTTGAGATGTTAGCAGACAGAAAATATTATAAAGAAATAATAATTTTTAAGAAATGTCTTATACATAAATGTCATAATACATACTTTTTACAAAATAATCATTTCTCAAACTAAAATTTAACAAACAGCCCTCTGGTTTGGGACTTTGTTTTGGCCTCATTTGCTCGTGTTTGCTGCAACAAAGAAAAAAGCAAGAAATTATATATAAATTATAAATATAGCATTCTGGTTAAAAATGGTCAAAGATAGAGAAAATTACTTTGAAATATATGCATGCACGTAGCTCTTATTGGGATTTGCTAGAAAAAGATAACAATTCTTAAGAATATCATTCTCTATTGATTAAAAAATTTCACCACCTTCGTTTCTAAATAATAGGTTATTATATGTTCTAAACCTTTGGTTATTTTTAGATAGTTATTAATAATTTATTTTGGATAATATATCACTGCATTATCAATATTACATTTAATTTGTACAATTTAAACGTCTAATTATAAAAAATAATTGCTCGGTATTATTTAATATTTTTAGTTTTATTAAATGAAATTCCTTTTTAAAATGGTATTACTATGCTTAACTGAATCTATTTTAATTATGAATATCTATCTATCTATATATATGTGTGTGTGTGTGTGTGTGTGTGAGAGAGAGAGAGAGAGAGTATGTATATATATGTATATATAGGTGTTAATTTTTGTAAAATTCACTGGAATTTAAGAACTATAGATGCAGTGAAAAGTTATAACACGAAAACATCACACCCATCACAAAATAAAAATAATTAACTTCAGAATATTAAAAAATAGTATTGTTTTGCTATTGTTTAAAACATAATGTAGGAAGTTGAATTATATCCCTAGTATTTTTTAAGGTATTATTTTGGAAATCCTGCTTTTAAAAAACATTAAAACTTCTTAACCTCTTCCTTCTCGCTCCCGTGAAAATGACGGGGTGATGTTTCGCTCTGTAATTCTCGTACCTGTGGTATTTCCGGGCTGGAGTCTTCAAAAATAACGCGCTAAAAAGAATTTAAAACAAACCATTTCTGATACCAGGAAAATTTTTTATTTCTTATTTTACACTGTAGATGGAAGTAACAGACTATTTAAAATGTAATTGGAGACAGTTGGTTTATTTTCCAGTGTCAGCACTGTCCAATTTTAAATATTTATAAAATTTACTTTGTAATCTTAGCTCAGTTAGGCTTCTGAATGCACGTAGTTTTGTGATTTTGTACTCTGTGGTAAAATGTATTTTTTAATATTGTGTACATTATGGAGTAAGAATCACCAAGTGTCTCGGATTCTAATTTTAGCATAAATGCATCTGAGAGTGATTCAGGAGAGATATTTATAAAAGTCCGGATAGTGAATCTGAGAACAGTGTATTACACGTATATATATATACAGGGTGGTCCGAAAAACATGATAGAAAGTAAGCTACCGTTGTGGAAAAAACAAAATATGCAAGAACATGAAACCTATGTTATTGAATAAAGATATAAATGACATTTAATATACAAGGTGCTCGAAATGTCTACCGTCCCCGACTATAGTGTTATAAAGCCAGTTCCGAAACTCTGTCATAAAGCGCTGGAGTGTGTCGGAATCAAGTGCATCAATCTCGATTCTGATGGTCGATTTCAGGCCCTCAAGTGAATCAGGGGGATTACTATAGATTATTTCCTTGGTGTAAACCCATAAGAAGAAGTCGTACGGATTTAGGTCCGGACTGTATGGGGACCCCTCTACGTCGTGCCCCGTGAATTTTTCTTCATCCAAAGCAATCAAATGCTCACTAAACGTTGTTTTGAGCCACAGGAAGACATCAGCAGTTCTATGGGGACAAGCCCCATGACTGGTGTGTCATGTTGAGACAGCCCGCTTCAGGGCCAAAGTGACACTCTAGAAACTCTCGATGTTTCACTTCCGTGACCATACCGTCAATGAATATCGGACCACTCATCCGCTTCGATGATATGGCACACCACACCGTGACCCTTTGTGGATACAGTCGTAAGACGATACTGAGATGAGGTTTTTCCGTACCTCAATGGCGCCTCAAAAATTATTCTTACGATAAATAATAGTTTTTTCCAAGGTCAGTGATTCCATATTGGTTATTCATTATTTCAGGTAATCAAGCATTCACCTTAACGTGCTATTACAATATGGAAAAATTATACGTATATCAATACATTTGAAATCAGGAACTTAAAATACTTTCTATCATGTTTTTCGGACCACACTGTATATATATATTTTTTTAATAAAATTCTTTTTTAGTATTTAGAACACATATCTTTTAATTTTTTTTTTCTACTTACTGGAAAACCAAAATTTAGTCATAGTAACCCTGATTGTTCGTTTCTCTCAAAATATTTTTTTTTTTTTTTTTTTTTAATTA
This sequence comes from Salticus scenicus, assembly GCA_963930645.1. NCBI lineage: Eukaryota > Metazoa > Arthropoda > Arachnida > Araneae > Salticidae > Salticus > Salticus scenicus. The sequence continues at coordinate 134,880,606 of OZ005651.1, read as the reverse complement.
TTATTTCAAGCTAAAAAAAAAAAAAAGTTTCAAAAATTCAAAATGAATACATATATTGTTCATACACTTTATTTTCCACAAGTTTCTTGAATAAAAAAAACAGTCACATTTTTACCGTTTTCTTGAAAATTACGAGATCATTGAGGGGTTAAAGTGAGTCAAAATGTGTACTTTTTTTTTTTTTTTTTTTTTTTTTTTTTTTTACGTAAAATTACATACGATTTATTTTGTGTTTTTCTGCAATTATACGGCAATTTTTTTCCCTTAAAATTTTAATAAGATGTTATACGAGTCTTCCATCCACGAGCTTTTACTGAAAGACTGGTAAAATTTGTGGACCACGTCAGAATAAGGCCGATGTAAGCAAAAATTAATTCCAGAAGTAGCACGCAGAGCCAACGTTTATAATTTATTCCGGAGTATTGTTAGTCCAACCATTTTTTCAATCCAGTAATTTTAAAGAATGATTTTCTTCTTATTTAATCGCTATTACATACTGGATAGAAATACTCTACAAAAATCCTTGTGCTAAAAAGAGGGCTGGACTAAAATATGGCCCGGAATAAATTATAAAATTTGGCAACTCTGCAATTATTACTTAGATAACAGAGTCTTATTTCATTTTTTATCAGACTTGATCTGTTTCAAACATACTTATTCAATATGGGAAAAAGAAAGTTATTCCTTTTCGTATTCGAAAATTATCCACATTTCAGCATTGCGTCCTAAATTGCGTTGTCACACCATCATTATACCTAAAAAGGAAGGTTGGCGTACGCCTCGACTTATGGTTAAAATTTATTTGGAACACAGATCTTTGTGCAAAATAATAATAATAGTATTAAATAAAAATAAAAATGAATGATTGCACAATTTTCGCACAATAAAACGAATTTCTTTTCCAGCGAATTTTCTTTCTTTTTCTTTTGGTCTAAGACACCGAGTCTTTCATCGAAGTTGGATTCTACTTTTGAAAATCTAAAGCAAATAAAACCATGTGATTTTTATTTTCTTTTGAAAGTTTGTAAATATTCCTTTCTCTCCTACTTCTTGCTTTTTCAATCTTTATCTATCTATTCCATAAAATTTATAGATCTGGTATCAGAAAGCTCGTTATTAAACCAGAATTTATTGCAGATGTATTGGTATAAATATAAAATTGTAAATGTGAATAAAATAATCAAAATTTGTCTTAGAAGGACAACTAACCGTAACAAAATCCAATATTGGACATTCCTGTAAAATTGTGTCTTTATGTACTTAATAACTCAACATTTCAAATCCAATTGATACGTATGCTTAATTTTATTGTGAATGTACCAAGTTTCATAATGTTCTTCCCTTCCAGGTTGACCCCTGCACCTGCATCGAAGGAAAATGGACCTGCGATTACAGTTAGGTTTTTGGCCAGTCATGATAACACCCTGATAAGGCATTTTAGCTTCCTGAATGGCTAGATGTCCTAATGTCCTAAGAACAATCATTTTATGAATATGAATAAATATTAATTTTATATTAAAGACTAAATGAACATTATGATGTCTATATGTCTAATACGTTTATTTAATATTATATAGCAAAATTTGGAGAATTTTAGATTTCTTTAATTTATTGGATATTTTTTATATATGCATACCTGCAAACATCCTAATTAATATTCTGTAGTAATGTTAATATCAGCGTTTTTTTCACACTAATCTTTTTTAGAGTAATTTTCTTCTTATTTAATTGTAATTATATTTGGAGAGAATTACTCTAAAAATAAAGTGGTACGTAAAATAAACGGGTACTAACAATACTACAGAATATTAATTAGTATGTTGGCAGGTATTTATATGCATAGCTGTCAACATTTTAATTTATTCCGGAATAATTTTAGTCCTGCTTTTATTTTACACTACTTTTTTTATAGAAAAATTTTCTCCTATATGTAACTTCGATGAAATGAGAAAAAATACTCTTAAAAAATAAGTGGTATGAAATAAAAGCGGGAATAAAAATATTCCGCAATAAATTAAAATGTTGGCGACTGTGGTATATATATATATAAATATGAATGAATGTAAAAATTGTAAACAACATTATAGCTGTAGTAAAATTTAAAAATATCTTTAACATAAAAATATAAATTATGAAATTCGTGAAAATTAAATATTTTATTTTCATAAACTAGCTTTTCACGCTTTATTTTTTGTGTACAATAGGATGTTTTTGTCATTGCTGTAGAAATTTTTTTATTCACTTCTAACAAGATAAATATAGAAAAAGATGCTGGGTATTCATTTGCATTTTCTTCATATGAATATTTCGAAGAAGTAAATTTCAGATTTGTATACAATAATACAAAGCCGATTAGACTAAAATAATATCAGTAAACGTAAATGTTCTTCGTAGTTTATCGACTACAATAATCAACCGGAAAATAATACGTAACGCATCGTGAACATTTAATCACTAACGGCGTTTACTGTTGAAAAAACAATCGAGACAAATAAAGACGCATTTCTTTAAAAGAACGTGAATTCAAATACAATTTTGACTCTGTATCACCTACTATTATAAATTTCTAAACACGACAGGTGTTAACAATTGCTCTTCAGTGGTGACACTGAATTTTCAATGATGCGTCTCTGAAGATCCTTTGTATGCGCGAATCGAAAATACCGCTTCCTGCGTAGCTTTCAAATCAAATAAATAATTCAAAATACAGTATTGTTCCAGTAATCGCTAAAATTGGTTGAAGAAAGCGCGTGTCAGCCTTGAACCAATCACGTGGTTACCATCTGTAGATGACGATTTCATGAAAGACAAGAACACGCGATTTCGTGAAGAAGCACTTTTAAAGTGCCCGACATGGCAACATCAAACCCAGAACAAGTTCCATTTTAGGGAGAAAAATAACTGATTTTAAGTGCAGATGTTTCATAAAAAAGGATTATAAGTGGAATTTTACTGGCATTTCGAATTAAACAAATTATTTTTTAGGATTCATCTAAAAGTCCCAAGAATATAAAAAATAAATAAATAAATAAAAAATAATAATAATAAAATTAATAATAATAGAGAGACAGAGAGATGAGATCTTTATTATGAGTAAGATTTAATTTTATTACTAGCTTTGTTCACAAATTCATTTGTCAATACCGATAAATTCAGGGTTGCCAACATTTTAATTTATTCCGGACCTTTTTTAGCTCCGCCTTTATTTCGCACCATTTTTATTTTAAGAGTAATTTTTTCTTATTTTATCGCAGTTATATATTAAAGGAAGGTTTTCTATAAATAAAGTGGTGCTAAATAAAGGCGGGCTAAAAATGCTCCGGAATAAATTAAAATGTTGGCAACCCTGTAAATGTAGGTATGAATATGAATCTGACGTAAAAATGAATTCTGTTTGAAAATTACACGGCTATATACATATATTCCAGTATGTATTTTTCTAGTAGCAGAAAAGTTTCAGTATCAGTAGTTCAATTAAAAGAGGTAAATTTGACCATGTTCAGAGATGCCAACATTTTAATTTATTCCGGAGCAATTTTAGCCACGCCTTCTTTCATACCAGATTTTTTTTTTTTTTAAGAGTGATTCTTTGTTATTTGATAGTTGTTATATACTGGAGAAAATCATTCTAAAAATTAAGTGGTGCGAAATAAAGGCGGGGCTAAAAATACTCCGGAATAAGTTAAAATATTGGCAACGATGCCATGTTGCAATCGTAGGGCTAAGAAAGGCGACCTTTTTTTAAAATTATTTTTGAACCACTATTTCCATAAAATAAAATTTATAATAAATTTATGCAAGGAAAGTGCATGTTTACCTGCGAAAATATATATAATAAATCTTATTTTTTGGAAATTGTGGCACAAAAGGAATATAAGAAAAGTCGCTTGTGGCAGCCCTGAATTCGGAGCGTATTACTCTCTTGTAAATCCAGAATAATATTATTTTCAAAGAATATAAGGGTAATTACATGATCACGTGTGAGACCGAGTGAAAGTACTCTTAAGCAAAAACCGTTTTGCGTTTTCTTTCTAAATTCTCTCCTTTTTAAATTCATTTATTACGTGCAGGACACACGATTGGACAAGACTTTCCAAGTCTTTCCTTAAAAAACGAAAGTCTCTGAATCTATGGTATTTAAATAACTGTCTACTTTTTAGCATGTACTCTAATTCCATTCGAACAATTCGTTATTTTTATTTATTTATTTGAGAAATTAAAATCTATTACCACCAGTAATACATTTTTAATGGCACGCGCAAGGCAATCACGACTTGAGTGGGAAAACGTGTGAAATCCCGATTTAAAAAAATGAAATCAACAGATAATAATGCAATAATAATATTATAAATTTTGCAATATATGCATATGTACTATTCTAAATAATACTTTAGAAATAGAAAATATTAAAAAGTCAACAAAATAACAAAAACAAAGTGTTAATGGCCAAAGAGTTTTTACTTTAAAAAATTCTAAAATATGATTCTATAAATATTGAAATTTGTAAGAGCCTGTTACCAAGAATTGGTGCAGAAAACGTTTACTGTTTTCTCATGCTTGTATATAATTTCACCCTGATGTTTTGGCCATTTGAAGTAACCTTGTATTTTCGATTATTCCATTACATTTACAAACACCCCATAAACTGCTTCTTTCCCGCATGAAGTAGCAAAGTATTTCAATGTGAATTCTGTTCTTTTATATTTTATATTTCTTGTGAATTTGTGCATTATAATTTTTTTCTGCAAATATGTTTACTAATACTAAATTATAACTGCCAACTTTATTTATTTATTCCGGAATGCCATCAGTACCAGTGTTTCCAGATTGGGAACTTTTTTATTTAATATCCACTACAAAATTTTAATTGTAACGGTTGTCTAATCACTTCCAAGAATAATTGTCTACTATGTATATCAAATAATACTTCAAAAAATTATTGGTGAGAGTTGAATGAAAAAAGTCTCCAATCTGGGAACACTGGTCAGTATCCACCATTTTCTTATACCATGTTCTTTAAAGTAGCTTTTTTCATATTGAGTCAATATTATATATCAAATAAAATTTCTCTACAGAGATTACTGTGCAAAAAAAAAAAAAAAAACAAAAAAAAAACAGGTACTGGAAACATTCTGAAATAAATTTTAAAAGACGGCAACTATGACTAAATCATACCCCAGAAATTTTACTCGCGTTTTATTATATTGCCACCACTAACGTTAATAAGAAGTTTTTCTTGAATATTTTTGAATGTATTAATGCTAAATGTCATGTAAGAAAGTGTTGTTTTAAAATAATTATCACAATATAATAAAATAAGCGTAATGTTTTAAGAACGCTGCGAGGTATGTAGGGTTGCTAACATTTTAATTTATTCCGGAGCATTTTTTAGTCCCGCCTTTATTTCATACTACTTTTTTTTTTTTTTTTTTTTTTTTTTTTTTTTCTAAGAGTAAATTTTTCTCATTTTCTCATAATTATATATTAGGAAAAAAAAAATTCTAAAAGTAAAGTGGTGCGTAATAAAGACGGGGCTAAAGACGTCCTGGAATAAATTAAAATTTTGGCAACCATGGGTCTGTATACCTGCCAAAATTCTAATTAGTATTCCGTAGCATTGCTAGCCCCGCCTTTATTCCATACCATTTTTTTTTTTTCAAGAGTAAATTTTTCTCGTTTTCTCATAGCTATATTTACAAATACCCCATAAACTGCTTCTTTCCCGCATGAAGTAGCAAAGTATTTCAATGTGAATTCTGTTCCTTTATATTTTATATTTCTTGTGAATTTGCGCATTATAATTTTTTTTTCTGAAAATATGTTTACTAATACTAAATTATAGCTGCCAACTTTTTTTATTTATTCCGGAATGTCATCAGTACCAGTGTTTCCAGATCGGGAACTTTTTTATTTAATATCCACTACAAACTTTTAATTGTAACGGTTGTCTAATCACTTCCAAGATTAATCGTCTACTACGTATATCAAATAACACTTCAAAAAAAAAAATATATATATATATATTGGTGAGAGGTAATGAAAAAAGTCTCCAATCTGGGAACACTGGTCAGTACCCACCATTTTCTTATACCATGTTCTTTTAAAGTAGCTTTTTTCATATTGAGTCAATATTATATATTGAATAAAATTTCTCTACACAGATGACTGTGCAAAAAAAAAAAAAAAAAAAAAAAAAAAAAAAGCCAGGTACTGCAAACATTCTGAAATAAATTTTAAAAGACGGCAACTATGACTACATCATACTCCAGAAATTTTACTCACGTTTTATTATATTGCCACCACTAACGTTAATAAGAAGTTTTTCGTAAGTGTAATGTTTTAAGACAGCTGTGAGGCAAGTAGGGTTGCTAACATTTTAATTTATTCCGGAGCATTTTTAGCCCCGAATTTATTCCATACTACTTCTTCTCTTTTTTTTTTCTTCAAGAGTAAATTTTTCTCATTTTCTCATAGTTATATATTGGAAAAAAATATTCTAAAAATAAAGTGGTACGTAATAAAGGCGGGGCTAAAGTCGCGCCGGAATAAATTAAAATGTTGGCAACCATGAGTCTGTATACCTGCCTAAATTCCAATTAGTGTTCCGTAGCATTGCTTGTACCGCCTCTTTTTCTATACTACTTTATTTTTGTAGTAATTTTTCTCAAATATAGTTACGATTAAATATGAAGCAAAGGATGTGGAAAAAAAGTGTGGAAAAAAAGGCGGGTACTAACAATACTACGGAATATTAATTAGCATATTTGTCAACATTTAAATTTATTTCGGTGCATTTTTATCTCTGGCTTTATTTGACACCACTTTATTTAGAGAATAATTTTCTCCAATATATAACTACGATAAAGTAAGATAAAATTACTTTTAAAAGAAAAATGATATGGAATTAGGGCGGGGCGAAAAATGCTCCGGAATAAATTAAAATGTTGGCAACTCTGTAATTAGAATATTGGCAAGTATGAAAAAATATATAATGATATAAGTTCTACAACAGTTCTTGTAACATCATAAGTGTATGAGTTTATTAAATAAACGAACCTTCTAATAAAATTTATGTTAATATCAATCATTTTCGTTATAAAAAGTACTTTTATTTGAAAAGTCTGACACGTGACGTCAATAAAAAGAAGTAATTAGTTGAACACATCTTTTAAAAAATTTCCCTTTTTGTTTATTAACCCTTAACGCTCTGCATATTTTCCTATTTTGAACAGTAAGACACGCCTTTTGGCGTTCCTTTAAAACATCACACGTATAGTTTCCAAATTACTACCTTTTGGCTACCGATAAATTGTAATAATTTGTTTTATTTTACTTCATCATTAAATAAAATAAATCTTTCTGTTAAATTTTCTGGTAGCCGAAAGGTAGCCTATTGTTACACGTTTTAGAAAAATAACATTTCATTTGCAGAGGAGCACCTTAAGCCGTGGCTCGATTTTTTAATGTCCCCTCAAAAGGGACATACGAGCGATAAGGGTTAAATAATTAATCAGTATATTTCATTTATTTAATTACTTTATAATATTCCATTAATAATTAACTTTAAATAAATTAAATCGATATAAAGAACGAGAATATACACTTTTATTAGTAAAATTTGAGTAATGGTAGTTCAGCTTCTGGAAAAATGAATAATTTGGAAATTAAAAGTCGTTTTAGTTTCTTGTGTCTAAACTAATATTTATATATTTATTTTGTGCAATGAAAATTTTAAAAACATATTATACCCAGTGCAGGGATGGAACACGGGCGCAGAACTTATACCACTATCAATGTACGAAATTTTTTTTTCTACTTAAATCAACGATATTATAGGTAGAGAAATTTCTTAAGCAAATACCGGTATGTATTCTGCGCCCGTGTTTCATACTTGTCAGTGTAAATCATAGTTATCAAGAAGTTCATTGAAAGTGAGAGATTGGTAAACCACTCATCTGTGCTGAAAATTTAAAATGTGAAAAAAATAATTTCAGTATTTGTAAAAGCTATATTTAAATTGAAACCTTGAAATTGATTTATTTTATTCATATTTATTTATACTATTTATTGAATGCTTAAATGCGCTTCATAATTATATGAAAAAATTTCTAGTAAGTTGCATTTTCGTTTTGAAACGAAACATTTGTCTTACTCATAACATGATTTAAAAAAAAAAAAAAAATACTGTACTAAAATTTAGACTTTAAAATAGAAAACGATAACATGCTGCACTCTGGAAAAGTTTATAATAAACAATTGCATAACATGATGAAATTAAAAATTTCTAAAATTTAAAGATTTAATTTCTTTTTATATTAACAAAAATAGAGATAACAGTTTATTTCTTCAAATGCTGAAAGAAAAAGTCATTATATTTAAAAGATATTGAATAATTTTAGGAAGATGATGTAAATATATTGTTTTTACTGTTATGCAAATATAAGAATGTTCCTTGTCATAAAAAAACAAATTTGGTTATGATTCACCTTTAACCTTCTTTCTAAAATAATAACATAATGCAAACATATTTTTATTACTTCAAAAAGAAAAAAGTATAGTTTTTTATCGGTTCCAGTGTTTTTGTATGATTTATGGAAAGTATCTGGAATATTTTTTCCTTTTTACATATTCATTACATTAAACATCATAAAATCTACCCATAAAATCTACAACTTTTTCTAATGAGTGAGATAAGATTCAACCTTTGAACTAGTTTCATGATAATAAAAAATAATGTACATTCGGTGAAAAATTTTTTATTGGTTATTTACAGCTTCTCTTCATTAAATTTATCATGAAACCTATATTGTTTTTCTTGCAATTTTCCTTTCAAAGTAAATTCGGTTTACATAGTTATTTTTCTTTATAAACTATACACCCGAGTATAATATAATAATTTTGTGAATTACACCTTTGTATAGCAGAAAAAATTTTGAGATTCCTTCAAATCTATAATTAAAATATTTATTTAAATGGCGTTGGATTTTTAAGATCGAAAAAACATGCATAAAAATATTTTATACACAATTTAAACTATATTTTAAGATAATTTAGTAACTTTTTTCTTCAATTTTACGGATGCATTAATTTTAAAATATGGCATTCTTATGTGTAGGAATCTAAGAAAAGTAAATAGAAATAAATAATTATTTGAAATGAATAATGCTTTTTAACAATATTTCGTAGATATATATTCAAATTTATTTCAAAATACTGCCGAGAAAGTATTGCTGATTTATAAAAACACGTATGTACGACAACAAAATGAATACTGCAAAAATATGTAATGTAACATTAATCTAGCAGAAATAGAGTAATAATATTAGTATTAGATATTAAATCAAACATTTGGGAAGAAACACCATACCAGTGTATTTAAAAGGATGACAAAAGTGCTATTATTTGTCAAATAATTATTGGTTGATAACGTGAAGTTTTTACAAAAAATAATCTTTTATATGATTAAACGTTAATGATAAACCACGGTCAGATGCAAACTATCAGGAACAGCCTATGAAAAATGTTGCATTATATTTTATTAATAATAATATTTCTATTAATCTTTAAAAGCTAGATAAAATATGAATGAAAATTAACACATATCAATCTTAAATGTAAAACTAAGACTAACAAGGAGAGGTAAAAAAAAAAAAAAAAAAAAAATCAGTTCGGGGATGAAATTGAGCAGAACGATTGTATACTATGAAGGTAATAACGCATGAAAATAGTAGCACGCATAAGCCAAACAATCTTGAGAAACACGCATTTAAATTTCAATAATTCCATAAGTACAATTTATTTCTTCAGAATATCAATGCTCTAGAGGCGTACATGGTAGCGTCCGATGTTGAAATCTGGAGGTCTTCTGCTTTATTATGTAACCTAAGGTATAGCTGCTAAACTTTTTAATTTTTTAAACAGATTTAACCCCACTTTGTTTTAAAGGGAACAACTCACGTACATTTTCGAAGATTAAATAAACTGAAAACAATTAAAAAACTTTCCGGTATTAAGTCTCCCTCAAAAAACGGGAGACTTGGCACGTTTGCCTAAATTAATTTTTTTTAATTCATTATTTGTCTAAATATTTCTGTTCTTTTCTCTTTTTCATTTTCTTTTATCTATAAATCAATGTTAAAATTTCTTTTTAAAATTATAGAAAATTAAAAATAGGATAAAGAAATAATGATTTTTAACTATATATACAGATATATAATTTCTATTCAAAGAAATTAAATAATTTCTTCGATAATAGATATAACATCTTGAGAAATTTTAGTCCAAGATTCCAATGCAATTAAATTAGTCCAGTCTTTAAAGGCTAGCAAATGTTCGAATTATACGACAACATCTTTTAATCTAGATTTCAATGCATCACTGTACAATGATGTTTCATCAACAATTTTTTCTTCAATTTCTGAACAAATCTTCCTTAAAATCGACATTTATCAGCTGTAAATATTTTCACGAAATTTTCTATAATAATGAAACCCATAACAAATATTATATCTTTTAATTACAAATTTAAAAAAAAAAAAAAAAAAAAAAAAAAAACTGACATTTTAAACGGAAGATTTTCAAATTTCACAGAAAAAATAATTAGGGTATTGGGTGGGTAAGGGTTATACAGTTTTATTTAAATCTTAGTTAACAAATATTTTTTTGATATTTTTTCTTCATTACACGTATTTTTTCTTACTTTGTACGAAATAAAATTTCAGTTGCTTTCTAATATCAAAAGCAATTATGTAAAATAAACATGCACTAACTTTCCATAAATGATCGGCACTTTCGATTTCAGACGTTTTTAAAAATATCTCAAAAAGTACTGAACAAATCATCTTCAAACTTCAGGAATGTAAAAAACATATTATAACTCATACACTTCAGTTAAAGTTTTGGGATGAAAGTGAAACGGGACCAGTAAAAATTAAAGAAATATGAAAGTGTTTGGCATCACCCTGTAAAAAGTAATGCATGTGATTATGGGACTCGTCCTTATTACCTGTAAAACTTTTTATATCTCTATCGCATGTAATCAGGGGGATATAAAGTTTTCTTTAAAAAATTGCAAAAGAAAAAAAAATCACTTTTTTACTTTCTCTTATTACTTTCTCTTACCCATAAGGCAGAGAAAGTATTGTTTTTGGGTAAAATTTTCGAACGCGAGATTTTGTTATATTTACACGTTTTGAGGTCCCCTGAATACGAAAATCATGTTTTCAACAAATGGTCTGTGTGTGTGTGTCTGTGTGTCTGTCTGTTATCAGCATATCTCAAAAACAAATTATGGCAGAAAGTTCAAACTTGGTATTCTAAATGTGTATCATATATAGGGATGCTACAGTAAGCGTTTCGTTAAGATCAAGCAAATGGTTCGAGTACAGGGACAATCAACAGAATTCTAATACATTACGTCTATGGGGGAAATTGCAGGAAAATAGAGTTTAACGTCTATAGACTGCACTAAACCAAATGAAACAAATATATATTTTTTGTAATAGAGACAGTTAACTGGGAATTTTTTTTTTGTGTATGTAGGAGCCTTGCCTCCCGCCCTGGGGGGGAAGTCCCCCCTCGAGGGTAGTAAATTTTCATGATGGGTATCTTTCAAAAGAGCTCGCCAATACCTTGTTAAACGAATGGTTGAACCATCGATCTGCGATAATTTAAAACAAAGTTATCGATTTTTTTTACTTTTAAGGAAAAAAAAAAAACTTAGAAAAAAAAATCGTATTTTTTTTTTTTTAATATTGGGAATAAAATGGACTTTTTTTGGATATTTGGTGTTATAATACGTCTCTAATATGGAAATCGTCTGCCTTATCATAAAAGATAATTTAAAAAAAAAAAAAATTTAATAAATTATTTTTTAAAACGAGAAATATTTTTTAATAACCGAATTAAATTCTATATAAATGTAGGTGTATTAATGAAACGGGGGGTTGAGGGGGCAGTAGCCCCCCTCACACAGAACTAATTATCATATAAAACTCTTCAGAAGCCTAATATGAATCGTTCAGGGATGGAACACGGGCGCAGAATTCATACCGGAATCTGTTTAAGAAATTTCTCTACCTATAATATCGTTGATATAAGAAGTAGAAAATTTTCTTACATTGGTAGTGGTATGAATTCTGCGCCCGTGTTCCATCCCTGATCGTTTAACATAAGTTTTCATAACAGTACTCGTTATCTTACCTATTAATCTGCAACCTGTATTTATAGTATTAAATTTCAGGGTAAAAGAAAGTTGTGTGAGTGACACACCAGATTATTTTAGCTATAACACGCAAGGTATTAAACTCAGCGCAAAGTTATTTTCAGAAAACTCGACAACAATATTAGACACAGCATGCTGCAATCAGAATGAAAAAAAATTAAATATCTAATAAAATATGAGCATTTTTACTAAATAATTTTTAACTGCGCATGCGTAAAATTTAGCGAAATGTCATTTACATAATTTAATAGTCAAATGTATTGAACTATTTATATAAAAACTCCAAACAAGTATCGTGTAAACCCAAAAAGTTCTACGTCATAGAATGAGCTGCTATTCAGTTTCCCTCGAAGAAAAGCTAAAGTATAAGTGGTTTTACTCACATTTTTATTGTGATTCAATGAATGGTAATACAGTTTTCGATGACTGTAAATAAATATTGAAAAAACCGCTTATCAATTTCTTATTTTTGGGAATAGCTGAAATTCAGTTCATTCTATGCCATAGAACTTTTTGAGTTTACACGATACTTGTTTGGGATTTTTATATAAGAAGTTCAATACATTTGGCTATTAAATTATGCAAATTAAATTTCGCTATATCTTACGCATGCGCAGTTAAAATTTATTTTGTAAAAATTTTCATATTTTATCAGATATTTAAATATTTAACTGTGTTCACGTTAACGAGGTTGGACTATATATATATATATATAGGTATTATAGTTATATTTTTCTATTTGTTATATTTATAGTTTTTATGATTTAAAAAATATTTTAGCTTTGTTTTAGTTATTAAAAAAAAAAAAAAATGTTTAGATACAAAAAATAAAAAATAGTTACTTTGAGGTAGTATCAAACCGAAGACTTCCAGATTGTAGCCGCGGATGCTATCAAGTGCGCCACTGTAGCGTCGACTCTTTTTTGAAATAATGTGTACAAAAGCAATTACTAAAATTTTAAAATCAATTTTCTCAAGATTGCTTGGCTAGCGCGCTCTACCGTTTTTATACCGGGTGCCCCATAAGTGTGTAAACATTTCAAAAATTCTTAAAAATTTAAAGACTTGGTAGAATTGAACGAGGTTTTAGAAAAAGATATTCTCGTGAAGAGAGATATTTTTGGTAAAGAAAAAAATAATGGTTAAAATTTTCGTCAATAGAGGGCGCTGTACGTGAACAACTATATTTAACAAAAAACTATATTTATTTGCATGCAAATATTTACAGACATATGAATCTTATTTTATGTGTCCGCCATAACCATAAATTACAGTTTGCAAATGAGTTACAACACTGCTAACTGCGGCGTCATTCGGCGTTTCTTACCTGAGGGAAAACGTCGTCATCAATAACGCATTATTAACCAAGTCATCATCGCAATTAAAACTTTACGTATGCGCAAGTAGGAGGCAAAATAAGAAATAATATGTGTTAATCGTAAAACCGTGCAATTTATAGAAATGCTATTTGCATATTTTTCGTTACATTAGAGACCATACATGATAAAAGACTGGACACTGACCAGCCGTTTGATCCTCCATGTTTGTTCAGGCTGTTACATATGATATCATTACACTATGAAAATGTCGTGAATCCCTTTCTGTATCGCTGAAAGAACATAAACAAAACCATTTTTCCGTGATTTTAATAATAAGAAAAGTGTCAGACTCTGGTAAAAGTATATTATGTTTTATAGCGATCGAGTGGTCACTGAAAGAACGTCCGTCATTTTTGTTCAATGTCCAGTCTCTCTCTATAGAGGGTCAGTAGTGTAAAAAGGGGGGTTCACCGCCACGGTGGTGGGACGGTGGGACGATGAGGGTCAGGGTGGAGGCGCGCCACCACCCTCCCACTGTCCCTCCACCGTGAACCCCCCTTTTTACACTACTAGGGTCGCTACGTTACGTATCCTTGCAGCGCCCTCTATAGATGAGAATTGCAAAAAAAAATTCTTTAACAAAAAAAAAAAAAAAAAAGAAAGAAAGGAATAAAAAAACATCCTTTACGAGAATAACTTTTTCGCAAACCGCATTCAATTCTACCAATTCCTTCAAGCTTTACAAATTTTCAAAATGTCTACATTTATGGGACACCGGCATATTTTTGCTTTCATAGTATACTATGATTCTGCGCAATTTCGTCCCGAGCTCAATTTTCTGTGCCGTGACCTCTTATTGTACGACTTAAATTGCACTTGGGACCAACCTCAAAAACACACACATTCAAAATAATAAGAATAAAAATAATAATATATTTTTCTTCGAAATGGAAATCCTTGAAGAATTTTACATTTATTTTCATGCATATTAATCTGTTAAAATATTTCAATTATTTCTAAATTACAAAAATACATTTATTTTTTTTTAAAATAGGAACTAATTTAGAGAGTGTTAATGAATGATTTATGTTGTATAGCTACGTGCTATTTTTTTTTTTTTTTTTTTTTGTTACTTTTAAATATCATAACTGATTTTTTTTTAGATATGTAAGGAAAACGTAAATTAGGATTGTATAACTAATTAGATATTTCTTTAAAAAAAAAAAAAGAGGAAATTTATCTCTTTTAAAATATATAGAAGCGGTTTTTTAATGCATCTATTTAAATGTCTATTGCGAATACCGCAGATAAATAAGTGCTAAATCATTCGGAATGTTGTTTGCGACAAAACTCAAATATTTTAACTGTTTCTCGGTTTATTTAAATGTAATTTGCCTCTAAAATTCGCAGAATCATTTTTTTTCCTTCAGAAAGGATTTTCAATATATATTTTCTTTAATTTTCTGAGAAATTATATTTATATATATATATTGTCAGATTAATTAACATACCCTTAAATTATATTTATTTAAATATCCTTCTAGTTTTCAAGTTACCAAAAAGCGGGTATCAAGAATATTTTTTTAAATTTTCATTCGTACTCCATCTGCAATAAACAAAGATGTACAGGGTGATCCAAAAGTCAGGACAAACTTTAAAAATGAATAATTCGAAAACGAATCAAGATACAAAGATACGGTTTGCACCAAACGGATGGAAAAGAAGCCGGGTTTTGTGTGGCAAAGAAAAAAAAAAATAGTTCTGTTGGCGACCAACAGATGGCGCTGTCGTATTTCTGATGTAGGATTATGCAAAGCAACAAACGATATAAAAAGGAACAACTACAGCAGGTAATGGTAGTCGACGCTTATATGCATCGAAATATCGCATTCTCAGTCGCTACTTTAATCACGCATGGCCTCCAAGATCTCCCGACCTGACACCCTGTGACTTTTGGCTGTGGGGATTCTTCAAAGTCAAAAGTGTACCGCGACCAACCGGCATCACTAGCAGCACTGAAAGATGCCATCCGCCAAAATGTGTCTGCCATAACGCAAGAAATGCTATTGTATGCTGTGAACGATGTGGTGAATCATCTCACAGCTGTACTTCTGAATGATGGACATTGAACAGTTATTGTAATAGTACTAATTAACTGTAATTAAGCTGACTGGTAAGTTGTAAACATTTTTTTCCATTTGTAAATCATCTTTTGGTGAAATAAAACACTATAGCGCCATCTGTTGGTCGCCAACAGAACTAATTTTTTTCCTTTGCCACACAAAACCCGGTTTCTTTTTCATCCGTTTGGTGCAAACCGTATCCTTGTACATTGATTCGTTTTCGAATTATTCATGTTTAAAGTTTGTCCTGACTTTTGGATCACCCGGTAGAATGACATTGTCATACGAAATTAGCCTTTATCAGAATAATTACAAGCATTAGAACATTAGCACGAAAAATCTAAACCCCAAATAGAATAAAATATTTTTCGTCAAAATATGAAAGAAATCTCATTGATGCTGACAACATAGGCGAATTAACACATGTATAAATAAATATGAATTATTTGCAAGTAAGTAAACAATTAATTATGCAGCTATTCTTTAAGGGTTTGTTTGATTTTTAAGGTTGAAAACCGAACACAATTGTAATTAAGTGTTGAAGGTAAAACTTCTAAATTGAAAAAAAAATATTTTCCTGTTAAAATGATAAGCTTATTTTTTTTTCTTCCGATTAATTACATGGGAACAATGGCTTCGAAAAATTTTAAGGTTAAAAATTTAGTAAAAAGAAAATTACTAAGAAAATGTAGCCCACATATTTTAAAATAATTATTCTGAAAGTTAATTGCAGCGATAAATGTGAATTGTAACTCGTTTTGTTTGTTTTTCATTACGACATTAGTTTAAAATGAATGTACTACAGTACATTAGCGTTTTCTCGTAAGACTTCTAATACGACTCGAAATTTTTTTTAATCATGTAAATTTACGAGCTTACGAAGCGACAGAAATGCTGTTTTTTTAAATACAATACTCTTATTTACGAAATTTACATGTAAAGAGAGTTACACTAAAATAAAATCATATTTATTTTTAAGCTTGTACCAGCACATATTTTTAATAAGATATCAGTAAAATCAAGTAAAGATTTTCCCATATTCCAGAGGAAAGAGGCCGTGTTCAAACGTAGATCACGCTGGCCGTCCCAACGATTCAAAATTTCCCATGATTTTCTCTGTAACTCGAGAAAATACGAGTCCTCCCCCCCCCCCCCGTTCCTGCAAGGATGCCATTTCACCCTGTCAAAAACTTTCGTATGATCAATATCCCTTACTTTTACACCACCACAACATCTCCCATCTTCAACATAAAGTTAAAATATTTAGGAGAGTAACTTTCTCTAGCATTAATTGTGTTAACGTAAAAAGAAGAACGAAAAATCATGCGATACGCATCGATTATTAACGCTTTCCAGTTGTGAGTACTCATTGTATTGTTTAATCTTCAATGTTCTTTGCCAAAGTTATCACACAACGGACAGACATAAGGACAGATAGATTAACTGAATTCATAATCACACTTAAACATCGTTGGAAAGTTTTAAAAAGGCTTAATACAAACGGAAATGCAACTTCAACAATATTCAATCGCAGCTGTTTATGTATTTAAATATTTTAGTGTAGCTCTGTAAATATGCAGGCTAAGTATAAATTCTATACAAAAAATTATTTTAGCCTATTAACAATAAATGTCAATTTCGTTGGGATTTTTGCAGTCGAAAGTTATTTAAATGTAATTTATAAAAATGTCTCTCCTAAAATGCAATGCATTGATATTTTTTAAGTGTCCCTGTACACAAACCAGTTGCACAGGGCCTATTAATGCCTTTTTATATAGAGAACATTCCATAATGAACTTGCATAACATATATTATATTTAAGAAAGTTTGAAAATATTCATGGACGCTCAAGGCGGGCGCACGGACAGTTAGACAGATAGATACACTAATTCAAATTATATTGAGTCTTAAAAATTGTTACAAAGTGCTAAAAATGCTTAATGTAAAAGAAAATGCAATTCCAGCAAATTTCGAATAATACCCCTTAATGTAACGGAATATTTTTGCGTGAGCCTATAAATCTTAATGCTAATCATACTGTATTCCACAGAAAACATTTTTTGTGCATGTGAATGATAAATATCGATTTCATTAAGGTTTTTGCAAAGTAAAGTTATTGAAATATGATTTATAGAAATAATTCTTATTGAACACAATGCTTTGGAATAATTTCAGGTGTCCATGTTTACAAATCGGTGGTGGTATTTGCTCAATTTTTAATAGGGAACATTCGATAGTGAACTTGAATGGCATATTTTAATTTATTTAAGATTTGCATAAAGTAAAGGCATTAAACTATATACATAACTCTCGTAGAACCCAACGCTTTGGAGTACTTTCTGGTGTCCCTGTATACAAACCAATTGTGGTATTTATTTCATTTTCAATAGAGAACATCCGATAGTAAACTTGAATAACGTATATCAATTTCAAGAAATTTCATTAATATTTAAGGGAGTTAGAGCACGGACAGACAGACAAACAAACCGAAGTGATAAACACTTTTCAACTTTGTTTGAAAGTGTAAAAAAGCATAAAAAATGTTTGAATTAAATGAAGAAGGTGAACTAGTAAAAAATTAATTTAAACGCTAGTCACAGTATTAAGATAAACTTTACAAAATATTTTACAGAATTACTTTTTTGATATATATTTGTATTTTAGCACCTGTGGTTCAGCATATGTGAAAAGGAAAATTATGAAAAGACTTTTTCTTTTGATAGAAATAAGAAATTGCGTTAGATTACAATTTAAAAATCTAACAATAAGCAATAGAATATCTTGAACCTTCGCTTAATTTGATATCTCGAAGCATTTTACGAATATTATATTTTTGCAAATATAATATATTCTTAATATTATAATTGGAAGAAAAGAGCATTTCTTTATTGAATAAGATTAGATAAAAAATAAAACTCGTCTGAATCATTTGTAGGTAATTTAAGTATATATATATCACTGATAAAGTAAATCTCATGGAATATCTTTAAATCCAAATTTTATGCAATTTTAAAAGCTGATTAAAAAAAATGACAATACATAATTTAACTTATTTTCTAAGGTGATTTATTCTCACTCGCATTCTCTTAAAATTACTTTGACATTACATTCTTTCATTAGCTTTCCCTTGCATTTGCCTTATTTTTTTCTTTCTATTTCAGTCAGTATGTATTTGTTTTAACTTTTTAAGAACCACATTTGTTTTTAATAATAATTTTTCGATTAATCCAGAGACCATCTATAGTTTCAAATTTTAAGAAAAGACTTTTAGTCAAAACTTAATAGTGATACTGTTTAAACAAAACTCATTTTAAAATTTCCGAAATTTATAAAGATTCCTTGGATCTTTTCGTGCATTGCCATATTCAATATTTAGCGTTCCATTGGACAACATTATTTGTTATAGGACTTTCTCTCTTTTATTTTTTTTTGTAAGTAAATCATTCTGTCGCGTGACCATCGTAATTATTTTTATCAGTTCAAGGGAAAAAAGAGTTAGTTCAATTTTGAATTAGTTAAGTGTAAATTTATATGTTTCATATTAACTAAAATATTTCAAAATAAGATATAATCTAGTAGGAGGAAAATAATTTTTGCTTAACTTTCAACGATGGATTTCTTTCTTTCTTTCTTTCTCTTTCTCCATTGTATATTTCCTTATGGTCTATGAGTGTCTTTCCTTGAATTTTTATATAATAATAACTAGTGTAATATGGTTCCAATAATAATGTTTGATAAATGGAAAAAAATATTGTTATGATTTTTAATTGATTATGGATTTTTTAAACTATTATTTTAACCTATATTCGGGTTAATTTAAACTCTTGATTTATCCATAGCATTCGGCCTTTCTTTAAAAACGTGTTCTATACCGTTATAATTATACTTATCGAAAATTAGGTTTTAGAAAGAAAATATTTTAAAAATACTTCAAGATCAGGCATTTCATCAACTTTTGGTGTTTAAGGAACACAGAGGAAAAAATGGTGTTTTAAAGAACTTTTTTTCCCCGAAATAACAAATTTCTAAATTAATTCACGCGTTTTAACTACGATACAGCATTCTCTTTGTGTTAAAAATAGAAATTGAAGAAGGCATATTTATTTCTGCGTTTTTTCTTAAAATACTTCTCTGTATCATTAAACAACTGTAACATTAAACATATTTCTGACGACACTTTGAACTGGACAATTAATAATTAATAAACATTAAAATAAGACATTAATTTTTAAGACCCCAGAAATTTTTTTTATAACCTACTTCATTAATGAAATAGGTGAACTGAACTTAGATTTCCTTAAAAACTAATCCGCTATGGCTAAGTGTGGCTTTTGTTAATAATAATCAAGGAAAGTTCCTTGAGAGCTCTTGAATGTATAATTTCTCTGATTTGACTTTCTCCATAAAGAGCGACAAGTCGATAGCATGAAAAATATAGTTGTCCCTTTGAGCTTATTGTTACTGATTTCACAACCTTGTGCTATATCACGACCGGAAAACATAATTCCATTGTGGTCCTTCTCATAATTCCCATCTTCTTTGACTTCTCCGAAACTGCGGCATTGTTCACGAGACTTCGCAAAAAACAATGCTTTCAACAACCCAATGTTAAATCTTTGAGCATTTCTTTTATGTCTTTGGCCTCATGCAAGTGTAAAAGCAATGGATTCTGTAATTTATTCATTGAAATCGGACTAGAGGCGATAAAACGGCTTTCAAAACAGGAGAAGTTTTATAACCAGGCCATGATCTTTATTGTAATATTAAAATTTATATTCTGGGCTTAGTTTGATTTCTTTGTTGTTGTCCTTCAAACACGAGGTTATACATACATCTGATTATTTTGTAAGCAATATTATTTTCAAATTTGTTTTCACTTTTTAAATAAGTTTTAATGATTTAATAAGCTCAAGAATATATGTTACTTGTTCTTAAGGCTTTGCTGATTTTTATTTTTATTCTACTCAGTAATTTTATTTTTAGAGTCATAAATTAAAAGACTTTATTAATTTGCACTAGATTTTTGTTTAAACAAAAAGACATCATTACATGTTCATTTCTCTACGCAAAATTAATTACATATTGGAATTTGTTTAAAAATAACATACAGGAAACAATGTTGCATTTTTGCATCTAAATACATTTTAAATGCAATAGAATAATGATTGAGTTTTTTTTTTTTTTTTTTTTTTTTTTTTTTTTAAAGAATATTTGCACTTATTTAATTAACAAGTGAAACTTTATAAAAACTCCTGAATACGAAGTTAATTCAATATTATTTTTCTATAAAATCGGTAATTTTCAGTTGAAAGAACGCTAACTTATTACAATGTTAACAACGTTTCTAATTACAATGTTAACACGTGGACGAAATCTAAACTTCTAGAAGATTCGTATATTGATATTTCATATTATTATTTATTATTATTTAGCGATATTTCATATTATTATTTAATATTATTTATTAGTTGTTAGTTATTAGCTAGCTTACAAATTATGAAATATCAATGCAGGTCTGACTTTGAAACCAATTAAATAATAATTTTCTTTAAATATCGAATTTTCAACAGAATTTATTAATTTTTACACTGTCAATTCATAATTTTTTAGTTAGCTTTTAATTATCGTCAAAATCGCTTAAAAATCCGCGACTTATTAAAAAAAGCTTTTTTATACTGTAATTATGTATGTATATTATATATGTGTGTGTGTGTGTGCATATAAGGTGACTTATCATTTAATTTCTCTTTGAAGATTGAGAGCTTGCAAATTTTAAAATATCACTGCAAAGTAGGCAAAAAAAAATAATAATAATAATAATAATAATAATAATTAATTTTAAAAATTCTCTATATATTCTCTAATTTTCAACCAAATTTAACTTTTTTTGGATTTTGTACTTATAAATAGTAATTATAAGCAATTTTTAATTTTTGTCAAAATCAGTCTGGAATTTGCGATTAAAAAAACTTTTTTTCTATATTCCAATTCAATAAGCAGCGTGACTCATTTGAAATTTGCAAAGAAGAAATTTAAGTCCATCCAACTATAATTGGGGAAGTTCAGTTAGAAGCTTGAGAACTTTAACGTTATAAAATATCAAAGCAAATTTTGCATGAAAAATCCCATTTCAATTAATATAAGATAATTTATGAAACAGATTTTCATCACACATAGTTAAGAACAAAACAAACGGATTGAAATCGGTCGTTTCGTTTGGAAGCTCCCGTGCCACAGATGAACGAAGGCTTCTAAGTTATAACACCCCTCTTTTTTCGTCGGGGGTTAAAAATATTTAACAACATCTCCCTATTTGTTCTTTATTTTTAGTGTCGTGTTGCAGTTTTCTTATTTTAAACTGATCTCAGAGCTTCATTTTTGCCTAGCGGCTTTTTTGTAGCTAATTGTTTTACTTCATCAGCCAATTTTCGATGCTCTGTTATGTATATCCTTTAAATATGAAGACGTTACATCTCCCGCTTCTTTCGCAACGGTATCCAAAACAAGAATACTTAAATTGGAGCAACCCTGTATGTATATGCATTTTTTGCTGTGCATTCTGCATAACAGAAACCGAATTACTTTTTTTTGAAAATGTTATATGATATATTTTCACCTGTTAATCATGATTTGAACTGATATTTTTATCGTAGTAATATTTTCCCCATATTTAGATTCTTGCAATGTAGATATATGAAATGTATTTATTTTAAATTATGTCGCAATAAAATTAATAATTAGTTTCTTAACAAGTGTAATATGAAACATGACCGTTATTTTCCTCTATCTTAACGCGTAATTTAAATAACTATTGTTAAAAGGCACTATACCGTAACTTTATCACCAACGTCTTGTAATCAGAATGTACATCAATGTTTGATAAAAAATAAATCCACCTTATTCAGTTTATTGTAATATAGTTGCCACTGTCTGTACTTTGACTTGCGACATATCCGTCGCAGTGCTATGAATCGAGTGAAGTAGCATGTCTTGTAAAACCATTATGTCCAACATCAGATATGAATAATGATAATTAGATCTTTACACAGTATAGCGGAACTAAGTGTTACGAACGGAAAAATTTTTCGGGATATATATTTTTGGTCAATGACAAAATGCTTTCACCAAGGTGAAAATATGTGCATGAGATTCTTTAAAAAATAAATAATATTGACTGACACGAACTTGCTAGTCATGTTGCATAAGAATTTGTTTAACCAAACATGCGATTGTCCGATAATTTTCCATTATTGATGTTGTTCCATTATGACGTTTCCAACTTATGTTAATTATAAACAAAATATATTGTTAGCCGATTGTTCTCAGTGAGTGTCAAGACAGAAAAATTTTAAAATTAGTTTTGCACCAAACCAAAAAAGAAAATGTTAGTAAGTTATTAATTTATAAAAAATTGTATTAATAAGTTTGAAAGTTTTTTACTGCTTGAGAAGGTTGATGTGATAAAAGTGGAATAAGCAAACAAATAAATTTTTTATACTTTCCCTTTGAATAATCAGAAAAATTAAACCTTTGGGAAATCAAGTCATATATGTTGGTTCAGCCGTCCATAGTTGCCAGCTTTAGCACATTTTGGCTGCCGAACTTTCTATTAAAATTTTCCAATAGCTAAAAAGTGTCAAAATTGGTAACTATGAAGTCACTTTGTTGTTAATAAGAAAAGTTAACATTACAGACTACTAATACTTTCTTTTGATATAATTATAATGAGGTACAGAATTCATTATTTTTTGTTTGGACTAGTCTTAAGTAAATTTAATGAAAGAAAATAAAAAATAATTGATAGGTATTCCTTTCTATATTATTTACATAAAATTTAGTTTCAATATTATAAAAACTAATTTATAATTTCAGGATTACTTTTAAACAAAGAACTAATCATTACTTAAATCGTATCTTAATTCCCCCAATTGCCCATAAGAAATAGAAGTTCTGATGTTGTTTTGTTATTATAAAGTTAAAAATTTCTATAACTAAAATTTTTTATTTCCTTGTTTGCCAAACTTTATTGAAAATGATATTTGTTATGGAAATATTAGAGATGTACATGTATGCATGTTTTTGTTTCTTCAGAACAACCTGCTGTACAAATTATATTTTAAAGAATTACAGAAAACAGCAAACATTGTAACGGTAACTTAACTGCATTAGGGGCAATTTTAATTTTCTCATAATCTATCTATCTTTCTATATATCTATATCTATATATATGATATGAAAAGCCAACGGAATTTATGAACAAAATTAGAATAAACAAGAACAAAAAATCATGCAGTACGCATTGAATGTTAACACTTTTCAACTGCACGTACATGTTGTATCGTTTAACTTTTAATATTCTGTGCTTACGTTATCAAACAACAGACAGAACAACGGAAAAAGATACGGATAGACTAATCGAATTTAAAATCACTCTTAGATATTGTTGGAAAGTGTTAAAAAAGGCCTTAACGCTAAATAAAATGTAGCCATTAGATTACAATTCCATCATTGAATGTATCTGATTACCTTAGTGCAGCCCTGCAAATCTGAAGGTTAATTGTATCATATTCTATACAAAACATTATGTTATAATATTAATAATACATGTCAACTTTTTTTATGATTTTTACAGTAGAAAGTTATTTAAACGTGATTTTTAAAAATGTCTGTTCTAAAACGCAATGCATTGGTATTTGTTTGGTTGTCCTTGTACACAAACTAGTTGTACAGGACCTATTAATGTTATTTTGAATAGGGAAAATTCCACAGTAAACTTGATTAATATATAACATCTTTTAAAAACTCTGAAAATATTTAGGGATACTGGGGGACGGAGACAGACAGATAGAAAGGAAGACAATCGTACAAACAGATACACAAATTTAAATCACATTCCAACTTAGAAGATGATAGAATGTGCTAAAAACGCTTAATGTAAACGAAAGTACCATTCCAGCAAATTTTTATTAATAGTTCTGAAAGTAACTGAATATCTTTGTGTGGACTCCGTAAATCTATTGATAATTATACTATATTAAAAAAAAGGCATTCTTTTGTGCACATGAATAGCATGTTTCAATTTCATTAAACTTTGTGCAAAGTAAAGTTAGTAAAATTTGGTTTATAGAAATATCTCTCACACAACACAATGCTTTGGAATAATTTCGCGTGTCCCTGTACACAAAACAGTGGTTTTATTTAAACATTTCTCATAGGAAACATCCGGTAGTGAACTTGAATAACATATTTCAATTTTATTAAGATTTGTGTCAATAAAGGTATTAAAATACGGTTTAGAGAAATACCTCCCTTAGAACACAATGCTTTGAAATACTTTTGGGTGTTCATGTGCACAAACCAGCAGAGGTATTCACTCCATTTTCAATAAGGAACATCCGGTAGTGAACTTGAATAACATATATCAGTTTCATAAAATTCTATAAATATTTATGAGAGTTAGAGCGCGGACAAACAGACAGGCAAATGGGCAGACGAACCGACAGGCATATACAAAATAGAAATCACATTTACACTTAAAAGTTCATAAAAAAGTGAAACGTAAACGCTTAATGTAAACGAGAGTGCAAGTCCAGCAAATTTTTATTAATAACTTTTAAAGTAACTGAATATATTTGTATGACCCTGTAAACCTAATGCTAATCATGCTATATTCAATAGAAAGCATTCTTTTGTGCTTATGAAAACATATTTCAATTTCATTAAGCTTTGTGCAAAGTAAAGTTATTAAAATTTAGTTTATAGAACTACCTCTCGTAGAACGCAATGCTTTGAAATATTTTCGAGTGGTCCTGTACACAAACCAGTTGTTGTATTTTCTCCATTTAAACATACCAAACATCCGATAGTGAACTTGAATGACATATTTCAATTTCATTAAGATTTGTGTACAATAAAGGTATTAAAATGTGGTTTCTAGAAATACCTCCCATAAAGCACAATGCTTTGGAAAACTTTTGGGTATCCTTCTACACAAACCAGGAGAGTTATGCACTCCATTTTCTTTAGGAAGCATCAGGTTGGGAACTTGATTAAAATATATCAGTTTCAAGAAATTCCATAAATATTTGCGGGAGTTAGAGCGTGAAAAATTAGACAGAGAGGAAGACGGGCAGACGAACAGAAAGACATATGCAGAAATTGAAATCCTATTCACACTTAAAAATTGTTAGAAGGTGTTAAAAACGCTTAATGTAAACGAAAATGCAATTCCAGCAAATTTTTATTAGTAGCTTTTAATGTAACCGAATATTTTTGTGTGGCCATGTAAATCTAGTGCTAATCCTACTGTAATCTATTGAAAGCATTCTTTTATGCATATGAATAACATATTTTAAATTCATAAAGCTTTGTGCAAGATAAAGTTATTAAAGTATGGTTTATAGAAATACCTCTCATAGAACGCAATGCTTCGGAATACTTTCGAGTGTCCCTGTACACAAACCAATGGTGGCATTTACTCCATTTTATATAGGAAACATCCGATAGTGAACGTGTATAACATATTTCAGTTTCATAAAGGTTTGTGTACAGTAAAGGTATAAAAATACGTTTTATGGAAATACCTACCATAGAACACAATATTTTTGGAATACTTTCGGGTGTCCTTGTGCACAAACCAGTAGAGGTAAACACTCCATTTTCAATAGGAAACATTCGATAGTGTAGTTGAATAACATATATCAGTTTCAAGAAATTCAATAAATATTTACGGGAGATAGGGCGCGGACAGTCAGACAGACGGACAGACGAACAGACAGACAAACCGAAGTCATTAACACTCTTCAATCTTGTTGAAAAGTGTTAAAAATTTAAATTATTCTTTTTTCCAAAAGGTTTTAAAAAATTATGTTGAAAAATTACGGGTTGAATTCCTGCAGTTGGGAGTTTATGAAAAAGTTGTTAGGTTAAGAAACCACCGTCCTTCAAAGAGTAAATGTAATTGATTTAGCTAAGAGTAAATGTAACTGATTTAAGAAATACAAAATTAGTAACATATAAAGTACTTTATACCCAAATGAATCGAAATTATCAACTATTAAATTTCTTTTCAACATGAAATTCTTCTTATATCACTACCATAGCTGCCAAGTCTTCCGATCTAGGCTGGCTACCAGAGACTTATGACAGAAATTTTCTAAAAAAAATTTCACTTTATTTAATCATGGTAAACTAATGCGAAATATTTCTGCAAAAACTTACTGGGGAGTAATCCTATTAAAAAATCGTAATGTTGGCTAGTATGCACTAGATAAAAAGAGTTAGATGTTGGTTGGAAATCATTAAATAAAATTTACCATAACTTCTTTATTATGTACAAAAACATATTAACCTAATGTCAATAAAAGTAAGTTAAAAATTATATTTATTTGCTTGTGTAGTATGCTTAAAATGAACCTTGTTTAACAAGCCATTCAATATTTTTAAAAAATTATTTTAAACAATAAAGTGTTCCAGAGTCACCGTGTTACACTATGAGATTTTAAAAACTGATGTAAGGTTTGATGAGGAAATAAACATTATAAATAATTTTAATAAACATAGTTTGTTGTAATTAACTACTTCTTTTTTCAATGATTACTGATAGACAGCTAACTGTACTGAATTTCGTTTAAAAAGCCAATTAATTTGTTAATACTTTCAAAGCTGCTAGACAGTGCATAAAAATTTGAAAATTTTATGAGATGATTAATTAAAATTCTAATAACAATTTTGCAAATCTACATGCATTCAAATTTAATTATAAAGAATTCGATGTTTCAGATTGTTTATCAAAGCGAATATTTGTGAATTAATAGCTGAATTTTTTTTTCGAAAATAAAAATAAATAATCAAATATACAGTTAAATATTAACATATTTTAAGTTTTATTTTGTTTTATTTTTATTTATTTATTTTTTAATCAACACTGAACCGTTCAAATAATTGTTATACTTTGAATAAGCAAATATTTGTATCCAACAAATTTACAACACAATTAAAAATGTGTAGAATTTAAAATATTTTAAAGCTAAATTTTATTATAGTAAAAAATGTTTGAGGTCTTTCCTACTATGCGATTTATGATAAACTGCATAAATAATTTTTTCTCCTGATATCTTGTATGATGAAAGTCAGACTTTATTTCAAAAGGGAAGTAGCAAATGAAACTAGTAAAGAAATCATAGTAAATTATATTTAAAAGGTATCAAGCCTTCATCTGTTCAGAAAGAGTTGTTTAAAATATGTAATATTTCTTTATATTATTCATTTGGTAACAAGTGAAATGAAATATAATACATTTTTCGTAAAAATCATATTTTTTTAAATATGTAGGAAATTTGCTTTTTAACCCCCGACAAAAAAAAAAAAAAAAAAAAAAAAAAAAAGACGAATGTCATAAGCTTGATTTTTTTGTGTATCTGTGTGTTTGTTCGTCTGTCTGTGGTACTGTGGCTTCCAAACGAAAATATCGATTTAAATGCGCTTTTTTATTTTATTTTATTTTGTTAGAACGATGATTTAACAAGGTTTTAGTACTTAGCTATGTTTAATAAAAATCTCATCTAAATTGAGAAACCAGGGGAAAAATTGTCCATCTGTCTCCGTAACCCTGATTTCTCACCAGTCTTCAAAAGCGAACTTATTGCAATTGAACAAGGCCTTGAGGCTATTCTCGATGAACGTGACTTTGGAGACCTCTGGATCCTTTCGAATAGTCGCAGCTCCCTTCAACACCTTCACAATTGGATCACAGTTGCAGATAAAACTAGCATTTCTATCCTTCTTAAAGTTAAACTTATTTCAGATCTTCATGATGTTCATTTTCAGTGGATTCCATCCCACGATTCCATCTATGGTAATGAGCAAGCGGGTCGCTTAGCCAAGGAGGGTTGTTGCCATTCTACACCTTGCTCTTCAACCCTTACATACTCAGAACATCAATCTAAGGTTAATTCTGAAATTTCGAAGGAGTGGAAGATCCCTCTGTGTCATCACTGGTATGCGGGCAAAGAGCCGGACTCTTCGTTCATTCTCAGTTGTCATAGAGCCTTTGGAACTGCAGTATCAAGATTGGCAAGCGGTCACACAAAGAGTCTCTCGTTCTTCGAGGGCAGTAGGATCTTTGCAGTCTGCTCTAAATGTCAAGCTCAGCAAGCCTCTGCTGAACACATCTTGGACTGTTACTCCTATACTCTTCCCTCCTTCTGAATCTCGATTTTCTTAGGGTAAATGGTCTAATGGATCTTGTCTGACTTCGTCAGAGTGTTGGAGGATAAGCCACAACACAACAACAACAACAATAAAAACCTACTAGATAGATTTTTAAAAAGGAATTAAAATGTATTTTTTCAGATTACTATGCATTCATTTTTTAAATTAGAGAGCTGGCAATCTTCCAACTTTAACATGTTAGAAAATATCTGCAGAAGTGTCATCTTCCTACTTTTAAATCATGTTAAATAAAAAATCACGTAATTTTTGTACAGTGAAAATGTGTTCACAATGCGAAAATCTCTAAATTCGGTTGAAAATTAGAAATTTTATAGAGAATTTTTTTAAATGACATAAAATATTATTTCCTTTTTTCAGCCCACTTTTCTTTGATATTTTAAAATTTCTAAATCACAATTTTCCAACTCATGTTAGATAATAAATCATGTTCCCCCTTTTCTTTTAATTACAGAGCTGCCTAATTAATAATCCGGAGGGTTGTTAGTACCCTTTTTTTTTTTTTTTCTTTTTTTAAACTAGACCTTTTTTTTAGTGTATTTTTCTTCTTATTTCATCATAAATACATTCAAAGAGAATTACTATAAAAATTAGGGGGATGGGGAAAAGGGACAATACTCCGGATTAGAATGGCAACTATGTTATTATTATTATTAAAGTATATAAATACACTCTTGCTCCGAAGTTCAGCAAGATTTGCAAATGAATATTTTTTCTCATTTTAAAAACTTGTTTCTCGATGAAATATTTTTAGACATTGGGCATTTAAAGAACTGGGTCTTCCTCATGTTTTTCAGTGAACATTGGTTTAAGACAACATTTAGGGGACCGGTAACAAATTGAGCAAAATCAAAAATTTTGTGATCACCCTGTATTGTTAAGTAAACAAAATGAACTGTAACTTTAGGATATGTTATTATACACGCAGTACAATTTGTGTGACGATAGCATGTTAAATAACGGAGATATAAGCATTTATTTTAAAACTTAAAAAAAGAAAAAATATATTTATAATAAAGGCTTTTATAAAGTTAGCTTTACGATTGTTAAGATTTAAATGAATTTTAATTTATGAAATAAGAACAACTTAAAAAAAAAAAAAAAAAAAAAAAAAAAAAAAAAAACTTAATTTTTTAAGTTAAGTTTTAAACGATGTTAATATTAAAACTTTTTCAAAAAATAATAACTACAAATAGTATATATTTAAATATATATATACTCAAAAAGTGATATGAAGAAAAGAAAGCATTTCAAATGTACAATTCTAGAGCGAGAAATATTTTAAAATGTTGAAGTTAACAAAACTATAACAAAAGCACATTTTAGCTAAAACTACATAGCGATTTTTATCTAAAACAAATAATTTTCATTGTGTTATATTATTTAAGTGTTTATATATATAGAAAAAAGTTTGCAAAATGATTCTTTTTCACATATTTTAGACAAGCGTATATATTCTTATTATAAATGAACTGTAACAATGTAAGGTATTTTAAATATGTACGGGAATTCGAAATTAGCGTGAAGTTCTTGCTCTCTATTTTATTAAAGTAACACGAAATGTAGCATTTCATGTGTAACATTCCGCATAAGATATGTCAATTAAAATGATACAGGTGAACGATGGTACAATATTATTGACAGAGCATATCTGGCGAAATACGTATCATATAATTATCAACATTTAAGAATATATTAATATCTTTGACTGAATGATAACATCTTTCGCTATTTGCCCGTTACAACTCAAAATCCTTTTGTATATATATGTTTCATGCATATTTGTTTTCTGCACAGAATTAAAATAATAATTATACACCATTGTTCACAAATAGTGAAATTCATACTAAAAAAAAAAATTCTTTTTTTTTTTTTTTTAATGCTTGGTCTATAAAATTCTATTTTTAAAAGTTCAGTCTTCTTAGATTTGCTTGGAAAGCAGTTTTGCTTCAGATTTTATTTTTTACATAAAGAATAAGTAAAATAATAATACTAATATTAAAGTATTTTTTATTTACTATAAGGATAGTTTACGTACATAAGGGACAATACATATGACGTATGTACGTCAATATAAGGGACGTAAGTATGACGTACATATTATAAAGGAAAATTATAAAACTGACATTTTTACTTTTATTATAACTCTCCTTATTTCACAAATTAAAGTTAATAAAAAAAATAATGATATCTACGATGTTTATGCTAAAATCTTTTTTTTTTTTTTTTTTTTTTTTTTTTTTTTCGTGGGGCGTCTCTGAAATTCATTGCACATACAAAAATATTTAAAGCATTTGTATCTTTAGTAGATTTTACTTTCCTTTATAATACCAACTACAGAGTACTACATTAATGTATTTTTTTAAATTATTATATCATCCATTATACTTCTATTTTTACTTTAAACTATCATTTTTAGTTTACATGGGCATCATTTGCAAGTAACTCCAATGCGGGCTAAGATATTATACTAATTACCATTGTTATACTAATTATCACCATTATTATATTAATTACTATACTAATTATTATTATTATAGATTTTGAGTCAAATTTCCTTTAAGATTGACAAAATAGCTAATTTCGGATAAAATTAATTTAGTAACCAGATTTTTTCTTTCTTTTTGACTGTGCATTATTGAAATTTATTTAATGTTAACAAAATATATATATATATATAAACAGTGATTATTAAAAGCGATATCCTAAACAACTTCGTCATATCAAATCTGTATCTGCCAAACCTCCCTCTTAATATGCACCACTATTTCCAAACGGAATTTTTTGTTATATTTAAAGACTGAAATTCTCAAATAGGGATGCTGAAAATTCGGGAGAATTGTCAGCTATGCAAGCTTCTTTACTGTGGGAAAATCTTTGAAGTACAGTAAAAATGATTTTAAATTATATTTTTGTTTTATTGCAGGACAGTTATATATATATATATATATATATATATAATTTTTAGAGCCACAATTTGCTGTTTTAAAATAAATAATGTATAGAGAAATATCTATAGTAATGTATATTAATTTTTTATACTACTGTGTAAACTCTGCTAAAATAATTAAACAATAGACATTCTTCTTCTTACACGTTAATGGTATAAGGTTCACAAAGTATTTTCACTGCACTTAAATAAAAGTTACTTAAATATCAAGAAAAAATTGCTTATTAATATTTCACACTAAAAACATATTTAGGTTATAAACTTTTTTTTCTATGAATTATTTACTGAAGAAAATCATTGTATGAAAATACTTGCAAGAGTATTGGTTTGAAGGTCTTTGTTTATACATATTAGAATTTTTGCCTTCTACAGTAGTGTGCAGCTTTACTTGATTCTGCGTCTACGATTCTTGAATATTCCAGTACATAGAAATATTGATTCCATGTAATAAAAATTAATGTGAGAAATATTTCTAAAAAGGTTTAAGATACTTATATCAATGGATATAACGAACTTATTTAAGTATCAACTTACTTTTCTGATTTAATTTAAATGCTTAATTTGTCTTTTGCTAGTATTCACTACAGTATTTTTTACCGTGTATATAAAATGCATTAAAAGATTATTTATACTGCCATGATTTAATAACAATTTTATTTTCTTAAACTGATACGTACTTGTGTTATGTAAATTTATTTTAAAAGATAATTAATACAGTACATGTCAAAACTATAATAAATCATCTATAAATAAATATTTTATTAATTTTTTTAATAATTTCGAACCTCTATTGTACTAAATATTTTACAGAGTGTGAGAGCCGCAATTGTAACAAAATTTTGAAATGAAAACTATCCTCTTTTAGTCATTTACTTTTCTTTAAGGGAAAAAGTTACAAAATTTTTATAAATCTGAATATATAACAAAACAATGAGTTTTCTTGTTAAACAAAATAAAAAAAAAATTGCATGTCCTTTACGACAGAAACCTTGCGTCTAATATCTTTTACCCTTTTATCTGAATATCGAGGTGAAGCTATTACGTGGGCGAGTGACACACAAACACGTAATATTTTCCTGCAACACAAATAAAATCATTGTCCATATTGTATATGGAGGCAAAATTCGATGTCACTTGAAGGAATGTCTTTTGTATGTCCGACGATTTCCTGAGTAACTCTCCCTCGCACGCAGGTCGTTTCTGCTTCAAGAAATATTAAGCCCAAGGTTGGGTGCTAGGACCAGAGACTAATATGATACATCTTTTTTCAATCCGTTTAAGGTTAATGAGACAGAGTAAGATATACAGGAAAGTAAGAGTCTGAGCAAGGACACAGTTTGATTCCAAAGTTGGTGATCAGAAGCTTGTATGGATGAGTGAAAACAATATGACAGAAGATCTGGTACACTACTGGTTGCAAATGTTGAATACTTATCACAGATATGGACTAATAACTCAGAAGCAGTGATAGAAAGGGGACATGCTGCGATTTAGATATTAGTCGCTGGTGCGGTGATGGATGAAACAAAGATTTAGTGCTTCTGATGTAATGGGGTCTTTCCACTTTTTCTCGCTTTCGGTTTCTACACAGTGGGAAAAAATTGCGTTGTAATTCAACCACAATGATATTGTTTCAAAAGCTCAAATCCATGTTTTTGCATTGCATTTGAGTTTTTCACTTCTGAACTATGACCGCATTTGAAATGGAAAGAGATGAATATACCAATGTGCTAAACAAGTTATATAATATTTAAGTAATAACTAAAACGGCGTATAGAAATATTTTTCTGACAGAAATATCACATCCTTACTATGATTTTTTACTTTACTTTTTTGCATTTAAATTAAAAATCTTTACACAAACCTTTAATAAAGTCGGAAACATGATTTTTAAAAGATTAACTTACACTTTAATAGTGATGGGTCCTCAAAAATATTTTTTGTACATTAAAAAATACGAACATGGCAAACATTTTAAATATGAAGGAGATGTAATATAATGCAATATCGCATATAATATTTCAAAAAAAGTAATATTAAAAAAAAAAAAAAGTTATTACCTTTCAAATAAATAAATAAATAAAGCAATTTAGTGTTTAATTATTGTGTACGGAAAAAAAAAAAAAAAGACGGAAGAAGAAAAACAAAAAGAAAGAAAGAATTTTGTCCGCTATGACAAACAAATATATTTTTCTAAGTGTTTTAAGTTTAGTTAGACATTTAAACTTTGAAAATTATAATTGTAAGCAATTCCAGTAGAAACTTAAACTGTTCATAATTGAAAAAAAGAAAAAAGTAATAATAAGAAAGCTTTTCATATTTAAAGCATACCGCATCAAATTATCTACAGATAGATATATTTGTTTTACTTCAACCAAGTACTATAAAACCCAATGTATTTATAGTATTAGTTGAAATCAAAATATAGTAATAATTGAAATAAAATTTTGAAAAATATGTTATGGGAATACTTTTTGGAGGGAAAAAAAATGAATTTATAATAAATAGAATTATTTGTAATAACGGAAATGCTCTCGTTCGTACGCATATGTTTTACTTTTTCTTCCAAAATTATATTTTTCATAAATTTATTCATATTCATTGAAATTTAAGTTTGATATTATTATTATTATTATTATTTTAATCTGCTTCCGGATAAAAAAAAAATCATATACAGTGAATCTATTGTATTCAAATGAAATAATTCATTTATTTCTTCAGAAAACTATAGTTTCTGCTTTATTTATACTGCTTTAATTCTCACCTTATATGTTTGAATGTTTTAAATAATTTCTCATATAAAGTTTTAATAAACAAATATGCTTTTTAATCTTTAAATTGTCACTAAAAGGCACATTAAGTAATTTTAGAACTTTAACTATATCTTTCAAGTTCATAAAATTAAATATGTATCAGGAATTTTATCTGTAAATGAAAATTTTTAAATTACGCATTTTTGATGGGGAGGCCGTATCAGTTTTTAAATTATGGAAAAGAGGCCATCTAGAATTCTAAATTTGTTACCTGGAATAGAAGGACCTATTTAATTTTGACATTATTGAAACTTGACCGGCCAGAAATCTAAATTAGTTCCTTGGTATAAAGGGGTCATATAAACTTTTAAAGATGTAACATTTTGGGAAGGGAAAAAAAGCGAGATTTCTTATAACGTATTCTTCTGTCTTAAAACAATTTTTCAATTAAATTGTCTTATTTCTAACTGTTAAAGAATTAAATCGCGTTTCAACCTTTTTGGTATCCATATACATTTCTTTTTGTAAAATGTTTAAAAAGGTTTTAATATACATACGGAGAGGTACCAAACCTCTGGATTGTTTCATATCAATAATTCTTAATGGAAATATTCTCTTTATTTATCACCGAAGCTTCTTGTGATTAAAAAAGGCGAAGAGAACTTTCCAGAAATAGTGATATGCACTGAGAAAAAAAATATACCGCCTTTCTCTAGAATGAATAAGTGACCATTTTCTAAATCCCTTAACTAGAAATATAGATTCTCGAGCTATGCTCATAAGGCACGCCAATAAACTCAATAGACGAAATTGTCCAGAATTTCTAGTGTACACATTTCTGGATGGTGAAACAATATTCTGAGTACTCTAAATATTCTGAATCATTTATATTGCGAGAAATTCTCGCTTGATTTTCTAGAATTGGGTAATAAACCAAGATTATAGTTGCAGAAACCCGTCTCTTGTAGTCTCATTTATTTTCAGAGATTTTTAAATAACTTTACCCTCGAGAATATAGGCAAACGCTCTAGAATTCTAATAGGGGATTCTAGAACTCGCTTTCCAAGGGGACTAGAATTTATAAAGATGACATGGAACTATTTTTTCTAGAGCCACAATTTAGATTCTAGATGTCAGTTACAGAATTTTTTCTCAGTGTGAAACAATCCGGAGAGTACATGTATACCGCTACATGTATACGTTTCACAATCATACACACATTTGTTCCTAAACATAACTTCATTTAAAGAAAAAGTCAAAAACCATACAGAACCAAAATTTTATTTTCATTATACTATCAAAATCAGAATCAGAATGTATATATGTCTGGCTATATCCTCACGAACCGCTGAACGCAGAAAGACGGGAAAAGTATCAAAAGGTGCGAAATAACCCAGCGATTCCGAGTTGACAATTTAAATTTAGTTATTCCAGTTAATCGAAAAAAAAAAATATAAAATACAAATCACGTACAAGATAAGCAACACAACGTACTGCTAAAACATTGTCTCCCTGTAGCAGCACAATTTGCCTGAAAGGATTGAGCGGTAAAATACAACCAGTGGCAGCGGGATAGGTTAAAGAACCTTAAAGTTTAAAATTATATGTAAGAGATTTCAATGGACTGTTTTTTAGTTTCTATTTGTAAAATTATATAAAAAATAATTCTTCCTTTTTTTTTTAAATTAATTATTATTATTTTAAATTCGTTTAAATATGGTGACCAGCGATATGAGCAAAGCCTACTCGTCAAAAATGAAAGATTGAGTTGAAAGAGTTTTGAAAAAGATAAGTTCAACAACAGTCAACTTAAATTATTCATGACATGGGTTTCAACAAGGTGAATATACATTGTTTAGGGAATACTTTTTAATTTCTTAGTTTGAATTTAGAAACACAGAGAAATCTTTAAATTACAAAATTACTTTAATAAATTTTTAAATGGATTGAATTATTATATTTTTTATGTTCTGATAATAAGTTATATAAATCAAATAAAGTTTTACAGTTGAAAGGTGTCTGCCATTGGTACGGTGAAACTTATGCCTTACGCTTACAGTACACTCTACCGAAACGAAAAAAGAAAAAAAAAAAAAAAAGCAACACGAAAAATATGAACTGCATTGACGATGCTTGGCATGCAAGCTTGGCTTACAGAATTATGCAAACGATCAATTCTGCAGAATTATTGCACATTCTAAAAGCATGTAACGCGTAAATACATAGCAACAGGGGTATAATTTAAAAGGTCTAGTACGGTCAGTGATGGACATTTACAACTGAATTGATAAGTGAGATACAAAACACCCTCACATAAAATGCCTTATAGACATACTCGTGGGTGCATGTGGGTGTTACGAGCAATTATTTGACATTCACAGGGATCGAATTATAAGCATTAAAATGGGAAATTAGTCGAATAAACAGATCGTCTGGAATGTTAGACAAAGCTATATCGTGCTTAACTGGTGCTGGAATTATCGGCTCAAAGTATCAGGGTATAATCGTCCATCACTGTGGTTTAGTGCGTATCGGCAGTAATATTTGAGAAAGGATTGTACAAATAGGAAGGTAGCTACGTCCACAGTAATAACGAATCTACTTAGAATTCGTTGTCACTTGCTAACTCGTAAAGATACAGTATAATCTAGGGGTACTCTCTCTCTCTCTCTCTCTCTCTATACATATATATATATATACTCTCTCTATTCACAGATGATTAGCATAGATTGGATTGAGGAATCTACGACAATTGTGACGTCATGTCTATACTTTTCTATATTCATTGCCCTATAGAATGTGCCGCTTACGATCATAGTGGAAATAAGAAATTTGGAAATTCGTTGCTCTTTTAAAAATAAATAAATAAATGAAACTGCAATCAAATAAAAAAATCCATAAAACTCGTACTATAAAATATTTCGCAAATAAAACAGAGATAATTATTATTAAGTATACATACAATGTTTAAAAAAGAATATTTAGTTACAAAATCATTAATAAAATTTACGATTAAGTAGTTTTTTTTACGATTTACCATTAATTAAAATAAATATTTTTTTTTAAATATTTATTAGTTGAGATGTGAGTAAAACTCTGATAAGGTATTCCTAAAATATTCTTTTGGTATACCAGATTCATATATGATAGCTTTCTGATATTATTAAGCAATAGTGCGAATTACATATTGTAGATTTTAAGAATACGGATTATGTTTGTGCACTTACATTTTCATCACCAATACGTAATAAAAGTTTGTTTCTCAAGCATTAGTTTCAACAAGGTGCTGAAAGGAAAGTAGAAGATTGGCATTCGCAGACAAAAACAATGCTGCTAAAGATAATTGAGCACTGTCCTGGCCTCAAAATACAATAGCACAATTGTTCTGACATTTGCAAAATGTAATGTCATTCTAGACAGTGGGAAGCTAATATTTCAAGTTTTACTTTTTCGATAGCTTGTGGTTATTAAGAACTTTGACTTAAACTAAAAATTATGCACTAATTTTACCTTTTTTTTTTTTTTTTTTTTTTTTTTTTTTTGTATAAATTAAATGTACTTTTTCTGTAGCGATGGCTGCATAAATCTAAAATTATATTTTTTCTCATTTAAATTTTTATCGAACTGAATCAAGAATGTTTATAAAAGCAATAATAAGACGGCATTGGAACTTTTTGTATGCTTTGTTGCATCACTGTCACCGAACTCCGCCGAGGACAACCAGTTCCTCATATAGCTAGGTTCATTCAGACCATATGAGAATTATAAACGTTCTAGTCGACAATCATCAATAATGTGTATTCAATTTTTAAATAGCTTCATTAATGAATTTTAGAACTTTCCAGGTATTTAAAATTTATTCTAACTGCGCTAGAAACCAATAGATCATTCAGGGAAATTCCAGTTCCCATTCAAGTTAGAGTTTCCAATTTTAGCAACCCTAAAATACCATGTTTTATTTA
Organism: Salticus scenicus; assembly: GCA_963930645.1. Classification (NCBI taxonomy): domain Eukaryota; kingdom Metazoa; phylum Arthropoda; class Arachnida; order Araneae; family Salticidae; genus Salticus; species Salticus scenicus. The sequence goes on along the minus strand of OZ005651.1, from coordinate 134,842,046 downwards.
TATTATTTTACTTTTTTTTTTTTTTTTTTTTTTTTTTTTTTCAAATTTGAAAAAAAGACGACAGGTTTGTCGCCAAAAACTAAATCTGCGTTGGCGACGAAATTAGCGAATTTACGAGATCAGCGATTAAAGTTGACGGAACATTGTAATTTAGGGTCGCTAGAGACAATTTGCTCTTTCTCAATTTTAACAGAGTTTTTTTTTTTTTCTTTTTTTCTGTGTGCGGGGGTAGAGAAGGAGTTAATTTTTTATATTGTATTGCTTCCCGCCATTAATGTTCACCAAAGACTACAAAAGGAAGTCACCAATACTCGACTAAATTACATTGAACATTACATTGAACTGTGCATTTGACAAGAAGAGATTCGTTAAGAAGCTGCAGAATACTATTCCTGAATAAGCGATATTCTTGCTCTGTGGTGTATATAATCCAATTATTGCGACTTTTGTGGTTTGAGAAATTGTTTTCTTGACTTGTTTACGGGAATGTTCATGAACTGGATCCTGCCTGATTATTTACAAACCAGTTACTTCGCATGAAAATATCAACGTTTTCGTAAAAAAATGTACATTTCAATGTTGTATAAGGCAGTCATGAGGTATCCACATCAGATTAAAAAAAAAAATATTGCCAAATTTTCTCTTGCTTCATTAAAAATTTATTCACTTCAGAAATATTCCGCTTGCTACAATTTTGCTAATTATTATTATTATTTTTTTTTTTTTTTTTTTAAATTGGGGTAAGTGAAAAACGAGCTTAGTGTAATTGTAACTTCGCTCCATCACTCGATTAATAAGGTGAATTTAGCTGTAACATCAAAGGTCGTATATCCCGCCGTTTTATCAGATCATTTTCAGGGATGAGAAATGTCCACCTTTTTTGCTAGCACTATTTTTATACAACTTTCCTATTTAAACACAATACATTACTATAAAAATGGGATAAAGATTTTATATAAAAATAGTGGTATCAAATAAGGCGGAAATTTCTTATAACTGAAAGTGTCTTGAAGAAAGATGTGAGATGTACGACCTCTGTAATAGCGGTCATAAGTGCTTATTTGAACCTTTTCTTGCTATAATTAACCTTAAGAAATCAAATAAAATATACAAAACAGTGATTGTTTTAGAAGTTTGAAAAATTTCTTACATTTCTAATTTCTGACAGATAAAACGCCCCGCTTGAAGGATTGCTTAAAACTTATCTCTGTATGTTTCATATAATTTATATTTTAATTCCTTTTATATGCCATTTATTTAATTATTAAAAAACAGTTTTAAAAGTGAATATTATATAACAAACATTTTAATTTCTAATGTTATAGAATAAACATTTTAATTTTTATAATGTGTAAATTTTAGATTATGGGAAAATGACGTATTGTCATTATATTGTATATATTAGATGTTAATCACATGAATATAATGTAATGTTTAAGTTTCATTATACTTATACATATTTTAATGATACATTATTTTAATGTTGTTGTATATTTAGAAGCCAATCTCTCCCCCCCCCCCCCCACACACACACACCTCCCAATGGTGCGACATTTACTTGCGACTAATTGGCCGGGGGGGGGGTCGTCGAACTGATGGCCATTTGTGAATAAACACTCAATGGGTGATCATCGTTACTCCTAACAATGACAACACATAAATGCTTTGTACGGGATTCGAACCAGGGCCCTGTCGTGTGGGACTCTAACTCCCACACTGTATGGGAGACAGAAACCAAAACTAACTCTATGGAAATACGAAATATACTTTAAGAGAACTTACGAGATACTTTAAGAGATACTTTAAATTTATAAGTCGACAAACCATTGGTCTGTAAATGTTGCTAAACTTTTAAGGTAAAATAAATGCTACAACGTATAACTTAGAATTCCTTAAGTTTAATGTTGGACATGTAATGAAATTCTACTCAAATTCAACTCAACAAATTATATTTTATAATTAAAATTTAAAATCAAGGTCGTTTCATTTTCAACAAAAGAAACAAAATCGCGTCAGAAGAATTTTTTTTTTTTTTTATGAATCATGTTAAAAGGTTCATAATTTTTTTTTTTTTTTTTTTTTTTTGTCTTAAGTCTTTTATGTGCTCTAACTTTGCTTAAGGTTTGTACTTCAATTTATAGAATTACCTGTATATATACATTAACATATCCCACAGTTGCGCATTTCTAAATTGATAATTATGGCATCTTGACAAAATTAACTACGTTAAAGTTTTACGAATTGTAATGCCAGCTGATAAGATTTTAACTAAATTGATATTAAATTATTGCTAGTAATCCATATGCTAGCTGATAAGATTTTTTTTTAAACTCCAAAAGTATTTACACAAATAAAATTTAAAGACACATTCACATACATAAGACATTCTTTTCTAGGAAAGTTTAATTATAATACCTTAATACCTAATAAAAAATAAAAAAGAACTAACAAGTTAAATATAGATTATATTGCAAAAGAAAAAACTTGCTTGAATACAACACAACGTGCGGGTAAAAATATCGCGAATTTCTGTGCGGTAAATTTCAAATGCGTTATAAATAAACACATAATTATTTTTTTTAATTTAGTTCACTGTAAAATAATAATAATAATACTAAAACTCATGCAATTTTTCTGCATAAAGTCCTGCAGGTTTACTTGAATAACGTACTCATTAAATAAAAATAGTCATGTTTGATTAACCAGTAATCTAAGCAGGGCCATCACTGTAGGAGGCGAGAAAGTTACCAACAGACCACCGACACATGTGTTACACTGATATCACTACGCTGCAAAAAAAAAAAAAAAAAAAAAAAAAAAAAAAAAAAAAAATCAAGTCCTGATACTATTCCTGGTGATTCTTATTTAAAATGACCTCCTGAATCCGAATATTACCCTTATTTTGCCCTATCACACACCGTTTTCTCGGGACGTCATGTCCTCCCCCAATTTTTATCACTCTTCGGTAATTGTATGGCCCTGAATTTGATTTGAAGAATGGAAAGTAATTATTTTAAATGTTTAATATATATATATATATATATATATATATATATATATAATGTATAATAAGTGATAATAATAACTGATTAATAAAATGTTATAAATGTAACTTATAATTTCAGGAGCAAACCCCCCCCCCTAAATATTCCCCTTGCTACAAATGTTCATGTTGTAGACTTTTTCACATCTTTAGGCCCTCAGAAGATATTTAACAGTTAAAATATTTCTTTTCTCCACCATAAATCAAAATTATAGCCATAAAATTACCGAAAAGTGGTAAAAACAGTGGGGCGTCTGCAAAAACCGGTGGGTGATAGGGCAAAATGGCCGTCATATTCGGATTCAGGAGGACATTTTGCATAAGAATTTGCAAAAATGGTGTTGGGGCCAGTTTTCATGCCGAGCAGTGTATTTCGTAATTCACAAGCTTTCTTGAACAAAGTTAATTATTTTATTAAAAGAATTACTAAATAACAGTACAAACATGGATCTGTGGTTCATTCGTAACGTTCTCACTTTCTACGCAAATGGTCCGTTCGGTCTAGACGTTCGAAGTTTTCCATGGTTTTCTCTGAAACTTGCTTAAGAACGGGGTAGAACATCTTATAAAAATGCCGTACGGATTCTTTTTCGTTTAAAAACGCCCCATGGAGAGCATCCCATTTTTTTTTTTTTTTTTTTTAAACGTCCCACGAAGAGCATCCTTCCCAGACGTATCTCCCTTGTGTAGCCAATTGGCTTCAATTCTTTACAAAAGCAACATACGCAGATAGCATATTGATTCAATTTCCAGTCAGTCAAAACGACTTTTTTATTTAATGTGTATGTGTTTTAGCAAATTTATAGCTCTTTATGCTGTGAAATAGCAAAAGTTTCTTTTACAGTGCTTTCTAAAATTTAATCGCGCATTTATTTACATAGCATGCTTGAAAAATTCCACGTTATTCTGTTTTTTAGCAATTTTTTTTTTTTTTTACAGAGTAGAAAATAAAGCAATATGATAATATTTGCTATACATATATTTAAAATTTGTTAAGGAATACCTTGTACGAGGGTTGCTATTTATATTTCTGGCCTAATAATGAAAAAACAAATATGTAGGATCGAAATTGGTTTTATTGTTTTTCAAAATATTCTCCATGATGATCAATACACTTTTGCATGCGTTTGAACAAATTTTCAAAGCACTTTTTCCAGTCCGATTGAGGTAACTCCAAAACATGCGTTTTGAATGCATCAACCGCTTCTTCGGGGGTCGAAAATCGTTGTCCACGTAATTTATTTTTGATGTGTGGGAATAAGAAGAAGTCATTGGGTGCCAAATCAGGGCTGTACGGCGGATGACCCATCAGTTCGATCTTTCGCTCAGTCAGAAATGCATTTGTTTGAGTCGATGTGTGAGAGCTCGCATTGTCATGATGAAGAATGATTCGCCTGTTCTTCTGCTTTTTTCGAATTTCTCTGATGACTTCTGGCAAACAAATGGTCGTGTACCATTCAGAATTGACCGTCCTGCGTTGCTCTAACACCAATGTTGCCACATGACCGTTAATGCCGAAGAAACAGGCAATCATTTGTTTCGATGTGCTTCTTCCTCGAACAACTTTTGTTGGTTTTGCCTCGCCTTGGAAGACCCATACAGTTGATTGCTGTTTTGTTTCCGGCTCATATGCATAGATCCATGATTCGTCACCTGTGTAGATGTTATACACAGCCTTTGATGTACCTTGATTTTTCCAACATTTCCTTGCACCAATCGACACGAGCCTTTTTTTGAGCGTTTGTCAGATTATGCGGGATCCAACGCGAACAAATTTTTTTTACGCTCAAATGTTCATGCAATATTTTATTGATGCTAGTCATACTAATGTCCAAAGACGCCTCAATCTCACGGTATGTCACATGACGATCTTGCTTTATCAGTTCACGCACAGCATCGATCTTTTCTGGCATAACAACGGATTTTGGACGACCTGCACGGGATTCGTCCTGGATCGAACATCGACCACGATTAAATTCGTTATACCAATTTTTTACAGTGCTGTAGGATGGCGCTTTATCGCTGTATAAAGAATTAAGTTCATCGAAGCACTCTTGTCTTGACAATCCACGTCGAAAATTGTGAAAAATAATCGCACGAAAATTTTCACGATTCAATTCCATTTTTTGAAAGAGAAGAACTTTTCAATTTACTGTCAACAACACAAATAAAGCTATAATGGTAAATCGTCTGCTGAATTTACGTTTAAAAATATCAAACTTTCGATTAAAATCATCTGCGGTCGCCTAGCAACACTTACTGTTGCCAAGGCCAGAAATATAAATAGCAACCCTCGTATAATAATTATACAGTACGATGCAAAAGTTTAGACAATGACGTTATTCATCTTTAAAATTTAGAATTTTGACGTCAGAATTACAAAAACCTGTATATATATTTAAAATATGTTTTAAAATGCTATAATCAAAACAAAGTCGTTTGATTTGCTATAATTTTCAATAATTTTGATAAAAATAAAAATTTGCTTGTCGCAAATGTTTAGACACGATTATGAGTTTCTGTGAATATTTGCTGGCATATGCAAATTTAAAATCGATGATGTCACAGATTTTGAGTACTTAAGTTCTGCAAACGATAACGTTTCGTAGTCGACATGCACCGAGCTAAAAAAAATTCAAGGGAATGAGATTTCAATGATTTGGCAGTTGAAAGCTGAAGGGAATCACGTTTCAAAAATTTTGGCTATTATTAATAAGATCTAAGAAATCTATTCATCGAGTTTTATCACGTGGTTGCGAATATAAAGCAAAATGTAGATCTGGGAGGCCACGTGTAAGAAATATACAAGAGGATCGCCTGATACAAAGACTAGCGAGTACCCAACAAATGAGTGTACGTGGAGTTCAAAGGTCACCGGGACTCTCTGTTTCAAAGGCTACGATTCTTAGACGAAGTGGAAAAAGAAACAACAGTTTATAGCAAAATGTAAAAGAAAGCAGCTCTGAAGCCACATCATAAGTTACAAAGAATGTTGTGGGCTCGAAAGCATATGTCATATGAACAGAAATGGCAATCAGTCATATTTAGCGATGAAAAAAAGTAGAATCTAGATGGTCCAGATGTCTGGTCATCGTACTGGTATGATTGCGGAAGGAACTTCTAGGTTTTTTCAGTCGCAGATAAGGATGGGGCTCGGTGATGATTTGGGCAGCCATTTGCTATAATGGACAAGTATCTCTGACCTTTACCAGTGGTCATCAAATATCACAGCATTATACAAAGACATTCGAAAAGAACTTAATGACATTTGCTGAGCTTCTAGGTGGCCCTCAGTGGCAATTTCAACAAGACAATGTTTCGATTCATACTGCAAACAATACAAAATCTTGGTTTAATTCTCGTATTATAAGAGTTCTCCACTGGCCAGCATGTAACACAGATCTTAACCCTACAGAGAATCTTTGGGGCATCATGGCTCGCAAAGTTTATAGCAATGGTAGACAATACTTTTCTGTACAGGAACTCAAGACATCTATTGAGGATGCATGGTTCGACATCGGTTCTTAGATGGAATCTCGTATTTATGAAGTAATACAGAAGCAGGGATTCACAATTAGGTTTTAAAAATTGTTTATTTAGATTTTATTTAATTTTTGTCTAAACTTTTGAGACAGCATTATATTTTTGTTACCATTTAATTACTTGCAATATGTACAGTACTATTTTTCATTGTTATAAATATTGTTTATATGCACAGCACATTACATTCAAGCTATGTTAAGAAAATTGATTAAATATTTTACGAAATCTGCATGAATTTCTTCATTGTCTAAACTTTTGCTTCGTACTGTATATAGGATTTATTTTTACTATACACTAGGTCAACCCGTAATTAATTATTTTCTATCGTAGATAGGGAGCTAATTCATATCATTCGATTATGTAATGATTTACGAAATACAATTGTCTAAACAACCCACATATTAGGCCAAAACGATTTTAATTTATTTAAAAATAATACTGGTTTTATTTGAAGAATAAAAGAAATCGTATTCAATATGTAAATGTCTCCCACGGCCTTTCGTAAATATTTCGTCTTTATTTTCATTTCTATCTATCTTTTAAGGGTTAAAATTAAAACCTTATTAAAATTTACTGCTAACAAACAATTGCTGCTGAACAAAGTGCATAATTACATCTCTTATGGAAAACAAATAATGCATGTGTAATCTTCTTATTGTACTAATTCTTCTAATTTGATGCTGAAAGAAAAACCAAACAAGGCAAATTGGTAGGTTTGAGTCAGTGAAGCATAGAATCAGTTTCTTTGCTATTTGAAAGAGCAGCTTCTGTAGTTCTTCATTGTTTAAAAGCGTCACGAAACACTTTTACTTGGCGGACTGTTACCCTTGAAAGTGTTGAGCGCAGAACAATAATCTATCCAGGGAAATGATTGACGATTGGTCATCTCTATGGTCGCACAAGGATAAATGCGTGATTTCCATTCGTGGACAGGATGCAAAATCATTTTTATTTAAAGAAATCAAGGTGGGATTGTCCAAGATTTGCGACGATAAAAAATGACCAGATTAAAGGCTCTCGTTCTTTCTAAAGTAATCGTGAAAGTAAAGAATCACGATCATGCAGATTAGAAATAAGTATCGACTTTTGAAATTCTAGAATGCGCGAACGTTTTAAAAAATAATAGATTTTTATTCTTAATTTATGTTGACTTAAATTTGTTTATATCTTTAAAAAAAAAAAAGAAAAAAAAAAAAAAAAAAAAACCCTCATATTTCTAAGTAACTACAGCAAACTAATTATTCATATTTAATTAAATGTGATAAAATTAAAGTATATTTGTGTAAATCAAGAAACACTGTAAATAAATTTATATCGTAGTATTTATATTGTAGTCTTCAGTATTTTAAATATGTAATCGCAATTTGAGGTTAATATATAGAGTAAATAAACACGAGTCATCTGAATTGCCATGCTACAGATAAATTTTTATAAAGGTTTAATCTATTGGATGTACTGTGTATTTGAAAAAAAAACTTAGTTTTAATTCCACTGCTCTACAAAAAAAAAAAAAAAAAAAAATCGAGTTCTGATACCATTTTCGCTGATTCTTATGTAAAATAACCTCCTGAATCCGAATATGACTCCCATTTTGCCCAGTCACCAACCGTTTTCTAGAAACACCACCCTCTCCCTCAATTTTTTTCCATGTTCGATAATTTTATGACCATAAATTTGATTTGCAGAATGGAAAAGAATTAATTTAACACCTAAAAACAAAAAAATATAAAGTTTAAAAAATAACGTTAATAACAGATTAAAAATTATAAGTTATGTAATACATACTCTCAGTGGCAAATCCCCCCTCACCCCCCCCCCCAAAAAAATAAAAAAATAAATAAAAAATAAAAAATTCCCTTGTCGCAAATGTCCATGTTTTAGAAATTTCCAACTCTGTAGCCCTTCAGAAGATATTTAACGGTTAAAATAATTCTCCCCCCCCCCTCCTAAAAATCAAATTTATAGCCATAAAATCACCGAAAAATGATAAAAATAGGGGGCCTTCCTAAAAAACGGTGGGTAATAGGGCAAAATGGGCGTCATATTCGGATTCAGGAGGTCATTTTATATGAATATGCTAAAATGGTGTCATAAGCAATTTTCATGCCAAGCAGTGTTCTTTAAATGCCGTCATTTAATTAAAAATTGCAAATTTGCATTAAAAAGGGTACAGTTTTTTATGGAATTAACTGTACATTTCATGGTATTTAATTTCAAGTATAACAAAATTTATTTTATGCAGTACCCACACAAAAAATATTTTCAAGATGCAAAAATCGCACTATATACTAATAAATTGAGGAACAAAATTTAAGCATTTTATCGTAAAAAAGTCTCAGAAATATGAGAATCCAAAAAAATTTTCTTCAAACCCATTTTCAATGCTGCGACAACTGTACAGTGTGTATTGCTTTATTACAGTATGATGTACTTTAACTAATAAGGTTTATACATATATGTGTGTGCGTTAAATAATTATACATATAATCAGAAAAAATAACAATAAAACCAGAAAAAATAATTAACCCAAAAAGCATTCATCAGGGAGATCCCTCAAATGCAGGATGAAAAAAGAACACCAAGACCTTTCAAGAGATATTAGTGAATATTTTTTACAAATTAAAGGAATTCCTATGGGAAATAATTATTCTAGTGCCTTTGCAAATATATTTCAATACTTTTATGAGAAAATGTTAGTTAGTTCTAATATAAAATGTTTTAGATCTATTGATGATGTTATACCGATTAATTGCAGCAATTTCTTAGATGTTTCTGCTGATATTTATCATAAGAAATTAATATAAAATCCACTTGTAATGAAGGTATAATTTCCTTTTTATATTTAAGAATTAAATTAGTTAAAGAGTTATGAATTTTATAATAAAAATCGCTATACAAAATTAGTAGTAGAAAAAATAAAGGACCGTTTAGACGTTTGAACCTTTGTTTTTTCTTCATGCTTTTCTTCGGATGAATCCGTTTATTGTGTTCCCCCCTCCCCCCCCCCCGTTATTCTCTTATTATTTAAAATTACAGTATTATGGATATTCAGCTATTTTAATCATGCAGGTTGTGCATGATTACTTACGTTTTATCTTTAAATAGCATAGTTACCTTTTTAATCCCAAGATCACATAACCTTCATTTTAGCACTCAGCGAAAACCGTACTGTGAAATCAACTTATAATTTTGGGCTTTTTCAAGGTGGTCAGGGGGTTAAATGCACATTATAATCAAAATCTTAGAATCTGTCTTAATTTAATCCTTTTCAGATTATTTTCTTTAACTTTTTCAAGGGCAAGGAAGTTTCGCTCATTTTAAATCGGCTACCACCAAAAGTTAAGAACAAGTCTAAAAGAAAATAAATAAAAGAAACTTTTCCACTATATTGTTCATGTAAAATTTTGTAAAAGATATTTGGGATCAGTTTTTGCAACTGGGAGTTAAAATTTTGTGGGATATAATATACCACCACCGCGCCTGTAAGGGTTAAACTAAAAATAGGTTTGGCTCAGTTGATTTAAAAATCTATGGAAATATTATTTTAAATATCTTTCAGTGAAACTGGCATTTTCTTAAAATTTGATTTTTTTATTAAAGAAGTTATATAAAATCTCTAATTAAAATACCTATAACAGTAACTTCAAAGAAAAAATTTCGTGAAAAAAGAGAATACATGGAGAAAAAAATTTAGTTTGTGTACCACGAAAAACCATTCTGAATTTACAGTAAGAAAAAAAATAAATAAATAAAAATAAATAAAAAAATAAATAAAATTAAAAACCTAGACCTAATGAGTATTCAGGTAATATTACGTATTTCAATACCTAATTATTATTCCGTAGTATTGTTAGTACTCACCCATTTTTACATACCATTTTATTTTTAGAAAAATTCTCTTCGAATGTAATTACAATTAAATAAGAAGACAATTATTATTAAAATAGGCTGGTGCGAGAGAGAGAGAGAGAGAGAGAGAGAGAAAAGGGGGGAGGGGAGCATTAACAGTATTACGGAATATTAATTAGGATGTTGGTAGGTATGCTTTTTCTCATAGAATAACAAAGAATATATACAGTTTAATAATCACAAACAACCGACGTTTATTTTCAAAAACACTCGTATTTATGCGTACTGATATTTGTAAAGAAGAAATCTAATTACTAATAAATAAGAAGCTTTGAAAACAATCACCTTAAATGGTAAAAAATATCACAATTGTTTCAGAGTGAATGTTTAAGGTTCGCTATGCTTCTTCAGGCAAAAAAAAAAAAAAAAAAAAAAAAAACAGCCACGAGTGCAGTATTAAAGTGTCATACAATTTTTATTTTATTTTATTTTATTTTATTATTATTTTTTTTAATACCAGTCCATCGTTGCATTTTTATGCTAAATCTAATATGTATCAGATAATGAATTTTTTATAACATACATTTTATGAAAATATTAAAAGAAAATCTTTTACTCATTGTGCATGATACATGTGTTGCCAGATTTCACGACAATTTTATTCAATATCCACCACTACACTTTAAATGTAACGGTTGCCTAATCACTTCGATGATTAATCGTCTATTATGCATATCAAATACTTCTCAAAATTGTTGGTGACTGTTGAATAAAAAAGTAGGAAAGTCTGGTAACACTGCATGATACAGCATTTACCAATTTCCTTTAATTAAAAATTATAAAGCCATATTAATTTTTCCACTTGATCCACGTTTGCTGATGCGCATATTTTGATCTGGTGTTTTAAATTATCACGGAAAATATTATAAAGAACGTTTCACTGTAAAACGAAAGGCGGAAAAAATAAAGTTTTTTCCAAGCATGCAACATCTAGTCGTGAGCAAAAATTAAGCTATTTCAGACAATTCACCGGGAAACACGACACCTTACGTGAAACAAAAGTTCTCCTTACCCTTGAAGATATGTAACTAAGACAAAGAAACAGAGACTTTGGAATTGTGAGTCTGAGACCTTGTTGGATTATCATGATGAAGCGTTTATCTGCACAACATCAGTATAATGAAGGTTGGGAGAAAGATTGAAAAAAAAAAAAAAAAAAAAAAAGATATTGCAAAGGGATCCCACAGGGTATAATGACGTTTTTTCTTTACAAAAGAAAGAATCCTATTAAAATATTTTTTTTTTCTAATTTTTGAAGATTTAATGGATTTTTTTGATATGCCGTGGGTGTGCAATTTTCAAGAATAATTGTTTTAAATGAACCTGACGTGATATGATTTTATTTCTTTGTTTTATAAAACAAACATTTCACTAGGTTTGTTATATTGCCGTGAACTTTGAGACCAGCCACTTGCCATTTACGTATAAGTGATGGATTTTCTGTTTGCTTTAAAGTTGAGGATATAATCAGATTTTATTGTAGAAGATGAATGATGACTTCAAATCATTCTGCTATTCTTTTGAAGAATGATCAGAAATGCAATATCCGCACTTCTTCAAAAAGTTTTCTAACACAAACAGTGAGTAAAATTTTACAGATCGCTGTCTAACCTAGAGGTCGTACAACTAAATGAAATGTTTTCTTTAAGCCCTTTAAGCGGTTCCGAATACAAATAAAAATACAGAAACACACATAATTTGATTTTTAAAAGATAAAATTTTTTTAAAGGCTTATCCTGAAACTTCATTTAATTTTTCTTTTGGAAAATTTTATCTTTGCGTTGAATAAATTACATTTTAGGTGATTTCTCTAGTGTTTTTGAGAAACAGTTTGCATCGCACAAATTAAGAAATCCGAAAATCATGTTTTATATCGAATATTTCTTTGTAGACTGCTTGATAGTAAGAAATCACACCCATAAAATGTAAATGAAAGATATTCACAGTCAATCAGCATTTTAAAATAATCTACCACCTTCTACCATTTTTTGAATCAGACATTTTTAGCAGTAACAATTACGATATTTTTCTAGAAAGTTTCTGCGACTAACTATAGTAGTATATACAATTTGGGAATACTGGTTTAAAAAATACCAGAAGACCCCATACCACAAGTATAGAAAATAATTTATGGAGGTAACCATCCTCTACGATCAATGTATATGAGGTTTCACGACCCAGTATACAGGGTTACAGAAGTGTCATCCTGTGTTTAAAAAGGTAATCCCATATTGAATTTTTGCCAAAAATCGAAAAAAGATTTTATTCTTTGATGTGATACATAAAATGAAAAAAAAAAAAGCAAAAATTTGGGAGACAATTATCTATATATGAGATACAAACAAAAAACGAGTTATTATTTAAGATAAATAGTTAAAAATAACGTTATATATATAATAATTACAATATACAAAAAAATTTCTATATACCATGTTTTTAAATTTTCTGTTGAATCACATAAACGTTACCGAAGGCAGCGGGAACCCGGAATAATTGGCTAAAAGTATTAAAAATTTCACTGCTATCGTGTTTTGAGCTATTATAAAAGTTTCAAATGACTAGCTAGCCGGGACGTTAGTTAAAATTTGATTGCAAGACGGGTCCCGAAAAGGTTGGTAAAAGATATTTTTAAAATGCATTTTCACCGTGTTCTGAACTATTCTGAAAGTTTCAAATGTCAAGCTAGTCGGGAAGTTAGTTAAATAAATTTTCTGTTGAATCATATAAACGCTGTCAAAGGCAGTAGCATAGCCTCCTTAACTAGATGCCTCTCGCGTAGCTGGGAAACTAGGCAACAGTTGAAGCGGTAGACAGCGCCACCTAGTACAGATTATGGGACTTTTTTATTCCACTATCACCAATAATTTAAAGAAGTGATACATGATATATAAAATCGACGTTTCTTCGATTCTATTCTCCTTTTATGTATATCATATCCCACTTTTAAAAATGTTTGGTGACTGTTGAATAAAAAAGTCGCGCAATCTGTACCAGGTGGCGCTGTCAACCGCTTTAACTGTTGTCTAGTTTTCGAGCTACATGACAGGCATCTAGTTAAGGAGGCTATGGCAGTAGGGACCTGAAACAGTTGACTAAAAGTATTTAAAAAATGTATTGTCACCGTGTTCTGAGCTATCCTGAAAGTTTCAAATATCTAGCTAGTCGGGTAGTTAGTGAAATATCAATTGCAAGCTTTGTACTGGAAAAACAAACAAACACAAGAATCGAAGTTAATAAAAACATGGTAAAAAGACTAACAATTTTAGCAAAATACCTAAATATTAAATTTCACCATCTAAGCTCATCAAGTTTGATAAACGTTTTGATATACTAATTTAAATCTATAAAACAGAGATAATTCATAAAAATATAGTTCCTGACTCGCTTTTCTTACAGTAATGTGCATTTCTAAATTTTAATAAATTACTAACTGCTTAAACTCATTCCGAAGAATAAGTTCTTCAGCTGAAATTAATTCAGTAATGATGCTTTACACGATTTTAACAACCTTACACCTATGTAGCAGACATGCTAATATTACCAGTTTATTTCGGAGCATTTTTAGAATACCTACCAACATTCTAAATGATATTCCGTAATATTGTTTGTTCCCACCACTTCTTTCACACCAGTGCTATTTTAGAATATTATTATTTAATTGTATTTAATGTTAATTATATTTGGAGTAAATTACTCTAATAGGAGCGGGTATTACAATACCACGGAATATTAATTAGAAAGTTGGTAGGTACGTGTTAGTAACCGAAATTTTTTCACACCACATTTATGTAGGGGGATTTTCTCCAATATGCAACTAGGGTTAAATAACTAATTTATTATTTATTTATTTATTTTAAGAGTTATGGGGAAAAAAAGGGGGGGGGGGGCGAGTATTAACTATGCTTCAAAATAAATTAGAAATGTTGTCAACTCTGAGATAGCATTTCGAAAAATTAAAGAAAATGTTAATCATTTGTTGAAATGTGAATAAATAAGGTGGTTCTATTCTAAATAGCATAACATAATGACACATAATAATATTAATAACTAGTATCTCTCAGTGGACGAAACTCGACTATTTTTTTTTTTTTTTTATGTAAGCATATAAATAATAAATTGAGAGATTCAAAATTTCCGTGTAAACAATGTTCTTAGTAATTATTTTATACTTGAATAATAAATAAATAAATAAATAAATAAAATAATACTAAAAAGATAAAATAAATTTTATTATTAATATTATAAATCAAATTAATTAAATTAAAAAATTAACATAAATAAATGAAAATCGCTATCAGCATCTTTATTTACATAAAGATGCTGAAAAAAATAAAAAAAATAAAAAAATAAAAAATAAATAAAAAAATTCTGTAGACGAGAACTATTCGGAATGTTACATTAGTAAAATTACTATAGCTATGGTGTTATTGAATTTTAAGAAATTACACTTGCAGACATAACAACCTTCTTCTACAGGAATTTTTGGTTCAAACGATTACGTGCATAAAATGAAAAAGTGTCTAAAATTAAGGTACTTCTCATTGCCTTTTTGATATCATAAGAAAATATTTTTTTTTCCTTCAAATTCACTTTAACCGTATTTTTCAAACAATGCTACTTTTAATACATTACTCTTATAATTAATGTGTTAAAAACGTACAACAACTTTCATGTTTGCGTATTAATATATCAATTTTTAAAAAAATTTCAAACTATTTAAGCTTAAATTTGATTGAGTAACTCTTATAGAGTTGCTAAGCCTATATTTTTCATCTGACTCTTTTTTTACTATATTTATATAGTAATCTTCTATAGTGTGTTTCCACGATCAATTAACGGGAGATTTACAAAATAAATATTGTGATGGAAGAGACAGTGATAAACGGTGCGACCTTAGCAAACCTGAGTAACTTAAAGAGGAAAATTGAAACATTTATAGTAGTTGTTTTTAAAATTTATAGATTTTTAGTTCCAAATCTTAGGAACAATATTGATTCTCAACTTATACAAGTTAAATTAAGCATCTTCATAATATTTGTAGACTCATTTCGTTAGGGAAAAAAAAAAAAAGTTTCTTTATCAAAAATAAATAAATGAATAAAAAATATATATTTGAACTTTAATTTTTTTTTCAGGACAGTTAAGCTTGATTTACTTTTTGAGGTGCAAAGTAAATAAGCTCTTTTAAGTTAGACAGCCACCAGAATTTACAAAGTTATAATAAATGAAATATATTATTTTTTCCGTTAAGTTATAAAAGTAAAATTTTGTTTAAAAAACTGCGGGAAAGTTTTTGGAGTTAAAACATAAGGAAACTTGACAACTTTGACTTGGTACCACTAAAGCAGGGTTGCCATAGGTGACTTCTGTAGCATTCTTTTTCTACCACTATTCTCAAAAAGTAAAATTTATAATATATTTTCGCAGGTAAATCTGCATTTTGACTGCATAAATTTACTATAAATTTTATGTTATGGAATTAATTAGTGGTGCGAAATGAAAAAAAAAAAAAAAAAAAAAAAAAGGCCTATGGCAGCTCTGCACAAGGTTTCATATAAAAGCTTATATTTCCATTTAATATTTATAAATCAAACTATATTAGGTTTGTTTCAATAAAACATATATTCAGGCGACAATTTTTATGGTTGTCCATACATTTTTTTTACTGATTTGAAATCTTTAAATTGGATTTTGACAGTTTGCATTTTTTTTTCTATGAATTCACAATCTTTAAAATGCAACTTCTATATATATTAAAAAAAGAGAGAGAGAGAGACTTTATATTATTTTTGGGTATTTGATAGAATCTACTTAAAATAATTAGAAACAGATTTTTTAATTTATTGATTAGGTTTTGAAAAAAAAAAAAAGTTTGTCTATGAAAGTATTGGCAAATAAAACACGATTTTTGTTACGTTTTAATTTATAATTTTTTTTTCTTTTAAATATATTAAAAAATCCACCCTCTAATTCTTTTAAGTGAGTTTATTAAACAGCCAAAAAAATATTAAGTCTTTTCTATATCTGTAGAAATTTTAGCATTTCGAAGATAAAGATTTTATGAAAAAATGCAAACTGAGAAAAGGCAATTTAAAGATTTCAGATCTGTAAAAAATGTATCAAAATCCATAAGAATTTTTCCTTGAATACATGATTTATTTAACAAACATAATATAGTTCAATTTATAAATATTAAATTAAAATATAAGCTTTTATGTGAAGCCTTCAATTGTGCCAAGTCCCTTAATAATAACGTCTTCGTTGCAAGGACACTGAGCCTTAAAGTGTAATTTCATTTTATTTTTTTATTAATGTGTTTGTTCAAAGTGACTGCATTCAATTACTTAAATATAAAATAAGAAACAGATGATTCTTTTTAGGTACGTAAAACGTTTTATGAAGTTTCAAAGTCAGTTTTGAAAATGGTGTTTTAAAGGTGGTCTGACTAGTATGACTGGTGGTATGACTGGTTACGATGAAAATATTCTTCATAATGAATGTTTATGCGAAATTTTGCTCTATTCTGCCATGTTAGAAAAATTGTAACTTTTCAATAGCTAATGACGTTTTCGAAGTAGAATTTTCATAGTTAATGATGCTCATGCCAGTATCCTAAATGATACAGTAGACTCCCGTACAAAACGGGAGCAGGGTTGCCAGATGAATACAACAATTTTTCTTTTTAACACCAGTGATTTTATATCAAAGCAACTACTTTATACAATAACGAAATTGGGTGTAATTGAACCAACAGATTGATACTTTAAAAATTCAGAGATGTAAAAAAAAATAAAATTGTAAAATTTATTTGGCAACCCTGCCCCCGTGTTGTACGGGAGTCTACAGTATTTCAAAAATGTCCTGACATCTTTACGATAAAAAAAATCCCTCGAAACTGAAGTTTGTATGAAATTTGACCTATTCTTTCATGTTAAGAAATTCGTAAATTTCAAATAACTTACTAAGTTTTCAAAGTAGAATATTCATAGTTAATGATGTTCTTACTATCATAATAACATATATTCTAAAGCAGATCTGACATCTTTAAGATAAAAATATTCGTTTTAGTACGCTTTTAAACGAAATTACTCTCTATTCTCCCATGTTAAAAAAATCGTAAATTTCAAATAACTTACAAAGTTTTTGAATTAGATGCTGAAAATCAACAGAGTTCTTTGCAGTATCATAAATGATATTTTAAAACTTGTTCCACCTTTCTACGTTTATTTTTTCTTAAGATATCGTGTACATAGACCAACTAACTAACGTATTATTTAACTGAATAACTACGGACGGGCATTAAATCAATTTTGTCATTTTCGGATTTCTCAAGCCTAAAAACGTTTGAGAAAATCAAAAATTCGTGTTAAAAATTTTTCATGAATATCTAAGTTTCCCATACCTATAGTATAATTGAGAACTAAAACGTTCCTAAATACTTTATTCGTAAATTCGCGGAAGAATTTTTTTTCATTAATTAGTACATTGAGAATGACTAAGCATTGACTAAGCGTAATACAGCACTGGGGCTGCATAAAAATTAATATTTTTATATTAATTAAAATAATATATTTTTAAAAAGTCGATTAATTATTTCAGTTAGAACTTGAAAGTAATATTAACATAGTTTTCAACCCTTTTCTCATTGGATGTATGCATTTACGTTATGAGCTATGTATTTAAGGGAGCACTTTATGATATTGTATTACTTCTTTTGCAGTCAGTTAAAGACATTGCGAACGTCAGCTGCAACCACTGCTAGGTGCTGATGCCTGAAAAAAGATAAAATAAGCATAAAGGTAATCTGCAAGAAAAAAAAAATAATTAACAAAATAGAAAAAAAAAATCTCAAGTTAGAAATTCTGCCAAATCAGAATTCCACCGCAATGAAGCACATTGAGTAAGACCAACGAATAAACCTAAATGAATCAGAAATCTCAAAATACTTATACTTCGTTAACGAGATTTCCGAAAAGAAACATAAAATGGAAAGAGGTGGTGTGTTGATGTAGGTCTTGTCGGTCAATATCATTTGTATACAGGCATAGGTGGCTTCCTAAAAGGTCTTATCCCATATTTGAACTACTTTCAGAAAAAACCACAGAAAACACCTAGCAGCTAGAAAAAGAGAGTGACCTGAGATCTAACATGACACCAGCTTTTAGAGCAGAATTTCTCGGTCACTGGTGGGGCAGAAATGGGTTGAGAAGTATCCATAAAGAGTATAGAAAAGAAAACTTGAAATTTCTGCTTCTCCTTAACATCCTTAACCACCATTAATCTGATTTAAAGAAAATATTTTTTTAGCCGATTAAAACACAGAGAGTTCCAAGTTAGAAATAAAATGGAAAGGGAATGTAATGATGATACATTTAGTTTCACAGTTCTAAAAGCATATGGAATACAATGGGACACCAGGTTTGGGTAAAACTTACCAAATGCAATGCTTTTGAGATATGCAACATGATGTACCAGTGGAGAATCAATAAATAATGGGGAAATATTAAGTATTGGTGTTTTTTATTCCCTGCACTCAAATAAATCCCTGTATTGGCCTGTAATATAGAAATTCGCAGTATCAGTTAATCACAGAAACGAGAATGTAGAAACAGAACAGAGAAAACTAGTTCGCATAAGTGGACTCAGCTCAGTTCCCCATCATATATATGTTCCCATAAATTTCTAGTACAGGACATACTATATTCATGTTTGTTAAGAGAAATGAATTTCACCGATCGTTCGACACGGTGACAAACTGAAGGATCATACCCAATAGGCTACCAACCATTCAGTTTGATACATTTACCTTATCCAAATTTGCTTATTTAATTTATTAAGGTCAGTTTTATAGTTTAGTTTTCATGCAATTTCACAATACTTCTAATGCGACGATTCACATGCAGTTTTATATGAAATATTGTTCTCTTTTGCTCTATTGAGAAAATCTTAAATTTCGAATGACTTACGAAACTTTATATTTTATAGCATTCTTTAGGTCTTCGACACATATAAACTGCCTCTCATTTCGGTAAACCGCACGAGCTAAGATCCCAACACGTTTTCGATGGGATTTAGGTCTGGGGAGTGAGGAGGCCACGAGAGATTTGATACTTTGCTCTGAAAGGCCACTTTTTTGTTTCGTGTGATGCATGAATCTGCGTGTTATCGTGCTGGAAAGTGTAGTTTTTGCCACAAAGAAGTTCACCGTATATGGCTAGTTGATCTTTAAGAAGATTCTTATACTTTTCGGAATTCATTCTTGAATGCCCAAAAACAATATCCATTTTCTCTTGAGCCGAAAAACAAGCCCAAACCATTACTGAGCCTCCACCCATTTGGTGGCTCATTAGTACATGTGGAGACTACCGTAAATCATGCCAATAATATTGAAACCCGTCAGAACCATTCACGTTAAACTCTTTTTCATCAGAAAATAACACAGAGTACCATTTGGAGGTCCAGGCCATAAAATGTTTAGCGAAGTTTAGACGCTCCATTTTGTGCTGGCTTAGAAGCGGTGGTTTTTTCTTCAATTTTTTATATTTCACATAGGAAGCATTATGCAACACCCTGCGAATGGCTCTCTTTGAACAATTCCGTTTCAAAGCATTTTTAATGCCTGTTGTGGTCATCGCTGTGTAGCGAGCGAAAGCACATGGCGTCTGTCTCTCGAGGACAAGCAAGGAGTACGACCAGATCTTTTAATCACCGATCCATTAATTCCTCTTTTCAAAACATGTCTAATTGCACATCTAGAGCGTTTAATAATTTTTGAAATATTATTAATTGCAGCACCTGTTCCATTTAATCTCAAAATTTCGCGAATTTCCCTTTCTTTTAATTCTGTACCTCGTGGCATGTTTGTAAATGCGTAAAGTCGGTTATCGTCTGCTTTAGTTAACTGCTGACGTCATGACAGCGTGCAGAAATGTTGCATATTGCACATTATTTTCGAAAAGAATTCAGGTGTTTTAATTAAAATGTTAGGGTGCCTTATAATTTTGGCTATGGTATTTTTATTTTTTTTTATTACACTCTATAAAAATATCATTTCTGTAAAACAATTACGTGTGATAACAGAAAAAAATTATGTTTTTGACGTATTTGATAAAACATTTTTAAGTTCTGGATTTTTTCCTTCACTATTTGTCAAATTAGGTAGGTGTCTTATAATTATGTCCAGCACTGTAAAAATACTTTTTTTAATGTACGTTTAAGTGAAAATTTGTCCGATTCTCTCGAGTTAAGAAAATGTTAAATTTCGAATAACACACTAAATTTTTTAATTAGAATGTTAAAAATTAATAGGTTTCTTGCCAGTGTCATAAATAATATTTTAAAACTGGTCCGACCTTTCTGAGATCATTTGTTCTTGAGATACCGTGTACACAGGCATACAAACACACTAATAAACTAACAAACTGACACCCTACAGACAGACGCTATGTCAATTTTGTGATATTTGGATTCCTCAAACCTGAAAACGTGTAAAAAACTCAAAAAGCGGAGGATGTAAATTTCAATAGCTCACCTAACTTTAGAAATATAACCTCATCTTTTTATCAAAACTTTTTTTTCTGTTTCAATTAATTAAGAGCAAAATTATACGTGTACCATATTCGAATTTTTCCGCATTAAGCTATGCTTTATTATATGTTTTTTGTGTAAATTCTTTCCGTGTTAAAGAATATTAATTATGTTTCCTAGGATTTAAACTTGGAAGAAACTTAGTTCTAATTATTCTTATTTTTCATATTTTAATTTTTCAAAAAAAAAAAAAAAAAAAAAAAAAAAAAAAAAGGAGGAAGGAAGAATGAAAGAAAGAAAGAAAGAAAAATTTTGCCCCCATTTAAGGGACACTCTAATATATATATCAAATTGTCAGTATTTTCAACAACATGTAGCTAAAAATATACATGTTTATTGTTTTATATTTTTACATAATATCATGTGAAATAAAAAGAAATGAAAAGTATATGTTAACCTGTAAGTTGTGTAGAAATACTTATTTATTTATTTATTTATTTATTATTATTATTATTATTATTTTTCCATAAAAACTGATTGGTTGGGTTTTGAATAATTTAAATTTTAATAGCTCATCTAACCTTAGAAATATAACCTCATGTTTTTATCAAAACTTTTTTTTTTCTGTTTCAATTAATTAAAAGCAAAATTATACGTGTATCATATTCGAATTTTTCCGCATTAAGCTATGCTTTATTATATATTTTTTGTGTAAATTCTTTCCGTGTTAAAGAATATTAATTATGTTTTCTAGGATTTAAATTCGGAAAGCACTTAGTTCTAATTATTCTTATTTTTCATGTTTTAATTAGTCAAAATAAATAAAAAAATAAAAATAAAAAAATAAACGATATCAAAAGAAATAATAAGATGAAAAGAAAAAAAGAAATACCTTTTGTAACAAATTTCCTTATTTGTTTATTTATTTTTATTTTTTTATTTTGTAAAACAGTGGCAATTACTTTTACTTGGAAGATGCAGGTAATCGAACTCTAAATAATTTTCCCTGTTTATAATTATTTCTTGAAATTTTCGGTGAGTTATTGGTATTTTCATATATGTATGGATGAATGGAATTCGAAATGAGATACCACAACACTAACAGCACTCTGCTAACCACCGTAAGCAAATCATTCTTCAATTGTGATTAATTATATCCAATAATTTACATAATTGATCTCCAGTTTACTCATTACACCAGTAGC
This sequence comes from Salticus scenicus, assembly GCA_963930645.1. NCBI lineage: Eukaryota > Metazoa > Arthropoda > Arachnida > Araneae > Salticidae > Salticus > Salticus scenicus. The sequence goes on along the minus strand of OZ005651.1, from coordinate 134,819,819 downwards.
GCAAAGTAAAGAGTATCAAATACTGTAAGGTGAAAGATTAATAGATAAGAGGAAATTTTAGACTCCCTTTTGGATCAATATTCGACCATTTCGACTAAATCTCTTGCACCGTTCTCTTTATAAACCTTTGATTCCATATAATTAATCACTTAAGCTTTCGAGGAAGATTTTTTGATTCAGTTTTTTCCCTATGGAAGTGCTACTGACCTTACAGGCTACTCTTGTTCATGGTAAGTTTTCGTGAAGAATGAAAAACTACTGTAAAACACCTTACTAAAAGAATTAGTTTCATGTACGCCTCAAGTGTTAGACGCAAATGTTTGCTATTTAGTTCTTATTATGTGCGAGCTAAAAATCAATAATATTATCCAAGTTTCCTTTTCTTCAGAAGATTTTTCCTTCATATTTACCGAGAGCAATTTGTATTTAATTAAGTAGTTTCTATTTTCTTTACAATTAGTTACTATATTATTAACCTGTTTTAAAAAAAAGCTTCTTCGATGTTCATAATATCAGAGTTGCCAGCTTTTATAATTTCTCCCAGAGCATTGTTAGCCCCGCCTTCTTTTAATACCAGTAATTTTGAAGAATGATTTTATCCTTAGTTAATCGCTGTCATATATTAGACAGAAATATTCTACAAACATTCTGGTGCGAAAAGAATTCGGGTCTAAAAAAGGCCCCGGAATAAAGTATAAAACTGGCCAATTCTGTAATATATGTTAACACATTCTCGTAGGGATATTTTCATATGTGGACCAGTAAGCCCTGCCATTTGTCGTTTGTCTAAAACGTTAAATTTTTTAATAAAATGGTTTTACGTATTCGTGATTAAAAAATTTAAATTTTGTCCTCAGCAGTTCATGCCTTTAATGCTACTGCCTTGTATATACGCCGGCACCACATAAAATGCTAATTACGAATTCGTAAAACCATTTTTTTTTTTTTTTAAGTATTTTCTTTAGAGAAACGACTAAAGGCGGGCTCTTTTTTCTTAAAAAACGCGTTTTTACGTAGTCCGCAAGCACCGTGCTGATATTGAGAAAAGTGAACGTAAAAATGCTTTTTTAAGAACTTTTATTAAAATTACTTTAAAATTTCAGCATTGATCAACGTATTAGCAAATACTATGTCGTATGCAAGTTATTTTAAAGCAAAATGATGTATTTTTCATATTTAAGTGGAATAGAATAGAAGAAAAAATATATGAATGGGTATTATTACAACAGAAGAAAAATTTATAATAAGATGATATCCCATCAGCTTATTATTTTAAAGAAAAATTTATTAATGCACTGTCATATTTTTATCGTATATAAATGAAAAATTTAAAAGCAATATTGATATATATATATATATATAATTACGTGGTGGGAAGTTTAAATGATAAGAATATTTCTAACACATTAAATTTATAAAGATCGAAGAAATTTGATCGTATCATAAACATTAATTGTACATAAACACTGCTATTTACATGAGTACACCATCGATTGATTGTTGAAAATATTTAAATAATTACAATAATAAAGAAACTGAAAAATTTATGCATGCATTCTATTGTTATATTTGTTGAAACTATAGCAACTTTGACGTTGATGCATTATCAAAATCATTAGAATTTGCTAAAAATATATAAACTTTAATTTTGTTTGTGAGTTAATAGTAAATATTAGGTCGTTGCAAAAGTTCGTGCGGTTTTTTATTGCTTCAGTTCATAAAAATACATCAAATCAAATGACAATTTTTAATCAAAATACTCTCCACTACTTTCTACAACCTTTGCCCATTTTTCGGGTAACAAATGTATACCACGGCGATAGAAGCTCTCGTCTTTGGAGGCAATAAAATGATCCGCGTCCGCACGAACTTTTGCAACGACCTAATATTCAGAGCCTGATTAAGGGGGAAGCACACATTATCTCCGCTCTCACCGGAATATTTTTACAACTATTTTTTACTTCATGTCATAGAAATTCCACGCTTTGACGAGGAAATATATTTATAAAAAATGAACGGTGTAAAACAATCCAATTTACTCACCGTTATTAGACACCAGAATTCTTTTAAAATAATTTTTAATGAGAATTTTCTGTTTATTATAGGAGGAAAGTATTTGTTAAAAAATAATGGTGTAAGTATAAATAATGTGTGCTTCCCCCTTAATCAGGCTCTGCTAATATTTAAAATTTTTAAAGTGCATAGTAAAATATATAAATAAATAAATGTTCTCTGATTAAAATAAATTATTTTGAATGCTTGTTTTTATATATATTCTTTTCGTAACACTATTTCCAAAATTAAAATTTATAATAGGGGAGCGTGGGGTTAGTTGTAATGAAGGTAAGAAGTAACACGCAATTTACGAAATAGTTTGTAAGATTTTTCATTAAATATTCCGATAAACATAATTCTTATGATGCGCTTTATTATATAAGAACAATCAGTGTTCCGAAAAAATGGTTAATGAGAGGTTCTGTACACATGCTTCATTTTATCTAGTTAGTGGAAAAAAACATATTTCGTAAATTTTGAAATTAAGGTATGTTAATTTCTAATTTAAAGAAATGTTTATAGCTATTTATTTTGTCTATGTGTTAAGTTATAAAATGCATGTTTAATTTTTCGTATAAATCGTTATATTTTCTTTATAAATAAAAAAAATGTTCAAAATCATTTGATGGGGCAAGTTGAAACAAAATATTTGGGCAAGTTGTAACATTCATACAATTAGACATTCTATTTTAAATGTTGACACTTTCGCGACCACTAAAATGGATAAATTGATAATACTAAAATCATTCTTTCTAATGGGATAATATTTCATTTTCTCCCAAGATTTCACTTGGAATTATTATGCAGAGCGACCTTATTGTACTTATCTTTAAATGTGAATAGATTTGTAAACAAATATAGATGGTTGATTGGGATTAACGTCGCACAAGTACTGCACAATAAGTAATGAGCGACGGTCTGGGACGCACCCCTAAGGAGGTTCCAGAGACATGCCATCACAATTTTGATCCTCCGTAGAGAGGATTGCTCCCTTGCTTCGATGACGCCCAGAAGTATATTTTGGAGAAAAAATATAGATACTGCATAACTGACTTATTATCATTTGTTGCAGACTATAAAGTCAATTCTTAGAACAACACAATGTTTATTTTCACTTGTAAGTACAAAAGCATACCGATATGCCATCAATCCCATCATATTACGCAAAAAGATACATGACGTGGTAGAAACAGTGGCGTTTGAAAAATTAAAAGCTTAAACCACAAAAGGGCCTGTTGATCACCATATACAATGTAAAACTAAAATAAGATACGAAAGTGGGTTCTCAGCAGTCACTATCTTTAATACTTTTTTTTTTTTTTACAATGTTCTTTATTATATCTATAGTATATATATATATATATATATTATTATTATTATTATTATTATTATTATTATTATCTTTGTATTATTCTTCAATAGTATAATACAAAGATTGCTTTAGATAAAAAATGTTGTTCAAAAGAATGACTGCTGGAAACCCTGTAACAAAAGAGGCGTCAGAATTCATGGACAATATTTATTTTATTTTATTTTTATCTATTTATTTATCTATTTATTTTTAATAAAAAAAATCTTAATAAAAATAATTAATCAAAACAAATAAATAAATGAATTTCCGAAAGAAAAAAAAAAAAAAAAAAAAAAGAAAGGAAGGAAGAGTCACTTATGATTAACACAGGAAATGCACTCTTTTGTATCTTTTAAACTTCTTTATCTGACTAATATCATTTAACATTTTAACCCAATAAATTAACTAATTTGTAGACTCGGTCATTATCCAAAAATGTTATTTTTGTCTTTGTACAGATTACTGTTATAAAAAACGCACAACGAATGTTGGCTGAAGTACATATTTTTACAAATTCATATTTTTACACGTTATTAACATTTAAATTTCTTACTTTAAATCTTAACCATATTAGAAATAAAGCATAATGATGAAAAATATCTGCAATCTGTTTAAAATAATAGCAATCGTAAAAATATTTTTTCTTTGAAACTATTTCTATGTTTTAGATAAATCTATTTCGAAAATACTGAACAAATATTATTTAATTTTATTTCCGTGATAGGAAATGATGTGGGAGTAAAAATGCAATTTTATGCTTTGCCTAGCTCTAAAATTCTGTCGTAGTGCATACATACTATAAGGAATTCAAAATGTCACTCACACATTTCAAATTACCGTGTATTTCTTTTATTTAACTTAACAAAGTTGGCAAAATTAATACGACAGGATTAAATCCTTGATGAGGTTATTGCATTAGTTTTGTCACATGTCAGAAAGGATGAAGCTCTATCTGCCGATATTTTGATGAGCTTACACACCCTTTTAGCAATGTGAGGACATTGTTTAAGACAGGTATTACTGGAATGGCATATGACTAAAAGAAAAGAAAAATTGAATGAATAATTGCTTACGGTTTAAACTGTCTATGATAAGAATTACTTATTATCATATGTAGCAATGTTTTATGATTATTACTTTTATTTATTCGATTTTAACAATTCTATACGTGATATTGCCGTTATAAAATAGGCCTCTATGTCCAATTAAGATACAACACAAAATCAACATGAAATTCAGTGAGGGATGTCGATCTAAGATTTTTCTTTTTTCGATTAAGGTTCATTAGACCGTGATCTACGGCTTAATTCGATACCAGACTACTACGAACATCCTTGCCTAAATTGGTATTCGAACGCAGCACCTGAAAAGTGAAGAGCAGAGTGATAACCATTCGTCTGCCAGATATGTTGTAGATATCGGTATAAGTATTGAAAAACTACAGAATATCCTTATAGTTCATGCTTTGTAATTTTGATAGACTTTGTCTAATATTCAAATAAAATGAAAATTATTTTATTATGAAAATTATTTTATGAAGGAAATTATTTATTATATTTTGCCTTTTTAATGTTCATTAAAATTCAAATTCTATTTTGAATGTTTTCTAATAAATATGATTGAATAATATTTTATTTAAACAGATGTCTTTTTTTTTTTTTTTTTTTTTTTTTAAGATGGCACTTTTATGCTTTCATTAAAATTTAAACTTTCATCCGCGTGTGTTAGAAAGAATTACCATTTAATAATTCTATATAAATTTCACATCAGCCATTAATGTGCATGTTTAATTTAGAACGTGTTGGGGGTTATCCGAAAATCTAAAAAAATGAAATTAAGATTATGCAAGAAATAGAACAAAGCCATATTGTTTCTCATTGGAAATATTTCCATAAAAAATGGGGGAATTTTTATTTTTAATAAATAATATTTGAAATCAACCGGGAAATGGGTGTAGTTAATGGGGTAAAAATCCCTTTAGTATCAGTGAACTAATGTAGAACCGATTTTCCATATTGATATATTTTTACATCACAAAAATGCTACATTATTCTTGCATAAATTTATCGGTATATGCAAAAATATAAATATTATTCGTTACAAACAATTTTTCCTGTATGTTTTTATTACTTTTTATATGTATAATCGTAATTCGCAACACCCACTAAAATGAAATTGTACTCAGATATCGCGCTAACAATGAAAATTGTCACAGATAAAGAAATAAAATGCCAATTACTATGCTGCGTTCGGAAACTATAAAATAGTTTTGTTAAGAGAAAAAAAAAATCTATACAAAAGTTGTTACATAAAGTGATATGAGGTTTTAAACATACAGATTTACATCACTATGCATTTAAAGTTTAAGATGAAAGAATTTTGTGTTGTGTTTAGATAAAACCATTGATATAAGCAACAAAAAATATACAAATTAAAAAAAGTGCACTTACATATCTTCTCTTTTGTATCATCGCTATCATGTTTTACTTTTGGACCACTAAATCATTACCCATGTGGAATTTTTCGACCACTAAATTTCTATGGTTTGTAGGAAACCTAATTATCAATTAGATACGTTATTTTAAACTGGCACTTAAATTGCAAATCGTCTTTTTATATTTTTTTCCTTTTACTGAGGAAGAAATACCATAATTGCTAACAATCTAATTAGTATTCCATAAAACTAGGTATGAAACACTGACGTTGCGGGAAGGCTAGATCATTTTAAAATTAGATAATTTTACACTGTGAATCAATTTATTACAAAACGACGCATTGTACATTATTTTAACAATCTCAGTGGCGGTGGGATACATTATATCCCACCAGTAATTTTAATTCGCAACAACAAGAACTCATCCCAGAAATTTTTTACGAAGTTTTACTTTAGTAATACAGAGGAAATTTTTCATTTATTTCTGTTGTTTTGTACTTGTTCGTAAATTTCGGTGGAAGTTTATTTAAAATGTGCGAAATTTCCCTGCTCCTGAAAGGGTTAAGTAAAAATATTTGAACTATTTGTACCCCGATAAAAATATTTTGATGTCGATTTATAGAGATAATGTTCATAATATAACTAATATGCTTAAAATTTCTTAATAGTTATATAAACGAAGAGATATAACAAGGTTCGTACGGAATCGCCTTTTTTGAAGGACACATCCACCAGTATTTCTTAACAACAAATTTATTTCTTAATTTAAAGGCGTTTTTAAAACAAAAATTTCAGTACAAAATTAGTGGTAGAGAAAAACAAGGAATTTCAAACGCTGTACTATCCCTTAATAAGTTACTCTAATTAATTATGTCATTTAATTATCTGAATATATGTTTTAAATATTTCTGGTAACTTTCAGGTATTAACTCGCGATGAATCCCAAGTTAAATTCAACCAATCAATGTGCATTTTATAAAAACATTTTCAATTTTTTTTCGTGTTCAAAATGTTATTATCAAACTTAAAAAAACAAAAAAAATATCATTAAGCAATATTTTGTTTTCTTTGATAACACTAATAGAAAAAACTGTCCTGTTTGGGGCGTAACTTTCTCTTGCTACAATTGCTGTTATAACAGTGCCCTAGATCATCATTTCATCTATTTAGGAATTTAAAGAAGAAAAATAAAAAACACCCTATAACGAATGAAAAGAGTGAAACTAATGTGAAATTCATTTACTTTAAAATTCCAACCGTTAAAGGAATGTGTCGTGTATAATGCGATTCGATAACCTTCAAAAAATTGTGGTACAATAGGTCTTTTTTTCTTAACGTTTGTTCTGCGCATTAATGACCCGAGTAACAGACGGTTTGATTGGAATGAATGCAGATACTTCAATGTTACTGTTTCGCATCACTGCTAAAAAAGTGTGGACTGAAGACTCCGTTTTTGAATTGAGGGCGGGCATAAGTTTTTTTTCCGAAAAGATAAAATGAGAAAGGTGTTGTGGCCTTGTCCATAAGGGACCACCCGTTACTGTTTTCTTTTAAGCTGGTTTAAGTGGGTTTTCAGCAGAACAAAGTATGTCTCCCTTTTGAGCTTTACGATCAAGATGCCGAAAATACTGGGCTGAATATGAGTGTACCCAAATGCCCCCGCTGTCTAATATAGCAATAGCTTTCTCGTTTAACTTTTGACATTTCATGGTGAAGGGGTGTTGGGCGTAGTGTCAAGAGTGTTTCACAGAATACACCTAACATGAGGAAAAAGGGTTAGTAGTCTTATGAAACTAACGAACAAAACTACAAAATTAATTTACCCAGGTTTATTGTTTGATGACATCATTTTAAAGGTTATATCTTAAAAACAGATACTGACTACAGTTTCACAATACTGAATACTGTGATTTTAATACATTATGTAGTTATTTTTTAACAAGTTTCTTCCGATCATGGGAACCTCTGCTCAAGTGCTGACTCAACGAGTCTAGTTTTAAATAGGGGTCGTTAAGAGTAAATAAGCGATCAGGGAACACTGAATGACTAGATATTTACGAATTCCAAAGTTGTAGTGAATTTGGCACCCCTCCAAGACTTTGAAATCGTCCTCAGTGTTAGATATAGGAAACATGGTTGCACTATACTAAATATCATGTAAAATTGTCTTCCTCTTGTACCAGTGCATTAGTATTTCCGTTTATTACTGTATAGTAAAAAAAAAAGTTTATTCGCAAAAGCCCCGAGAGAAAAATTAGCATTTTTAGCAATTTATTCAATTTCAATAAAAAAAAAAAAAAAAAAAGAAGAAGAAGAACTTTGATTTGATATATTAAGCAAAACCTTCTATACATTTTTTTTTTTCAATAATTGAAAATAATTTGTGTTTTTTGAAGAGTCTAAAGCAGACGAAACACTATTTTCTGGCCATCCCAAAACTTTCTTCTATATTCGCCTATACAAAATTCTGCACTCCAAAAAATTTATTAAAATTATTATTTATCAAAATCAGTTTTCATAATGAGTGCAGACGATTTTCATTTCAGAAAAGTATATCACTAAGTGTGGAAAGAAAATGAATTTTATACCCTGCAGACAATATCTTAGAAAATTCTTTTATTTCTATTTTTTTGCTTTTCTTTTTTCTTTTGTTTAAAATGAAAAGAAAAAAAAAATCGATAATTTTGTTTCAAGATATCACAGATTTATGATTCAACCATTTGTTTAAAGGCATTGATAAGTTTTTTTTTTTTTTCCCAATCAAATCAAAACACAGAATTTTCACAACCTTTGCACTACCTAAGTGATATGCACGAAAAACTAATCAGCAGCAACATAAATTAATGCTCAACCAAAAATCCAAAAATCCAATTTTATTAAATTTCGACCATTGGTTCGAAAAGCACAGCTTTTACAGAATTTTGGTTACACACTTGCACAGACACAGGTAGTCACATACACAGACATTTTCTAAAAGTGATCAAATAATGTTCAGGACATCTCAGGACGTGTAAATCCTTCGAAAACCTGAGATAAAAAATTTTCACGAATCCAATACTTTCTTCTCATGTAATTTGACTAATCTACTTATTTTTAAAGTAATTTCGGATACTTTTAGACTTAAACGAAAAATATTTTAACATTCTATTAAATTAATAAGTATGATTCTCCAATATTTTTTAACTACATTTTCTTCCATGGATGAAAGAAAAACTAAAAATGTATGAAAAGTTGAGTTGAGTGGATTTAACATCGCACTATAACTACGCAGCGGGTGATTGGGGACTGTCTGGAGACATGCTATCACAAGTTTGATCTTCTGCGCTGGGTATGACTTTCCCGCTTCGGTTTCCCCTAATTGTATTAATTTTAGAACATGGGGGCATTATAGCTTCAACAGATTTTACGTGTATCAGTGACCATCAATCTACAGTCGGTAACAAAAGTGTCCGAACACTAGCGAAAATTCCTATGTAAAAAAAGTACACTTCATACGGTTTTGTTAAATAAATCCTTATCGAATCATGTTCTTACACTGACTAAGAAGAGGATTCGACAAGGATTTATTTAACAAAGCCGTATGAAGTGTACTTTTTTTACATAGAAATTTTTGCTAGTGTTCGGACACTTTTGTTACCGACTGTACATGGCGGTATACCGCTCGCTGGTGTGACAGACCCGTAATCTTCTACTTATGAGCTCTGCGCTCTACCAACCCGGTTAGATCAGGCCCCAAAATGGATGAGAATAATTTTAACGAAGGTATGTAATTAATGTATATGAAAACGAAGCAGTATATTTGGATATATCAAAAGAACTGAAAAAAATCGAAGAAAAATAAAAGACTTAAAACGTTATTCTAAATAAACAGATAAATAAATAAATAAAAATTTTGCAGAGAAAACTATTATTTTCAAAATGAAATTAATTTATCCCTATAGAAACTCGATGAAGTCGAGTGTTTTATCAATCAGAAAAAAAAAACAAAAAAAAACATGTAAATCTGTTTCTTTCTAATTAAAAGAACCCCAATGCAATAAACTGCAACCGAAAATATTTTCCGAAAATTAATACCAAGCTATATATTAAGATTATACCCTGGGTAATTTATATTTATAATACTGACCAAAATGGGGTTTTAGCAATTGCTAAGCTCATCATAGAAATAAATTCCTTGATTTTATTAAATGCGGTATGATACGCAACAAAACAATTTTCAAAAAAGGTTTAAGATTGATCTAACAGAATTTTAGAAGAAGCAGTTTTAAACATGCGTTGTATAGCTGTTCTTACTTTGACGTCCATTCCAGATTTTGTAGAGAGCTACAGAGATATGCACTAAACAAGTTTTTATACTGAATGTTTCATTGTATTTGTCATTTTATACTAACTGTTTCATTGTAACGTATAAATAATTCATTCTTTTATACGTTTATGAAAATATAATTTATAAATTTCTATTAACATAAAGATTTTTTTTTATACCTAAGATAGAAAAATTAAACTAAATAACAAGAATCTAATAAAAAGTGGTTTATTTTAATGAAATTACGCAGCATATAACACTCAGCCCTGTATTGTAAAAATCGTTGTAAATTATGTTAAAGACCACAAGAAATGAAGGAGGTATTTACATAGAAAATTTGGAAAAGCCATCAATTTTTATACTTCAAGAAATTTTTTGATTAGTTAAATAAATAAATAAATAATAAATATGTATGATCGATGTGATTTCCACATCTGTTAAAAGATACTTTGATTAAAGGAAAAAAATCATGTTATTGTTATTATTAATTTTTTAATTTTATAAATTAGGTAAACACATTTAATTAAAAAAAAAAAAAAACAATTTTTATATCTTTGGATATTATTACTATAATTATATATACCTTTGCTTCTTTAATTGTTTTTTTAAATTTTTAATAATCATTTTAATAATCATTCCTTTTTTATTGTCTTTATTAAATGAAATATATGCAATGCAAATAAATTATTTTCCAAAATAAAAGATACAACAAAAATTAAATGTAAATATCGTAATTTATTTTATCAATTTAGAAATCTGAAACATCACCCATTTAAATAAGTCACACTACCCGCGAATCCCATGTAAAAGCATTTCTCTATTTATCCCGAAGCATTTCTAGATTCATTTATAATATATAAAGATTGATTTTCGACCTGTAAGGTTTTATTGTGTATGCGCGTTTACATGACTATATGTTTAACTTATTGTTCTTTGCATTCATTCATTCTTAATTAAATCCGTAAAAAAATTCAAATCATTCATTTGCATGCCTGTTTTTACTTCTTAGCTTGAATGCTAATTTATTCATTTTATCATGTTGCTTGCTTAAAAAATACTACACTTACGGAAAGAACTTTGCAAATAAGAATTTTTAATTTGCAAGAATAATAAGAGATTAAAGATCAGTTTTTTATTAGTATCAATTCATCTAATAATTGACATTTAAGCAGAGTCATATACGACAGAAAAACTTAAAAATGAGTAACACGTAAGGGGAAAAATAATGTTTTAGAAAAGCTTTTAAGAGAGAATGTATATACTTTTCATTTGGAGTCATGGCACATTCTGTATAAGAAAGTAGTAATGGTGTAAATAGGTTAAGTTGGCAGATATTTTACTATATTCAAGAAAAATTATATTAAACGTTTTTATATAATCGAAGTTTCTATATTAAGGAACAATTTAGAGCATAATTCTGTTAATAAATTATTACCAAATTATAACATACATCCAAATTCATGCATATTTTTCTGCTTTTTTAAGTTTTTTTTATTGATATTCCTTTTACAACTCATATAAAAGAGATACAATATTCAGAATTACTATTCATATAATATACTATATATAAAGCCAATGAATATATTTTCACGAACCGCAACCCACTTCTTGAGTCCTTAGGTAATATCATAGCTGCCAACGATTCCGATTTTTGGATATCGGTTTTTTTTTTTTTTTTTTCCAGAATTTTTTTCATGCCATATGTAACAGTTTTCTGTGATTAAGTAATGGGGAAAAAATATATATATTTTAAATAAGAACGATTGGCAGCTATGTAATATTCTAGGTAGTGATAGGTTTTTACACAGCGTCCGCTTATACTATCATTTCTTTTAGACTAGCGTTTTGGAAGTAATGAGTGGTAAAATAATTTACTATGATTTGGTTTTGGTGAAATATATGCATATACATATTATTATTATTTTACATCATCAAAAACGAGTCCTTTAAAATACAAGTAAATATTTTGTTATGTAAAATGGCGGCTCACATTATTATTATTACTCTATTGTTATTACTATTTATGTATAAATATAAATCGTGATATTTATACTGCGTTGCTTTTATTTATTTATTTATTTATTATTATTTTTTTAATACAAATGTAAATTGACGGACAGCTGAGATGAAAATACAAGTAAGTGAATAAAATATTCTTCAATGTGCTATGGACGTAATTTTTCGTATATTCCATTGTTGTCTGATTAATTATTCATGTATGTTATAAATAACTAGAACATGTTTTCTTTAGTATAGATTATGCAAAAGCAATTTATTAAGAAAACAAGAATTCGTTAAATAATTTGAATTTTTGCATATGATGTTCCATTTTAAAATAAAGAATCACTAGAGATTTTTAAAATTTTAATGGACTAATTAAATCATTAAATCATTACCACTCTTAAAAACTTCTAATCTCTTTGAAGATTTTCTGAAAAAAAAAAAAAAAAAAAAAAACATTTTTTTTTTTTCATTTTTAAATCAATATATTTCACTTAATCAAATTATTATTTCCTATAAACATTATGTATTCAATTTCTCTCCATAAACATGGTTTGAATATAGGTAGTTTGAGTTAAATTAGGAACTGTAAAATTTACTATTTTACTATAAAGTAACTGAAAAAAATCACTGTCTTACTATATTTAAAAATTTATATATGATTTCATGTGTTGCGTTCATGTGCGAGTGCGTTAAAAAAAAAATCATAGATATTTTAAGCTACATAATAACGTATTACATAAGAAAAATAATTTACTAAGAATGTAATTCTTATTATTGAATTTAATGCTTAATATTGCCAACACAAATAAATTGATATTCTTTAACTTTATGTATTTGTAACAAAAAACACATTTACTTGCTTGTAAAAGAAACGAATAACACAAAATATTATGTGCATATAAAATCAAGTTTCATACCCAACTAGGAAAATTAATACAGTGCTTTAAATCTATTTTTCAGGGAAGCCTTTTTTTTTTTTTTTTTTTAGTCAATAAAATATAATCGCTAAAAATTTTAAATATCTTCTTTCACGGGTAGTTTAAAATTAGACTAACGCATATCCGCAAAGTTGTTGTATTTAAATACGATGTCCTTTAGTAGTATTAAGTACTATTAAAATAGGTCTCGTAAGAAGAACATTAATATGCCTCACCGAACGTGTAACATGCATGAGGTTTAAGCAATATAACGAAATGCATAATATACTATTGTGCCTCGAAATGTGTCATTTAAATCAAGTTTGTGTTGAAAATTCTTTTTGTTTTTGTTTAAGCTTTAATAAGACTTACTATTTACTTGGGTTTATATAAATAAGAATAAACTTCGAATTAAACAACAAATAAATACGTCTGACCTTTGGCCATTTCATTCAATCCTTAAGCTTTTGGAAGATTCTGCAAACCTTGAATAGTTTAGCATTGATAATAAGTTACTCTTCTGTTGCAACGTTCAAACCTTTTATCAGATGTTGTTAACTATTTTAAAAGTCTTTCATTTCCTATTAAATAACTCAATAAAATTCTTCATTTTGAGTTGACATTAGCTCAAAGATTCGCCTACCGCCTACTAAAACTCAAGGACTTACGGGTCAATACATAATAGAACCATAACTTCCTGTGAGATTATCTTGGACTTCAGTCCTTGGTTCTTCATGAACAAGGATGAAACGAAGAATGTGCATGGTAAACAAGGATGATTGGAACGAAAGAGTCTCACCCTCTTCTTCATCCATCTGACTTTTAAAAGTAGGAGCTGAATACTCAAGGTTGCAGGTAAAGAAACAAGGTTGGATACTTTTGAAAAGTATGAGATCGCTTAAGTACAATGTATTTAATTCGTCCAAAGTGCGTTAAAGGTTACTATCCGGTTCTGCAGAGATAAGCACTGAGAAGTTTTCTATTAAACATTACAATAAAACCGTTTTATGTGTTTTACAAGTAAAATAATAAGAATGAAGGATAACCGAGTTCCATTATTATATAAGAAACGTGTATGATTTTCACACACACAAAAAAAAAAAAAAAAAAAAACAATCTATACATATCAATAAGAATGCGGCTTCTTTATTTTCAGATCTGACAACATGCCATAACGGAACGTTGAGCACAATATGTAAGAAAAAGAGAAAAACATGACAAAGCTTCAGCTAATATTATTATTTTTGCTTTAACATAGATTGGTAGAGATTTTTTTTTTTTTTTTTTTTTTTTTTGGTCAAATTTTTGAAATTCTATATTTGCTATATTTGAATATTTTGAGGTCCTCCTATATCCGGAGCTAGAAGAGAAGAACTGGATGGAAGTATAACGCCGTGCTAAGGTCAGCCAAATCATATGTTAACCTATAGGACAATAATCCCGATCAATATTCAATACATAATGTACATATTTAAATTTCGTTTTCACAGTCGTGTATTGCAAATAAATCAATGTTTTCCGAGATTTGATTTTTTAAATTTTTAATATTTTATTTTAATATTTTATGTGAATTTTTCCTAAGTGCAAATTTTGCGTTTTGCAACTTTAAAACCAATTAAAGATAATAATAATAATAATAACGATTTTTAGAAAGTATTAACTTATTTAACGATCAAGAATTTTCTGACTTGAAAACGGAGTTTAAAAATATGTATTATGTATAATGAATAATAATGGGCATTATTTGGGATTATTTTTCCATGGACTAACATGGTGTTCGGTTGACCTTTACGGACTATGATTCATCTAATGAATGAGCTAATTTACTAATTTTCAGTATAGAAAACTACACAATAAAATAATATCGATAAGTGTTTTTCTATAATATATATATATATATATTCTATAATAAAATATAGAAAATCTATTGAAAAAAAAAATACTACAGAAGGTTTAATTATTTTTAATTCCACTGTTTCAACTCTACTAAAATTGAGATTTATTATTAAAAAAAAAAAAGAAAAAAAAAAAAAAACTAGAAAATTATAAAATTATAAGATTATAAAAAGAGATAGGGCAATTCAGTCGCTAATTTAAGCTTTAAGCATAGTATTTACCACTTAAAATCTTATTTGTAATCAATTATGTCAGATCCCAAGAAATACTTAACCTAGATTATTGTACATTCAATTACATTGAAATATTACAATATTGAGTTTATTTTTTAACATATTCTTTAATATAAAAACACTAACAGATTTTAAGTACTTAGACATAATTTTAAATATATATATATATTTACTTTCTTCCACATACAGTTGGCAGCAAAATTATTCGAGCGCTAGCAATAATTCCTATATAAAAAAAGACACTTAAAACTGTTTTGATAAATAAATCCTTGTCGAATCATGACCTTAAACTGACTAAGAACATGGATTCGACAAGGATTTTATTTAAGAAAACAGCATTAAATGTACTTTTTTTTACATAGGAATTATTGCTAGCGCTCGAATAATTTCGCTGCCGACTGTAACTTTCAATGTAATTATTTAAAGGATTTTTTCAGTTCTGAAAAACAGAAAGTTAAAAAAAATATAGAGACTATCATAATATTTACTATATTTACTATATCTTTTTCTACAATTAAAGATTGATACCAGATAACATAATATCAGATCAAACGGTTTATATTTTATCTCATTTTCTCAAGTTAATTTCAAGTAAAAGTATGCTTTCATTTAGGAAAATAAAACATAAACATCTTTTTACCTTAGTTTTCTATTACCAGTTCGTTATATTTTCTTTTCAAATTAGTATTTTAGAAGTATTTTATTGAAATAGCAAAAAAATTCACCAAAAATACTGGTGTTAAAGTGTAATCAATAAAAACTTAATAATCAACCCTCATATATTGCAAAAACTCGCAACAAAATCTCAGATCAAGAAGTTTATGTTTACCCAGCTCCCTAAAAATATTGCCGAATAAAATTATCCGCTTTTAATTAAATTGATGAAGCGTAAACCTCTTTTTGCCTACGGTTTTAACGTAAGTTCTACAGTCGGTAACAAAGTCTCCGAACACTAGCAAAAATTCCTATGTAAAAGAAAGTACACTTAATACAGTTTTGTTAAATAAATCCTTGTCGAATCCTCTTTTTAGACTGACTAAGAACAGGATTCGAACAAGGATTTATTTAACAAAACTGTATTAAGTGTACTTTTTTATATACGAATTTTTGCTAGTGTTCGGAGACTTGTGTTACCGACTGTACATACTTTTTTAATGCATAATTTTTGAAAAGGATAAAACTATTTTAGAAATTTATAAAAAAGTAGTAAAGTGTACGGAAAGCGGATTAAAAAGGAACCAGTAAAAACTTTGTAAATAAGCACTATAAAATGCAAAAACTCGCAACAAAAGCCTGAGATCTTAGATAATCTAAGATCAAACGATTTCTAGTTTATCCCTCTTTATTGGGGGGAGGGGGGGAGAGGCAGCGGTAGACCAGTCAGTAGAGCGCCGGGCTCGTAATTGGAAGATTGCAGGTTCGGTACTCGAGCTGGCGAAAGACCGTCATGTACATTAATGGTGGCTGGTGCACGTAAAATCTGTCGTGGCCACAATGTGCTCCATGTTCCCATCAAAATTATACCTCTGGGGAGGGGGGGTTATCGAAGCGAGGGAGCCATTCTCTTCGTGTAGGATCAAAATTGTGATAGCATGTCTCCGGACCACATCTAGGGGTGAGTCCCAGACCGTCGCCAATTGCCCATTGCGCAGTACTAGTTCGACGTAAAAAAAAAAAAAAAAAAAAAAATAAACAAATAAATAAAAATAAAAAAGCTAACCAACCAACCAACTCTCTTCATAACGTTACTTTTTTTTTAAATATAAGTTCTATACCATTTCTTTTCAAACACTATAAATTGTAAAAATTTGCAACAATTGTTTCGGATCAAAATAATAGCACGACCCTTCATCATGCTAGAAATGTAAGGTAACAACGTAATGTAATTTAAGGTAAGTGAAGGTAACAACACGCATTGGTGTTTGTTTAATTTTTTTTTCATAGTTAAAATAACCTTATTTTTAAGGCAATAATTATTATAAATCAGTGGTTTCTCTGAAAACAATTAAAAAAAAATAATAATAATGAAAGATAACAAAAGAAAATCTGCAAATTATTTATAACTTTACAACACTTGGACTGACTGAAAACGTCAATTTTCTGTAATTCAAATTCTTTCAAATGACAAATTTTGATGTAAAATAATAAATTGTAATTCAAAGTATAAATTTAAATTGATACAGAAGTTTTTATAACTGTAAAAAAAAAAATATTGAAGTTACTGTTACATACATAAAATCTTTGATAATTATTCTGTTTATTTTATCTTAAGATTTATTAGTTTTTGAGCAACTAATTATTAAGCATTTATTATACCGCCTTTTTTGATGTATGATTTATCAATCTTTTTTGTAGTGTTCAAAACTGATATAAATTCTTATAAAACAATTTTTCAAAAATAAAACTGTAATTGCAGAAAAATGTATTTTATATAAGAATTACGTAAATAAATATGATAACGTTTCAGAAACGTTTTCTACTTTGTCCTAAAATAAATAAATAAATGAATAATAATAATAATACTGCTAATTTAAACTGAAAAAAGACATGTATCTTGTGTAAAATATTTATTAAATGTCCAATCCCAAATATACAAACTTCTCTGAACAAAATGATTTATGTTACATAATGGTACATTTTAAATACATTGAGGCTGAACTGCAACATAAAATGGAATGTATCAGCAAATGAGATGTCTTTACATTCACTTTATTTTGTTCACAAAATATATATTTTTGGATATACTTCAGCACAAATTTACACAAAATATCATCTTATTCTAATTTGGATTACAAATGACAAGAATAATAAATAATGTAAATTGCTTATAGTTAACACAGGGAATGGAAGAACTGGCAGAAATAGCTCGGAACACAAATATGTGAAAGATATTTGTGAGAAACACAAATCAAAATGGTATGTATTTATGAATAAATATATAAATTTTCACTGCTAAAACTTCTGGTGATACACGCACACTTTCGTAAAGGAGAAAACACTTACAATAATAAAACATGAGTTTGGTCTGTTTAAAATGTAAACAAAGACTTTAAAGTCATAAGTCATAAACGCTTTTTTAATACAAATCACAGATATCTTAAAATATGTACATTATAATAATGCCCTGATATCAGTGAAAACGTATTTTTAACATCTTTCAATTATAATTTCTATAATTAGAAATTATATTCATTTTCTGTTATTTATTTTAAAACTTTAGAGAAAGTTTGATCTTTTGGAAAATAGGAAAGCAAGGCACATGCGGAAACACTATTTAGACGGATACACAAATATTAATAGTGTGTTTAATAATAGTAAATAGTGCGTATAGTAACAGTGGGTTTAATTGCACCAAACTCATGTTAAACAACAACTTGCACTTTAAATTTGAGTTTGTAAGACATCTTAAAATGGACGGACTTTTAATATTAAGTAGTAAGTCACAGATAATAAATTTAAAATATAAAACTTCAACAAATGTTATAAACACAGAAAAAAGTGCTATAAATTTCTAAAAAAAAAAAAAAAAAATAAGTAGAAGATACACTAAGTAGATGCCCAGTAAGTGGTAATAATAAGACACTTATAATTAAAAAATATATATGTATTAAACTTCAGCATTTATATATGCATGTGTTTCAGTTACATACTTATGGCATTCTGAGGAGACAATGGGATTTATGACGGAAAATGCACAAAAATGTAATGACTCTGAAATTAAAAACACTGTCAAATATTATCGAAATAACTTATCTTTAAGACATATTTTGCAGTTTTTTTATGATAAATTTACAACTGAATCAGGTACTCTTTTTAATTTTTGAAATAAAAATAATATTAATTTTGTTTTTCATGTAATTAAATGCTAACAATAAAGTTTTGATTATGTAATGTTAATTATTTTTAAATTTGGCTTGTCGCACTAAAGGGCCTTCGTTACAATAAAGTTTTTTTAAAAAGTAGCGGGTAGCAAATTTCAATTTATATAATAAATATCCACTCTGCAAATAAAAAAGTTCAATTTTTCTTGGACTTACTAGTATTTTATTTTATATAAAATAACATTATGCTGTTTTATTTTTCTCCGTCTATCATAATGGGTCATTTTTTAAAATTTTACACCTGTCACAAAATTTTAATTATTAATTTTATAAAATTAAAAGAAAAATTGTTTTAGTATTGCTTAAGTATATAACTTTAGATTTCTATATAATATTACATGTACTAGATTATTCTGAATTGTAAATGGTTTTCATACTACAATTTACAGATTGAATTATTTAATTGCAGATAAAAAATTTAAAGGAATACTATTAAAATAGGGGTAATAAGATAACGGAAAACCCGTAATAAATTGACACAAATGCATATATTCTAAATTTTTAAATTAGTTTTTAAAATAGTGACAGATGTAATAGTTTATGAAATGATCCTAATGCATTGTTACATAATAAGAATATAAACAGTGTCGGTGCCAATATCTTATACCATAAATTAAGAAATTGTTTTGAATTTTATATGATTAGTTTCTTATAATATGATTTACTCGTCATATACTTTTTTAATATAAAAACGTTGATTATAATTATTATTTTTATTTATCAGTTTCTTTCTACATATATTTTAACTGGCAATATTTTTTTCTGTTTGAGACATATTAACGCGTCCTATTTTTAACGAATCAGAATTAAGTAAATTTAAATAATAAATTATATATATATATATAATTATTATTATTATTATTATTAATCAATTACTTGTATGCCATTTGAACAATAAAAGACAAAAGATATAATATTTGCATACAAATACATGCGAGCAAAATATTCGCTAATTTTTCAGGAAATTCATTAAACTTGTGTAAATGAAAAATACATAGAGTAAAGAAGTCAAAAATTACTAAAACTTGCGCTGCAAATGATTTTACCATAAACGTATTTTACATTCCTTGTTTGAAACTGTTTAATCTATAATAATCTGATTAATTGCAGTTAGTGGAATTAAGCGTCAGATAGTAAATAATATCTTAATGAATGTAATTTTATGGCATATGACACATATAAAAAAGTAATAATAATTACTTTTTTCTTTCAATTGGCACAAGTAGGCGTACTTAATCTAAAAACAATTTCTTGAAGGAAAAAATAAATATTCTTGATTCATGCACACATGACAAAGCATTTATTTTCTCATTCAAGCCAACAGGAAATACAATAACTCCAAAACAAAACGATAACTGTGATTATTTCAATAAGAATTCTGCAATGTATATATAAATATACTCAAAAAATATGTTTATAATAAATCTGTACTGATAAGTATAAAGGATTTAAGTGAAAAAATGTCGATTTTTAGTTAAGTACATAGTCAGACCCAGAAAAAAATTCTCTATCTATTGGTATAAAGGATTTAAATCCATGTCATTTAGTCTTTGAGAAGATCCATTGGTAAAAAAAGATTCAAGTCATACATTTAGCATTAATCTTTGCATAAAATATTTAATTCATTTTTTTCCCTTTATTAAATGAAGGTTGACAATCACTGAACGGTATAAAGGGTATAAATCAACATAATCCCTTTCTCCTAATCGATTTTTCTGATTAATTTTTAGTTAGTTTGACTTTATTTTTTGTCTCCTGAAAAATCAAGAATATGGACTTAAATCCTTTATACTTATCAGTACAGAAATAAGTAATGGAAACTAACTTCCGTATAACAAGGCTTTACGAAAGCAAATTTTTTTATTACTAAAAAACTTACTTTCACAAAAAAATTGCTTTTAAAGCACTTCGTTATTTAAAATATGTAATATATATGTAAAAAAAGGAGCGTGATTTCAGTAAATTATATTTAGAAATTCCATATAACCAAGTTCTTCTTTTTTACATTTGTGTATGAAAATTTAAATAACAAACTTCAAATTATATTTACCATCTATGAAATGAAAAATACCCACACTCATATTCACATAAGGTGTCTTTTTTTAATTTCAAGAATTCAAAAAGTAATAATAATAACTGACATTTTATAGCTTTTATTTTAAATTATTATATTTTAATTCTTGATTTCATATTTATTCGATAGATTAATTAAATAAATTTTACAAAGTTCTTCTAAATCTAATGTTCTGTTTCATAATTACAACTCAAAATTTAGAAACATAAAAGCAATCACGCTCCTGAACAGTTTTATACACATTGTAAAAAAGGAAAAAAATATTAAACTCGAAGTTACTTCAATAAATTACAATTATGTAAATATTTAAATATTAAGCTATGGATAGAAATATATATTTAAAGTCTTGATCATAATAAGAAAATTTCTAAAAAAGATATATTTACCTCTGTACGTAATCACTTTATACAGACATATTTTTTTACTCACTCGAAAGTACTTAAAACTTTTCTCCTATATTCGTAAGAAAAGTGTAGCATGTGATAGTACGTAAAAATCCAAAAAGGATTATACAAAATTAAATTATATAATTTTTTTTTTCACTCAGTGGGAGAATGAAAAACTTTTCTCCTCATAAGAAAATTTTAATTTGCGTAATGTATAAGAATCCAAAAAGGAGTATCAAAAATAAAATAATAATAATAATAATAATAAATAAATAAAACAACTATATTTCTATACAAAAGTCTTAAATAAGATTTGGTGAAACATGAATCATTTTTATGAATTTTTTTCGGTATATATATATATATATATTTAATTTATTTATCTATATATATACATATATATTTATTTTATTTATTTATCTATCTATCTATATATATATATATATATATATATATATTTCAAATGTTTAAAATTTTGTTAGCGTCAGAAATTTATTTTATTGTTACTGATATAATTATAACTTTATGTATCACGATATGAATAAAATTGCTTATATCGTTTGGTCGTAAGTTTTTTTTTTTTTTTTTTTTTTTTTTAACTTATTATTATTATTATTATTATTAGAATGTATACTTATTATAACACACATATTTTTCAAATATAACAAGCATAACCTTTTCAAATTTAAACTGATATTTTATCAGCTTTAAAATACGATTTTATATCACAATTGTACAATTTTAATTCAACATTAGCAAAAGTAATTGATTACCTATGATCATTATGTAGATTCCTGTAGATAAAAAATACATACGAATAATTTTTGTATTCCTTTTATTAAATAGTAATAAAACATTTATACTACATATTCAAAAATAGTATATGCAGGTGCCTCGCAGTCATATTTTTTGAACACCACTTTAAAAAAATATATACATATATTTAGTAATCATTTGCAACATTTTTAGTCGATCGAATAGTACGGGGATTACTTTTTAAAAATAGTGGTAATAAAAAAATGACTGCTCCAAGCTGTGTATATACATTATTAACACTAAAAAAATTGTTTGAAATAAAGGAATTGTATTAGTGATCAAAAGAACATTTTTAAAAACAAATTCTTTTGGCTTTGATAGCGTACACTACTTTGATTTTATGCTCTTTCTTAGCCATATTTGTGTAATATATTTTGATTTCAGAATCACTTTACCTGCTTAAAATACTTTTATGATACAATAACTGATATAACTGATATTTTGATTGCTCTCAATAATTTTAACAACAATAAATAAATATGAAAACATACATAATTTAACTTTGACTAGCTTCATGCATAGCAATACTTTCTAAATTAATATAATATTTTTGAAAGCATTGCTGAAATATAAGAAAACTCGTTATTCACCATATTTCTCTACATATTTTAATATAAATAATATGCTATTAGATCATGTCTTATATTTTTAAATGAAAAAAACACATATAACGGTATACTTCAGAAAAGCATAATTTTTAATGACCTTTATGATAATTAACCATCATATATAAATTTTACTGCACTTATCTATTTAGAATCTTCAATAGAAAGATAATTTTAGTTTTATCTGATTATATATATATAAAAAAAAAGTAACATTTCATTAAAAACATTTAACATTTCATGTATTATTAGTCAGTTTCATTTGTACAAATCTACAATTCTCGATTTCTGTAAAAAGCGTGATTAAAAACTCTTAACATAATGATTAACTATTGTTAATGATGACCATTATAAGTATACATGCATTAATAAAAATAATTTTTAAATACAATACAATAAACACTAAAGCTTATCACATCAGCAGTTCTTAGAGATTGAACCAAGCGATGCTAAAGAGCTAAAGTAATTCTTTATGTATTTAAATAATGAGTAATTGAAGCCTTAATTTTAATGTTCATTGCACCAATATTAGATAAATCTCCTGTACAATTACTTTTTTGGATAAGGCATATTCGTAATTTCAACTCAGTGACGTAACAATCGTAATATATGTGATCTTCTAAGACATAAGATTTCATGCTGAAAACAATGAAAATTGTTCATTTGGAACAAAAACCGTGTCAAAACTTTCACCTGTGGAAAAAGTCGATATTTTGAATGATGAGACTTTGATGCATTTAGACCGTGGCGGCTAACCTATTGACACAGATTGCCGGAAGAAAACAAATCATTGACTAATCTCTAGTAGAAGATTTGAAGTTACTGAGAGATGGGGGGTTCTATCAACAATAGAATGGTCACGCTTATAAAATTTTATCGACCTCAAATGAGACCCAACTTCGCAACTACTTGGGAAGGCAAGTAAAATGCTTTACAATATTGCTGAAATGATGTACATCGTAGGATATTTGCGCAAGAAGATTTTTCTAATGTGCTAAAATATTTTGGTATTCCAATCAGAGGAAAACAGACAAAGCTATGCGCAATTTTATTTTCTAACTTAACGGTTCAGTGCAATAGAAAGAGAAACTGGAAGTTTGTCTTAAATGAACGAACTCTAGTGTGAGTAGCAATATCTGAATAAAATCTTGAATATTACCAGCAGAATTCCCAAATTTTATAATTTATTCCGGAACATAGTTAGTTCCAACATTTTTTCTTTCTTTCTTTCTTTCTTTTTTTTTTCTTTTCATACCACTTTTATTAAGTGTAATTTTTTTTTCTTATTTAGTCGCAGGTATATATTAGGAAAAAATATTCTACAAATGAAGTGGTGTAAAATAAAGGCAGAACTAAAATTACTCCAGAATAAATTTTAAAAGTTGACAACTCTGTATCAGTAATTTGTGTTTTAGTTGTTTGCGTAATATCATCCCATTTTATCTTATATTCAGAATGAAAGTGAATTTTCGCATTATGTTACTATGACATAGCTTCAACACTTTCTAATTTTTCAATTCGATTTATCACTACTAAAAAAAAAAAAAAAAAAAAAGAATGTTAAATAAACTGAAAACAATTGTAAAAAAAAATTCCGGGATGAAGTCTTCCTTGAAAAACTGGAGGTTTGACGCCTATGCTATGATAATGATTTTAAACAGATCTGTTTTCTAAATTTCAGTAATGAAACTGACAAAAGAATTCCTATATTTACATTTTCAGGTTCAGCTTAACTGAAAAAAAAGCTATTTTCCAAAATAAAACTTATGACATTGAGAGTGATTTGAGTTTTAATCATTTATAAATATATGTTGTATTTACTGTCTCCGTTTATATTGATTAAAAATCGATTAAAGAAATTTAAAGCAGTACGTTTAATGTTAAAAACATAAGTACACTTTATTTATTTATTCGTTTAATCGTTTATTTATTTTTTGTTGTTTTTTGCCCTAACTGCAATAGCTTTTGGAATTTTTGCACACATAAGAAAATAAAATGGTAAAATATGCTTCACTAAATAAAGTTAAAACGAATCGATGCAACTATAGAACCTTACATTTAGTTTCATACTTGCACAAATTTTTTAAGCAGCGTATTATGTTATGTAGAACTTTTATATTAATAACGTGAGTAAATGTGATATGGTGGTATGCAGAATTAATTCATTGATTAATTTTTCCAAATATGAATTAAGAAGACCTACTATGCTATTACGCGAAAAATTAATGTGTTTAATTTAATAATTAATTACAGTTCATTTTAATCTATACTAAAAAAAAGTGAATTATAGAAGTGGTCCAATATTTTTATAATAAAATCACTGCATTTAACATAAATATTTTCTTTGTATACGTGATATATTTTATTATTGCGAAAATAAATAAAAAGCAAACTAAATCTAAAATTTTATTGCTAATTTTTTTTTTTTTTTCAGATTACTTATTTTTGAACAATGCAAATGTAAAACACAATTATTTTCATATTCAGAAGCCTCCAAAAGTTTCTTTAGTCAACTAAGGCAATAAAAATTATAAAAATTTAAATTTTGATTAGCATTCCATTTAAAACAACTCATAATTTAAATGGATTATTGTTCTCTTATGTTTTGAGTGTCATAAATTCTTTAACGTATGAAAAGGCAAATTGCATTATATATTATAAGCAAATTAAAAGTTTAGATGGAAATTGATGGAAAAGTAATCTAAAATTTTATGTTTTTAATTTTTTTCTATAATCTAACATGAAGATTTACTTACCTTTTGCTTTTGTGTCAAAATTTAGATCCCGGATTCATTCTTGAAATACACATTTGTGCTTTTGAAAAACTTTAATAATGTTTAACAAAAAATAAAATAAAAGTAAATAAAATAAAAATAAAAGTAAAAGTAAATAAAACAAGAATGATCTAATAGCATAAAATAACAGAAATTATTTTCGTTTGATTTAATTTTACAGCACACATAAAGCTGCGACGCATAATTATTCAAAAACATTATTCATACGATAATAAAATCGTTGGTTATGGCAGCATATTACTAGCAAGACATACACACATTAAATGATAAAAACAAATAAACAAAAGCACATTTTTATGAAAAAAAAAAAAAATATCATTTCGTTTGAATTGCTTGATAAATATTTCAAAACGTATATAAATGATTTATGGAATTCGCTTCTCATAATGCCGCTTCTTAATGTAAAATGTGTATTTTTAATTCGACTGTACGATATCATTTTAGAGTCATATTGTATGCTTTATTTTACAGTGATTTTATTTAAAATTAGATTAACATTAATATAAATTATGTGATTATGTTTGTAAAAATTAAATTAAAGGAAATATATTATATGCATATCCAATATAAAATATGAACTGATTAAAATAAATCACTTAAAAATATATGTATATATATATAAATGTGGCATTATAATTGTTTAATCTCAGTCGTATTAAAGGAACTACATTTATTTTAAAATGATAACTACAAAATTTTATTTGGGAAAAAAATAAAAAAAAAAAACTGATTTTTATACGATAAAAAGAGGTAGGATCATGTACATTTAAAAGTTTTAAAGAATTTGACAAGCTATAGATAAACAAATACAAAATAATAATAAAAAATAAACGAAACAAAAAATGGCTTACTATATTAATATACATATTTATAGATATATGCGTAATATTGCATATATTTATAAATATATATGTTAGTAAACATAGCAAATATTTCACAAAAATATTCTGTACAAGGTGGGCTATGCTCGCAAAAACACCTTTTTTTTTTTTTCGTATCTGAAAAATATTTTCTCATTTGTCAGTTTATCTACATAAAGTTCTTTTTTCAATCACATATTATGACTTAGTTATGCACTTCATATAATAACAGTACTAGCGTTCTGATGATTGTAGATATTTAAGTTAGATAAAGTCAATCACATCTGAACTGGCCACGTGTTTATATGTATTAAACAAAATCTCAGATGTTTTAATACTGAATCTAAAAGACGATTTCACTCGTCTAAAGTTCATGATTGTTTATCTTTACAGTAGCACCCCTTTAATGATAAGTCCTTTTCAGAAATTTTTAAAACATAACAATAACAATAATGATCAGTAAAAATCAACAAAATTTCAAACATTCTTGAAGGAATAATAAAACCTTTTTTTAACAGGATACAGCTCTTTTGGATGTTAAATCTAACGGAGTTTCCACTCTGGCTGGAACTTGAACTTCATCTTCATTATAGTCCATATTAATATATTCGTCTTCATCATGACCATTAATGCCATCACCAGTAGCATCTGAAGAGGGGGTTTCTGGCTTTTTTACAGATAAATCGATGGGATTATCTTGTTCCGGAAGGTCTCTGAAGCTGTCGCTGCTAACCAAAGGTCCTTCTTTCGGATGATTGAGAACAGGACTACTTAAGATTCCACTTGGTACAGCGAGTATCCTATTTGTTGGAGTATAGCTGATCTCTGGGCTAAAGACTTTAGGCAAAGAATTGAAATTTTTTGCAAAGAAGCTGCTACTGGCAGAGTGAAAAAAGAACTTGCTAGGGTGGAGTGGAGATACAGGTGACAAAGGCAGATGATGATGGTGATGATGAAACGCCACATTTTCTTTCCTCTCATATGTTGGACTACTGGCATCATATCCTGAATATCCGTTTGAAGCATTCTTTGATGGGTAAAAATTATATGCAACAGGACTTGTTGCTGTCTCCATAGTTCCAGGATCGGAAGATGGAGAGCCCCTGCTAGAATGTCCGTTGGTGGGCATATTTACATCATTGAATTCTGTTCGAAAATGGTGCACAATTTCTTTTGAATCATAGTGATTATTTGATATAACACCTTGATCTGCTAATCGACTTGTCATTTCAGCCTGATCTTGAATTAGACAATGAATTTTGAACCAATTTGAACGACGTCCATAACGAGAACCTGAAAACAAAAAAATGTTTTAGTTAAGCTATTTTGAAAAAAATCTAAATATTTAAATGTATTTCAAAAAAGTCTAGATATGAAGATCAAATCAAATGAAAAAGTGTGTTAATATTGATACCAATATTCAAAAGACGTACGAAATCATAGATGCCAACATTTTAATTTATTCCGGAGTACTTTTAGCCCCGCCTTTTTTCATAACACTTATTTTTTAAGTATATTTTTTTCTTATTGTATCGAAGTTATATATTAGAGAAAATTTCTCTATAAATAAAGTGGTGCGAAATAAAGGCGGGGTTAAAAAGACTCCGGAATAAATTAACACTTTCTTGACCGCATGATTTTTTTTTTTTTTTTTTTTTAGCAGTAAGGTCCGCCTGTGGGTGATATTCTCTCAAGATAAAATATTTCAGAACAAAATTTTACACATTCAATTTTATATTATAGATGGATATACATTATAGTTATACTCTTCCTAATAAATATATTTGTATACATAGTCTATTTTATTGCAAAAATATGAATACTGGGTACATAAGAAATAAGTAACATACAAATTACGAAAGAAACGCCCACTGGCGGAGTTATAGATTTTCAAATGACGTGAATCTACGTCAGCGGACGCGAAAGTGTTAAAATGTTGGCATCTATGATGAAATGCATAACATTTTCAGAATGATAAATAAATGTCGCATATATTTTCAGTTTTTTTTTTTTTTTTTTTTTTTTTTTTAACAGTTGTAATGTATGGAAATTAAGCATACATTGCCCAATTTAATTTAGACACCTGCGGCAGGTTGCTTTATTATCTAAAACATATTTTGTAAATATTTTATAAACTTAATATTTAGTGACTTTCCATTTCCGTGTCTTTCTCTTTGTTTTAATTTTACTTAATAAATATCGAAACATTTATTAATTGTATAATTAGTGAAATAAATACAGATTTTATTCAAAAACACTATAATATGTCGTATTAAAATAACATTAACATTATAATATTTATATTTGTGAATTCAGTACTTTATTCAAATAATATAAATTAAACGGGGAAGGAATCATAAATTCAGTTTGAATAATCAAACAAAGAAAATATACTGAGAGCAATTTATATTATAACGATTTTATATTATGTTATTTATTTCTTTGACGAAGTGAAAGTTAGCTATATCGATATAGTACAGTCAAACCCTGTTTTATTAAACCTGCTCGTGCTCGATTCACAAGTTCGTTAAATCTGGTGATCCGCTATATACAAAAGTTGCCAATTTTTACACTTCTTAGCTACCTGAATATTTTTATCGAAATTTTATTTTGTTAAATTAGTGAAAGCTGTTAAACAATTATATAAAAATTTTCCAGTCGGCATCTATGACTATACCCAAATAATGTCTAAAACAGCCACTATAAAAAAGTGTTTAAGAATTTGTGACAAATACTGTTCTAATTAAAAGAAAAGATTTATTATTAACAGCAAGCATTTTTTTTTTTAATAAATGACCGGACACTTTCAATTTCAGATGTTTTGTCAAATATCTCAAAAATTACTGGGCGAATCATCTTCAAACTTTAGGGCTGTAAAGTATATAGTCATACCTCCTATATTTTAGCGAAAGTTTTGTCCTGAAACCAAAAGGGGAACCAGTATAAAATTAAATAAAATCAATATATATATATTTTTTTATCATTTTGTAAAAAGTTATTCTTGAAATGTGCTCGGGATGGGATTATGTATCGTGTGATTATACTGTTGTTATAAATAAGGGCAGAATCTATTAAATAATTTCGAAAAGTTAACCAATAATTTTTATACTCAGCTTTAAATAGTACATATTTGTAACTGAAAAGCATTCCAGCTTAACTTAATTTTTTTTCAGTTTGAAATTTAGCACACGAAAAACAAAATTAAGCATAATATTTTTATATTATTAGCAGTATTTAATATGACTAAAAACAGAACGAAGTCCCTTAAAAGAACAAAAATGCATTCTAACAAATTGTTAATGGATCTTTATGATTTTAATCAAGTGGGTCTTTTCAGTTCCAGGTCATGTCTAGCACAAAATTCTATGAACAATTCGTGAACAACTTTTTTAATGTAGTTCTTTGCTGTAAGAAAACCGTTTCTTGTTTATGATTTCGTCAACAATAGCAGTTTAAAATGGTATACGATGAATTAAATACATGTTCTAAAAAAGACCACAACAGATCACGGCCTTTTGACTTTCAGGTCTTGGATAATGGATACAACTTCTTTTCTACCAAAGAGATGTTACTTAAATATAGAACAGCGTGTGCCATTAAACAATTATATGTGGCTATTTCACTTGAATTAGAGAACCTAATTTGCTGGAAATTGCTTTCATTTCAATGGAAAGTTAACATTGAGTGATGCGAAAGGGTAACATTTTCACAACGTAAGGGTCATATATGTCTGAGGAACCAAGTATGCCTACTGAGTTATTCTTAGGCATTATCTAGTTTCTACATTATAAGATTCTTTTCTTAAGACATTGTATTAAACCAAAAGAAATGTTTCCGCTGTTACTTTTTTTACACATTTTCATTAATATATTTTTAACTTCACAAATCAGTTTTTTAAAGGAATAGGTAAATTAAGTGAATGTTATTCATTATTATATATACTCACATACCTCGCAATATCCTCATTAATAGTTTGTATAACTGTTAATCCCACATTTTTTTTTTTTTTTTTCACACCAGTATTTTTTAGAGTAATATTCTCCAAATGTAACTATGGTTAACTAAGAAGAAAAATATTCTCCAAAAATACTGGTGTCCAAAAAAAAAAAAAAAAAAAAAAAAAAAAAGGCAGGACTAACAATATTACGGAATAGTAATAAAGTGTTGACAAGTATGCATACTGATTAAGAATTTCGGAATTATGTCAATAAAAAAAATGTCTGCGACATAATACTTTTTTTTTACATTTTTAAAATTTTAAACATAAAAGAAAATTGAATATGCTCGATCTTCATTTTTATAGTGCGTAAATCAGCTCATTTGAATAACAAAAGAAGTGCATTTGTTTTTTTTAAATAACCGTCAAATATATTAAGTATATTGTTTTGATTCTTATATTATAATTACTTTCTGAACAGAATAATGATAATAATAATAATAATAATAATAATAATAACGCACTAAAATCTATGAAATTTTATATTTAAAACAATAAGTTAGGGGTAATTACTTTCTTAATTTTATGATAGGAATCCAAAAATAACTGTTTATAAAATAAAAAATACAAAAGACAATAATAGGCAAAACCTAAAATTTGACACTCATAGTCAGACACCAGGTTGCGGGTTAATTTCTCAGTGAACATTCAATGGTTGTGTATGTTTTTCACAAATTTCTTTATTAATTATGAAAATTAATTTATTCTATTTTGAAAAGTTGTTATTAAAGACTGGTTTGATATAATGATATATCTTTCCCCAAAAATGTTTGTTAATTTAATATAGTCGTGGCGCTCATGCTTCGTTTTCATTTGTATATTTTACTCCATAATTATAATTCTTTAAAAACATGCAATATTAAATATATTTTCTTTTAACACTTTCCAACAAGGTTGAAAAATTTTAATGACTTTGGTTTCTCTGTCTGTCCATCTGTCCGGCTATCTGTCTGTCCGCGCTCTAACTCCCGTAAATATTTATGAAATTTCTTGAAACTGAAACACTAAGGGACAAAAAAAAAGCTGCACTGCGGAAAAATTGACGTATATATTT
The DNA here is from genome assembly GCA_963930645.1 of Salticus scenicus. Taxonomy (NCBI): domain Eukaryota; kingdom Metazoa; phylum Arthropoda; class Arachnida; order Araneae; family Salticidae; genus Salticus; species Salticus scenicus. The sequence continues at coordinate 134,788,155 of OZ005651.1, read as the reverse complement.
TTTAATTGTAATAATTTCAAAACTAATGGTTGAAACGAATAAAACTGTCATGTTTGCATAACACAAAGGAATGAAATGATACCTATGTACATTTTCGACTTAATAATTAGCTTTATTGCACCCTATGAAGTACTTAGTAAAAATTCAAATAAAAATTTCTTTTTAAACGTAATTTAATAAATATATACTTTGCATTCTATTACGATTTATTTTATGAAATAAACGATTTATATTCTAATATATGAAATAAAACTACTTATTTGTTAGATCTAAACAATTTTTAATAACGATATATTTTTTGCATTGGGATAATTCACCTTTATATGGAATTACAGCTTTAATGTACAAGGGCATAGTATTATACATACAAACTTTTAATATAAATCTCAGAAATTTCACTGAGCCAAATATCATGAATATTTTTTCTAGTTCTTGCAAAGTTGTAGGCTGCAAATTTCGAATCCTACCCCCTCTGCCCCGCCTTTTTATAGACTAAACATTTTCGAGCGGATTGAGAATAGGTCTATTTACTGGTCTGGTAAAGAAGAAAATCTACGATATCCTTTGTGAGGTTTAACTTAAAATTAAAAAAAGTATAATTACTTACAGAATTATAGGTGCTCGGGGGAATGGATAGGTAATTTTAACACTTTGAATCAAATAAACGTACCACAGACCCCTGTAGCAAGGTTCATTATCAACTTGAAATGCTGTTTGTAGAAAAGTCTGAGATACCTTCAAAGTATTAGACCAGGCACCACTTTTATAGTGGCCGCGTTTTATTTCGAGTTAACTGATCCTTTGAGCACAGGGGTACAAGAGTGTTTCCGTCTCAAAATAAAAAACTAGCACCAGCACGCTTCATCAATAATTTCTGTGGTAATCAATCGCAATAAATTACTGCACAAATATGATACAAATTATTGATAAAAATGTACTGGTATAATTGTTTTGTCTTGAAACGGAAATTCTTGCACTCCTGCTTGAGCATGAAAATTTGCCCGACGCCTTGAAAAGTTATGCACCTCCGTACCATAATGTACGGAGAATGTGACACTGCAATTTTCATTAAGTCGGTCATATTTTCGCAGTCCTATTAGCATTTTTCATCAGCTCGAAATAAATTAAACTTGACTCATCAGAAAAAATCAGTTCAGCCCAATAACTAACTGACAATATTTTTAATTTTTTTTTTGGTCATCTGAAGACTTGTTTCTTTTAATTCTTTTCCTTAATAATGACTTTTTCTGCAAATCTTCTGGTTTTTAACCTGCTTTGTTTAATTGTTGCTACACTGTTTTTGAAAAAATTACTTTTCTAAAGACATTTTTTTTCAGTCTTTTCTAAATTTTGAACATGATACAGATCGATTTTTTAAACATTTGCTTTTCAACTTGCGGTCATCTCGTTTGGATGAGCAACGTGACCGCCTACAGCCAAATTTCCAGTTTAAACAGCCAAAAAATTTTATATCTGGCCAAAAACCATCTTACCAATATTTCGTTAATATTTAATTGCTTAGCCATCTCCCGTATTAAAATACTTTTTTTATTTTCATTCTAAAATTTTAACACTTTTGGCGGCTTCATTAATTGCTTTATCCTTGCCATTTTTGAAATACTTTCTAAAATTACAATTTTCCAGACAATTGCATTGTTTTTTTTAACACTGGGCCCAATCCCAAATTGTACGTGGAGGACAAAGTAATAAAGTCTGTTCGAAAATGCTTTGTAAACTATAATATTGGCGGTAGTAGAAAAAGAAAAGAAAAATATCAAAGTGCGGCATTTTTTTTTTTTTTTTTTTTACATCCCTTAGTGTATATGATATTCAAGATCACTATCCGTTGTTCCCTATAGAAAATGGGGTGCACACCAGCACTGATTTGAGTACAGGGTCACGCGAAAGTATTCTAAAACATTGTGTTCTATGAGAGTTATATCTATAAACCAAATTTTAATACCTTTACTTTGCACAAATCTTAATGAAATTAAAATGTGTTATTCAAGTTCACTATTGGATGATCCCCATCACTGATTTGTATACAGGGACACCCGAAAGTATTCCAAAGCATTGCGTTCAATGAGAGGTATTTCTGTAAAACAAATTTCGGTAGCTTAACTTTGCACAAATCTTAAACCAACAGAAATTTTGCTGAATAAGCAATAAAATATACTGGAAAAGTTAAATTTTTGTATAAAAAAAATGTGAAGAATTGTTTACCAAAGGGAATCACTTATTTAGGCGAATCATTTTGATGAATCATCGCAAATCTCTTTTCTTCTCTCATAAAAATGTGAAACTGAATAATACGAAAATACATATATTTAGACAATTAATTTTTAGAAGCAGCTGGATTTTTTTTTTCTATTTCAGAAACAGGTAGTTCTACATTACTATTGTAAATCAAGAACATTACAAAAAAATATCCACTTTTTATAAGTTAAATTTTTAGAAATTGGTTTGCAATTGGTTTAATAAAATTCAAATTCTTGTGGTCTGACTAATATCTTTCATCACATCTTTCTTCAAATAGTGTGCATGTAAATTTCCACTTTTACGCTTCATTGTGGATTTAAATATGAGGACCATCGTGTTGTAGACGTCTATTTTTCATCTGATCCCTTTAGATTTAAACGCTTCATGTTGAAGTTACAGATTAGCGTTAAAATACCCCGTAGCACTATCATTAATAATTGTGTGAAATGAAACAAATGCTATTAATCTGATCGATTTAATGAAGACGTACGCTCGCAGTATCGATGAGAAGGTGAGCATCATAATCATAACGTAGTTAAAATGAACATGAAGAGGGAGCATGAAGACTCACGGCTGCATTATCTTAAATTCACCCACGCTGTAATTTAACGGATCACGATTCAAAACTAGAGAATTCACTCTTTCAACGTTACGCGTCCCACCTTTCAAGATTCACTAGATAATCAAAGGGATCGTCAGGTCATTGCTTTAAAGAAAGTTTTAGATCTCTTCTTAATTTAATTAAAAAAAAAAGTCTTGTGATTTTCTTTATCATTATTTAGGGTATCTACTTTTATAAATGAAATTTTAGACATCATATTATATGCGTTAAACGCATTGTTTCGTGACTTGATTACAATCACTTACGATTTTAATAGCGTTTTATTGCTTATACAAAGGTTCCAACTTATTACTACCTAAAAATAAATTTCCTACCTCTATTTAGGTAGGGTAATATTCTTTCTTCTTAATCGTAGATAATTATTAGAAAAGAATACTATTTAAAAATTCCGGTATGAGGGTTATTTCCTACCACTATTTAGGTAGGGCAATATTCTTTCTTCTTAATCGTAGATAATTATTAGAAAAGAATACTATTTAAAAATTCCGGTATGAGGGTTACGAACAATCTGTAAGAACTTGGAAGCCCTGTAACTTATAACAGAGATACCTTTTAGCAATTTTAATTATAATATTGTCACTCTTTTAGTAAATCTAGTTATTTCTCTACTTTTAGTTTTACAAAATCCTTCACAATTATTTCACTTTCAGGTCCATTCAAGTTAAGATCGCGACATAATTTATTGTGTGTCAAACACACCTTCAGAAATTCGCACAAAGCCAACCTTTGGGCAGACAGGTAACTAGTTCGGAAAATATTATTTATATATTTTAAAAATTATTATAATCTATTCAGACATAAGAAACTTCGGACTTCAAAGAACTAGCGAAATAGAAAGCCATAAAGATTTCAAGAAAAAGGTTTAAATTTTTTGAGCTTATAAAAGGGCAACATTTAAATAATGCTCTATAGAATTTTCACTGAAAATTTTGGAAAAATTAAACAGTATGATCTCGTTTCCGGAGTCACTTGGAAAAAAGTGTGCTCGTGGTTGTCAGGATAACTCAAATTAGACTTATCTGAAATTAAAAAACCAAATTTTTTCTGTTAGTACATAACTCGTGACTGAAAAAAAAAAAAAGGATTTTTTGGCAGAATTGTATGCAAAAGCGAGGATACATATTTTTCATTTTGGATTAAAATTTACCCCCCGTGTAGCCCAATAAAAATAGTAATCGAGAAAATAAATCCTTTAATCACTATTCAATATTACTTTAAAGAAGTGTGAAATTTTTCATACTTCTCGGTGTATTAGTTTTTGAGGTCGATGTATTAGTTTTATCATGTCCACCGACTTAAAAAACAGTGCTTTCAGATAAAAGCGATTAAAATTTTAGGTAGGAATAAAATGAACCTAATGAGGTGGTTTTTCCATAGGTTTTCTGTCCTATCTTTTTTCTCCGATTTATTTCAAACTTTTGGAAAATATTCTAGATATTTATACTATTTGATTAAAACAAACGATTTTTTGAAATTTTCAAACCCATGTGACCCCTTAAAGAAACACAAGTACTCAACTGGGAACGAAACTGAGCCCCTAACATGCAAGTATAAAATATTTCATACTCATTTATTTGTTAATATAAAAAAGTTAACGGATTTTGATAAAAAATAAATAATAGATAAAAATTAGACTTTAAATGAAGCCTTGCTTGCTTTCCACTGCATACTATACATTAAAAAATGGTATAAATAATTGTATAAATGTCATTAAATTAATATATCATAAAACAGTTATGCCAGAAAATTTTCTTTTTCTTTTCAGAATAAAGAATCTTGCAACTATTTAATATTTTTTAAACTAACAGCTTCTTACGCATTTAATTTCGATAGCTTTTAAATAGACGAAGTAGCTTGCAGAATATTTAGTTTTTTAAAGTAATATTTGAGAGTTACATTTTTATTTAAGAAAAAGAAAAACTTTTACTTAAAATACAACATCTTATTCAATAAAGATATCACTACCAGAGGAAAACAATATCGTACAGTTTATGTTGTTCTTGAGATAAAGTTCTGTAACGATAGCATATATAGATGCCAATATTTTAATTTATACCGGATCATTTTTGGCCCCGGCTTTATTTCGCACCACTTTATTTACAGAATAATTTTCTTCAATATATAGCTACGATAAAATAAGAAAGAATTACTCTTAAAAAAGAAAAAAAAGTGTTGTATGGAATAAAGGGGGGGGGATACTCTGCAGTAAATTTAAATGTTGGCAATTCTGCAATAGTTGTCTGTAAATTGTATAATTTTTTCCTAATGTACTTTTAATGTGGGAAACGAAATGATATCTGCTTGATAAAAAAATAAATGGAAACACTTTTATTTCAGAATAAAGAATATGCACATGTTATTAATTTACTGGTGATTCCCTTTGACGTTTGCAAAAGTCAAGAAAGCATAGTTTATGCAAAGATAAACCAGGATTGCATAGCGTGAAGTTAAAAACGTGAAGTTAAAAACGTAAACTGTTTGTATTAATTCGCGGGGAAAATAGAACGGTATATGAAAGATAATGTAAAATGAAGAACATTATTTTATTCATCAAAATATTACAGTTCTGATATTTAGAGAAATTACAGTAATTCTTCAATGTTTTGATCACTAGTACCGATCCAATCTGCTCATTGACGCAGCGTATATATTATCAGTTACTTCTCATAGACGCAAAAGTGACATTAATGTGTGCGACAGATTAATTGCACTATCTAAGATCTAGGTCCGTTTAATCCACCAATCTTTTCAATTTATAGCAGAAAAAAAAATATATAGTGTATGTTCAGTAATTGTGCAAGCCAGTAAATGGGGCTATAACACCCAATCCATCGTTGTTCAAATATCCATCATTTAATGTGTTAGAAACGTAACGATTGAAGCTGACTGGAACCGCATATCGATGCACAGTGGCTGCTAGATCTGATTTTTATTTAACAGTTCGAAGCAAAATTTTCTCTAAAATCATTTTATGAGATTGCCCGCCCAAACAGACTTGTATGAGATGTGGATCGGTTAGTTTGTCCCAAACAATGTCAACTTAAACATTGACGGAAATTTTGTGTATTAAGTTGTAAGCGCGTCGATGGATACAATTGCTACGAGTACAGGATTCTCAAGATCATGGTTTGGGGATGGTTGAAGTATCCACAGATAGTCCATTTGCTAATTCATTCGTATGACAAAGCACTATCTATTATACTTCAATTATGCGCGTTGTTCAATATCGATTCTTTTGACATTTCTCGAAAGAATCTGTATCATACAATTCATGAAGTCAAACTCGGTATTTGAAAGTTTTTACATTGGGCTCAATTCACACAGTTTTTTTCTTTACACACACTGGTCTCATTACAAAACTATCTTTACAGGCGCATAACGATACCGAATTAGAGAAACTTTCTATTCTACTACCCTGTGGTATTTGCGGAATGATGAGTTTCCTGCCCGAAAGTTTCACCTGTTCTACAGCAACGCCCCCGAGCGTGCTACGATTGAGTTACCTCTCTTAGAATGCTATGTAATTCCGATTCGTCGCGTAATCATCTCCTCCCAGAAGCTTGTAATTGCTTAAGCGAATTACCCTGCACAGATTTTTTTTTTTTTTTTTTTTTTTTTACTTTATAGAAATAATTTTGCATTTCTGTTTTTCGTCTGCATTTTAAGATAAAAGTTTGCCGACTTCGGTAATAATATTTTGCTAACTCCCTCCTTTTAATTGAATGCCGAATATAAAGTTTACATTGAAAGTAATTGATAAAAATGATGAAAGTCTCGTAGATATTGCAAATATTATTTCCATTTAAAAGCACTCGTATCAACAAATTATAAAATGGTGTAAAATTGGAAGTTATTGCATTTAAAAGGAAAAGTATCTTCAGTACGTTAAATTATTAACGGGAAAACATCTATCTGAAAAGGAAATGGAAAAAGTCAATGATATTTACTGTTTGGTTTACTGGGGACAAAATTTCAATTATTTAATCAGGAATTTGTCAAATAATTTCACATTTTAGAGAAATACTTAAAGGCGGGGATAACTGTTCAAAGTAGGAATGTGTAATCTCTCTCTCTCTCTTTTTTTTTAATATTAAATATTTTTTTCGGAATTTTTACTGTTAATTTATGCTTTTAATCTTATTATCTACATTTTTGTATCTAAATATTATAATGCTCGTACACCCAAAGTTATGTGTAACGTCTTAGAGAAATTTTTGAGGCCAAGACTTGTGGTTTAAAATAGAAATATACCTAATGGCAATTGATTAATTCTTTTTCTTAACCCTTTGAGGGGCACGCAAATTTTCTTATTTAAAATCTAAAGCCATCGGAATTCACTAACAATATTAGAAATGAAGAAATAAATGAAGTTATTCCTCTAAGTTATAATGAAGTTATTCCTCTAAGCAGGTTTGGAATTGAGAATTAAAATTTGCGTTTACACTATGCAAACGGCGCCCTTGAAATGGTTAAAAATTAAATATTTTTCCCCAGATTTCTTTTTTATTGTTGTTTTTAAAACTTTCCAACAATGTTGAAAATTATTAATGACTTCGGTTTGTCTGTCTGTCTGTCCGTCTGACTGTCTGTCTGTTTGTCCGCGCTCTAACTCCCGTAAATATTTATGGATTTTCTTTAAACTAATATATGTTATTCAAGTTCACTATCGAAAGTTTCCTATTGAAAATGGAGTTTATACCTCTACTGGTTTGTTTACAGGGACCCCCCGAAAATATTTCAAAGTATTGTGTTCTATGTGAGGTATTTCTATAAACCATATTTTCATACCCTTACTGTACAAAAATCTTAATGAAATTGAAACATGTTATACAAGTTCACTATCGAATGTTCCCTGTTAAAAATGGAGTTTATACCTCAACTAGTTTGTGTACAGGGACCCCCGAAAATATTTCAAAGCATTGTGTTCTATGAGAGGCATTTCTATAAACCATTTTTCATACCCTTACTGTACACAAATATTAATGAAATTGAAATATGATATTCAAGTTCACTATCGGATGTTCCCTATTGAAAATGGAGTTAATACCTCTACTTGTTTCTGTACAGGGACCCCCCAAAAATATTTCAAAGCACTGTGTTCTATGAGAGGCATTTCTATAAACCATGTTTTCATACCCTTAGTGTACAAAAATTTAATGAAATTGAAATATGTTATTCAAGTTTACTATCGGAGGTTTCCTGTATGAAATGGAGTTTATACCTCTACTGGTTTGTGTACAGGGACCCCCGAAAATATTTCAAAGCACTGTGTTCTATGAAAGGCATTGCTATAAACCATATTTTCATACCCTTACTGTACAAAAATCTTAATGAAATTGAAATATGTTATAAAAGTTCACTATTGGATGTTTCCTGTTGAAAATGCAGTTTATACGTCTACTGGTTTGTGCACAGGGACCCCGAAAATATTTCAAAGCATTGTGTTCTATGAGAGGCATTTCTATAAACCATATTTTCATACCCTTACTGTACAAAAATCTTAATGAAATTGAAATATGTTATAAAAGTTCACTATTGGATGTTTCCTGTTGAAAATACGTCTACTGGTTTGTGCACAGGGACCCCGAAAATATTTCAAAGCATTGTGTTCTATGAGAGGCTTTTCTAAAAATCATATTTCCATACCCTTACTGTACACAAATCTTAATGAAATTGAAATATGTTATTCAAGTTCACTGTCGGATGTTTCCTATTGAAAATGGAGTTTATACCTCTACTGGTTTGTGTACAGGGACCCCCGAAAATATTTCAAAGCATTGTGTTCTATGAGAGGCATTTCTATAAACCATATTTTCATACACTTACTGTACAAAAATCTTAATGAAATTGAAGTATGTTATACAAGTTCACTATCGGATGTTCCCTGTTGAAAATGGAGTTTATACCTATACCAGTTTGTGTACAGGGACCCCCGAAAATATTTCAAAGCATTGTGTTCTATGAGAGGCATTTCTATAAACCATATTTTCATACACTTACTGTACAAAAATCTTAATGAAATTGAAGTATGTTATACAAGTTCACTATCGGATGTTCCCTGTTGAAAATGGAGTTTATACCTCTACTGGTTTATGTACAGGGACCACCGAAAATATTTCAAAGCATTGTGTCCTATGAGAGGCATTTCTATAAACCATATTTTTATACCCTTACTGTGCAAAAATCTTAATGAAATTCAAATATGTCATACAAGTTCACTATCGGATGTTCCCTGTTGAAAATGGAGCTTATACCTCTAATGGTTTGTGTACAGGGACCCCCGAAAATATTTCAAAGCATTGTGTTCTATGAGAGACATTTCTATAAACCATATTTTCTTACCCTTACTGTACACAAATTTTAAAGAAATTGAAATATGTTATTCAAGTTCACTATCGGATGTTTCCGGTATAAAATGGAATAAATAGCACCACTGATTTATGTACAGGGACACACAAAAGTATTCCAAAGCATTGCCTTTTATGAAAGATATATCTATAAACAAAATTTTAATAACTTTACTTTGCACGAAGATTTATGATATTGAAATATGTTATTTATAAGCACAAAAGAAAATGCTTTGCATAGAATATAGCATGATTAGCACTAGATTTACAGGGTGACACTAAAATATTCAGTTATATAAAAAGCTATTAATAAATATTTGCTAAAATTTTACTTTCGTTTACATTAAGCGTTTCTAACCTTTTTAACACTTCCCAATAAGGTTGAAAAGTGTTAATGACTTCGGTTTGTCTGTCTGTCTGTCCGCGCTCTAACTCCCGTAAATATTTGTGGAATTTCTTGAAACTGATATGTGTTATTCAAGTTCACTATCGGATGTTCCCTATTGAAAGTGGAGTTTATACCTTTACTGGTTTGTATAGAGGGATACCCGAAAGTATTTCAAAGCATTGTGTTCTATGAGAGGTATTTCTATAAATCATATTTTCATATCTTTACTGTACACATACCTTAATGAAATTGAAATGTGTTATTCAGATTTACTATTGGATGTTTCCTGTCTAAAATGTATTAAATACCATCATTGTTTTATATACAATGACACTCAAAAGTTTTCTAAAGAGAGATATTTCTCTATGAGAAATATCTCTATGAGAGATATTTCTCTAAATCAAATTTTAAAAACTTTACTTTCCACGAAGTTTTTGGAAATTGAAATATGTTATTTATATGCACAAAAGAATGCTTTGCATAGAATATAGCATGATTAGCATTAGATTTACAGGGTGACTAAAAAATAATCTGTTATTTAAAGGGCTATTAATTAAAATTTGCTAGAATTATACTTTCATTTGCATTAAGCGTTTTTAACACTTTCTAACATTTCTTTAAGCGTGAATATAATATCAGTTTGTGTATCTGTCCGTCTGTCTGTCTGCCCGTGCTCTAACTCCCGTAAATATTTATGGAAATTTATGAAAGTGATATATATTATTCATTTTAACTATAAGATGTTCTCTATTGAAAATGGAGTTTATACCTCTACTGGTTTGTATACAGGGACATCCGAAAGTATTTCAAAGAATTGTGTTCTATGAGAGGTATTTCTATAAACCATATTTTCATACCTTTACTGTACAATATCTTCATGAACTTGAAATATGTTATTCAAGTTCACTATTGGATGTTTCCTATATAAAATAGATTACATACCACCACTAGTTTATGTACAGGGACACTCAAAAGTACTACAAAGCGTTGCGTTCTTTGTGAGGTATTTATATAAATCAAATTTTAATAACTTTAATTTCCACGAAGTTTTAGGAAATTGAAATATGTTATTTATATGCACAAAAGAATGCTTTGCATAGAATATATCATGGTTGTCATTAGATTTAGAGGGTGACACAAAAATATTCAGTTATTTTAAAAGATATTAATGAAAAATTGCTAAAATTGTACTTTCGTTTACATTAAGCATTTTTGACACTTTCTATCAATTTTTTAGTGTGACTATAATTTCAATTTATGTATGTGTCTGACTGTTCTTCTGTCTGCCTGTCTGTCTCTCTCTCTGTTTTTCTGCGCTCTAATTTCCGTAAGTATTTATGGAATTTCTCTAAACTGATATATTTTATTCAAGCTCACTATCGGATGTTCCTTATTCCTTATGATGAATACCTCTTCTGGTTTTTGTACAGGGACACCCAAAAGTATTCGAAAGCATTGTGTTCTATTAGAGGAGTTTCTATAAACCCTATTTTAATACCTTTAGTGTATAGAAACTTTAATGAAATTTTAATATGTTGTTCAATTCCCTATCGTATGTTTCCTATGTAAAATAGAGAACATTTCTAACTGGTTTGTGTATAGGGGCACTTGAAAGTATTCCAAAGCATTGTGTTGTATGAGAGTTATTTTTATAAACCAAATTTTAATAATTTTATTTTCCACAAAGCTTAATGCAATTCAAATATATTATTCCTACGCACAAAAGAGTGCCTTCTATGTAATATAGTATGTTTAGCATTAGATTTACAGGGCCACAAAAAAATAATCAGTTACATTAAGAGCTATTAATAAAAATTTGCTGGAATTGCACTTTTGTTTATATGAGCGTTTTAACACTTTCTTATAATTTTAGTTGGAATATGATTTCAATTTCTGCATCTGTCTGTCCGATTGTCTACCTTTCTATCTGTTTGTCTCCGGCTCCTGTCATCCGTGAAAATTTTCAGAATTTTTAAAAAATGATACACTCAAGTTCCCTATGGAATGTCGCCTATTTAAAATGTCATTAAAAGTTCCTGTACAACTAAGAGGGACAACAACAATAAAAAAAAAAAAAAAAGCCAATGTATTAAGTTTTAGAACAGAATTTTGTAAAAGTTATATTTAAAAAATTCAGTAAACCACATTCAAGAAGATAAAAAATAAAAAGTAGAAGCAAAAGGGGAAATCGTATGTTACGGTTTGTAACCCTTTGAGGAATCAAAAAATCAATGAGACTTTAATATTAAATTTTTCGTAAAGTAATGATATGTCATTTAACAGCAATTTTGTGAATAATTTTTTATTGAATCAAAAAAAAAAGGTGCAATATTATGTATATCCAATTAAAGCTGAGTAATCGCATTTATTACGAAATTTTAAATGGTTTTATAAAGTAAGATTCCTTACAAGTATTATTGTTTTAAAGGATTATAAGAAGTTATATTAAGAAGATATCTTATATTTTTCTTATTCTATTTTCTTTCCTTCGCAACAAAAATTGGTTATAAAAAAAAAGAATCATAAATAAAAACATTGGTATGTAAAATATTGGTTGTTAACCCCCCCCCCCCTCTACCACACACACATAGATAATTGTTTTGTAGCTGACTTAACTCTGTTATTACGAATCTTCCATCATATTATTTTATTTTTCTACGCATTATTATTATTATTAATATCATAATATCATCACAATTTTATTCCTCAATGAAAGGGATAGCTCACTGCTTTAATAGTTTTACTATCTATGCTCAAAATTAAATACTTAAAGGGGTAAAACAGATTATCTTCTATATACATCTGTTTGTTTATCTGCTTATGTTTTTAATCATTCTCTGCCTTTTTCTAACCAATTATAATAAATGCTGAATTGATGATAGTTGTTTAAATTATTTACATACTTGTCTGCTCTTTTTTATAAAAATTTCAAAATATGACTTTCTTTCTAAAATGTATAGATCAATTTTAATTTATTGGATTCAGCTAAAGTTAATTCAGGTTAAACTTATATTATTGCTATTGCTGTTGTTTGTAACTCAAATATTTATACAGAATGGAATTATAAACTCAAAATAAACGCTACCCACACTTTTATTTGTTTATATATTTATTGAATAAGAAAGAAGCAACTTACTTAATAGGTGTTCTCTTTCGAAAAGAAAAAAAACTGATGTCTAAAACTATAAACAATGTTATTCTTATTCTAAGATGAACTGTTAATAAAAGAAAGCTATGAAATTTTAAATTAAAAAAAATCAAATTATAAAAGTTACCTACACCAAAATATACTCCAGAAATTCGTTTATTAAGATAATTCGCATTTCATGTACCATTCAGCTTTCATTTTATTATTATTATTATTATTATTTGGCATTAACAAAACAAATAAACATATAAATGTATCGAAAAATTCTTTTAAACTTAAAAATAAATATTTTTTTCCATAAATTTATTTTGCGTAAAATTAAACTTATAATTTATGTATAATGGGGCATAATTTTCTCAACCTATAGTGATGATGAGTTTACAACATATTTTACGTCAGTTATGAGAATTTATTTCATAATATATATATATATATATATATATATATATATATATATATATACACATTTAAGTTTCTTTTCGTGTTTAATTTTGTATTTTCCTCTAAAGGATTTACTTATATGACATACTAAGAGATTAGTCAAACGTTTACAATAGAACAATTTATTCTAACAATTTTTTGCTTAGGGGAAAAAAAAAGATAATTTACTTTTTTAAGCATTTATTCGTCGATCATTTTTAACTTTTTAAAAACTTTTATTTTCAACAGAATTTGCGTTTTAAAAATTGTATTGACATTTGTACTTTAACAATTCAAACTTCGAGAGTCAATCTAAGAGTAAGGAATGTTTGTTACCGTAGGTATTTTTATTCAAGTTAAATAATATTATTATCATTATTAGACGACAACGGTAACAATATAATAAAATGGAAGTAAAATTTTAGGAATGCTGTGAGGTCTGTCTACGTAGTTGTTATACAGACACTTTTGTCATTACGTATCACCAGTTTTACAAAGCCGTTTTAGAATGCCCAGTTAGCCTACATATTTTATTATATTAATTATTTATATAGTAAACAAGTACTATTTTTACAGTTTTTTTTTTTATTATTATTTAGTGATTAGAATTTTAAATGTCAATAAAATTATTCTTTTTTTTTTTTTCTTATGAAATAATAAATCGGGGAATTTTTTTTCTTTTTTTGGTTAAGTTACAGTGATGTCATAATATATATGGATATAGATAAAGATATATAAGTATATATATTTTCAACGCCAGCATAGCGACATAGCGGACAACGTCTCCAAGTCCTCAACAAATGTTGCCAAAATCACAGCCATTAATGGACACACTTGTTGCCTAAATTTTTCTACAAATATACTTTTTATTTTCTAATTATTAAAAATAAATGAATCAATTAGATTTTGATATTTTAAAATGTTGATAAATAAATCTTTTTTAAAATCGAAATTCTCGTATTTTAAACAAACTTTTAATTCCAATTTTCTTTGTTTCTTAAGTAAACGTCGTTAATAGTTCAGTAGTCGACATGAAGACCGTTCTATTTTTGAAGTTCTATACCAGTTCTATGTCGAGTCTGCTTTAGCGTTGTTCCTTTTGCACTGTATTTATCCCTACTTATTTTTCTAAAGAAAAGTCGTTAATAATTCTTTCTTTTTTTTTTTTTTTTTTTTTTTTATGAAGCGTGTTATTTGAAAGTTATGGTGTTTGCTAATTTTCTTGATTTTTCAATATAAATTTTTCAGTACATTTTACTGAAACTTATTAAAAACTTGCACAACTTTTATGTTTAAATTAATAAATGAAATGAAATTTTTCTACGTTAGCGAAAGTAGTATTAATAAAGCAGACGCACGTAGATAGTTTTTTTTTCCTTTATTTTTTAAAATAGAAAATATTAAAATTCAATTTTTGTGCTTAAAGTATTGATACAGGCAATAAAAAAAAATACATATAAAATATGAGAAGTTTTATCTACCTTATTATAATTTTTGGATCAATAAATGATACGTAGGTGGTCATTTTTATATTCCCAAACTTTTATTGTAGCGTGAAACCTATATGTATATATTTAACTCTCGTCTTAAGCCGTAAGGGTCTCTGCTCCTTTCACTAGTTACTATTTTTTCAGTTATATTTTGTTCATATTTGTTATATATCATTTAATATATCAATGTCTCACAAGAAGCTCATATTAACTTTTTCAATATCTTTCGCTTTATATAAAGCTTCACTTCCATGTGTAATTATTTATTTATTTATTTTCCTGGTATTTGATCATTGTAATTATCATTATTATATTTCACAAAATAAGAGGATAAAATAACATTTGCCGTCATAATACCCGAAAGAAATTCCTAAACATTGGGAGAAATAAATCATTTGCAATTTGTTTCTAATGTTAAAGTTTTTCAATTTGTTTCTAACCCCCTTGACAACTGCAGTTCGAAATTCATCACCGTCCACTGGTTTAATACATTTTTTTGATTTTCTTCCGGGCACCTTATGATTATTATTTTGGGCCCTGACCCATGGCAAGGAAAGAGTGTACGAGATCGTTGCGAAGCGAGCTTAACACAATTAACCTCCTTGCTGACCCCTCGCCGCAAACAGCTCGTGACAAGACTTACCCGCGGCTTGAACCCTATACCGTCTAGGGACTCAGTTATTTCTAAATGTCTTCACGTATCGAGAGACGAATCAAAAGAAAAGCGATAAGCTGGATACCTTGATTTTTTTTTTTTTTTTTTCAAATTGAAACAAATAAATCATATATGTTCTATTTTCCATCGGACTTTCTTTTTTAAACTCACCCACCCACACACATGTATTCCTTCAACCGTAACAAACAAGACTGCACACTACTTCAATACAAGCATCTCGCTATTTAAAAAAATCTTGATATTCAGCGAAATGCTTAATTGTATGTCTAATAAATACTTTTGAACAACTTTCTTTTAATCATCTTAACTTTCGAAAAAATTTGAGTCACGAACTAACTCTAATATCAGAAAAAGTGTGAAAAGCCTTCTTTTTTTTAGGATTCTTCGAATTATTTCATATTATAGCAGATATTAATTTTTATTTATTTATTTATTTATTTATTGAATTATTGTGGAACAAAAATTTATAATAATTGAATTTTATGTATTCTACATTTAAGGGCGAAAAGGTATATAATTTCAAAAAATTCTCTTATATTTTTGATGTGTTTAAAGTTCATTCTTTCCAAGTCACTTTAACGTCTTTAGTAAAATCGTCATGAAAAACTGGGCATTTGAGAAAAAGTCAAACTGTTTATATTCGCGGAAAAACTAAGAGAATATGAACATTACATGTTTTTTTTTTTTACAAAGCCCTGCATTGTATTTAATAAATGTAATATCTGACCACCAAATTATGCGACCAGTATAATATGAAACTTTTAAAAGTTAACAAAAGTATATTTAGAATAAAAGTTAACAAACATTTAAAAATTGTATCAAATCTAAAACATATTTGTTAAAACATACAGTTGCTCAAAGATGAATAATTGTCAATCGTCAAATTTTTTTTTTGGAAGTACCAAAATTGGTAAAACGTATTTTTTAACTTTCTTTATGGATTTTATATGGCATGTTTTTTTTTAAAAAAAAAAAAAAAATCAAAGTTTTATTTAAATTTTAAATGTCTCTCTCTCTCTCTCTCTCTCTCTCTCTCTCTTTTTTTTTTTTTTTTTTTTTTTTTTTTTTTGTAATATTTATTTATTCATTTATTTTTTACGAATGAAGCAAATTATTTAAAATATTAAATTCTAAATGTAAAAGAAGGGTGAAAGACTTTCCATCTTAAGAAGGAATCTTTTAATTGCTATTCATTTACAATAATTTCTATCTTGTTCAATCACAGAAATTTACTACAGAGATATAGTATATATTTTTTTATGGAAATAGTGGTAAAGGGAAAAAAAACAGTTTTCATGTAATAGTTAGAATCTGTTTCACAATTAAATATCAGAAATGTTTAACGAATAAATGTAGTATACATGGAAAATTATTATTATTCAGATAAATTATTAAAAATGAATAAATGAATAAACAAAGGTCTAGTTAGCTATTGAAGAATAATCCTTTAATGATTATGAAAATCAAAGCAAGGAAATATTTCAAAAGAGTGAGTGGTTGCTTATTCCCAGGCCTCATCCTTTGTTTGAAATACTATTTATGTGACTACCTTCAAAAAGGAATCTAAAGAGCAGATTGTAAATACTCGTTTAGTTGCGAAAATGCTGCTTCTACACATACAATATTTTTCATCTGCTTTGAACTCCCAAACTTCAATTACAACGGCCACGTAGTTATATGAATCAAACATTTTATCTATATTTTATTTTTAACCCTTTGCGGCGCAAGACATTTCAGATCATTTAAATTATACTGCCACCGGAATTCATGAACTGAATTAAACTAAAAGAAATTTTAAATTTTAAGGTTAAAAAATTCGGCCTTTTCTGCTATGTTATAAACGTAAATGTTTGCTAAAAAATTTCCGGGATGAATTTTTGCAGCTGGATCTTAAATTTTGCGTCCTCGCAGCGAGTACAGCGCGCGTTAAGGGGTTAAACGTCCCAAAAAATCCACACACATTCCAGTTTTCAATTTTTCTTTTCTTTTCTTGTCCATTTTTTTAAAATCTCCCTATAAAATTGAATCATCCGAAAAAAATTACCTTGAAACTAGATCTAAAAACATTAGAACTGCTCATCAGGGTTAAAGGAATCAGAATATTTAATAGATTACAATAGCAATTAGATTAAGATAGATAAGAAAATGAAATTTATTACAATTAAGAAAATTCAACAAAAGGCAAAAACTAATATTTAATCCTACAATAAACTGAAAGTTAATTAAAGGCTACATTTTTTTTCGTATTCATTCTTATAAATTTGTTGTTAAATGGAATACATTGTGCAGGAAATGATTTCCATATTTTGCAGCGTTTTCCTTTATTTATAATGGCGTTCATAGAGTGCGTAATAAGAGCATATTATTCAGTTAAACACCCGATTCTGGAACACCATAATTACCGCGTAAGAGTATGACAACAATGGAAAATAATTGAAAAATTGCAAATCAGCATTTATTGATTAAAAATTGATCGATATCTTTTTTTCAATCAAAAATAAGGTCACTTAGTAACATACAACTAAATCTTATCTGATCCACTTCATTAAAAAGAAAAAAAGTTTAATTTTATTTTAAAATCAACCTATGAATAAATTGTTTAAGTTTGTCTCTTAACAATAACGGCATTGCGATCTTCTTGAATTTCTCATTCTTCTGCAGATACAGTTCTTTTTCTAACGTGTACTGTTTTCCTTATGCGTAGCAGTTAATTTTATCACATAACCCAACAGTAAAAATAAAAAGAGTTTCTGCTGTTTTAATTTTAATTTATTCACTACAATAAAACGATATTATAAATTAGTGGGATACAGGTATAAATTTCTTATACAAGATTGCATTTAGATAATGAAAAGTATACTCTCACGCATCATTAGATCTTATCGCCAATAAGATTATTTTCTTCTAAATTGTTACGTGATATCGTTCGGATCGCTTTCACGTGATAAAACAAATTTTTTACTCACCGCTTTTTGACATTCCAACTAGAAGACACTTCTTTAGCCTGCAGCTTTTGCAAGATGTTCTGTTTTTCTTGTTGATGACACACTGTCCGCTGTTTTTGCATTCTCCGAGCGCAGCAAGATTGTTGTACGTGCGGCCAAAGAAAGACTGTAAAAGAAAAAGTATATATATTAGTTAAAAATATTAAAATAAATTTTAACAAAAATGCAAACACCGGAGCGTTTTAAACGTTGAAAATTTTTATTACTGTGTTATAAATAAAACAGTACAGCCTAAATAGTTTTTATGGTACATTTTATTCAGTTTGATAAATTAGAAGAGCGGTAGGCAAGCCGTTAAAACCGATTCTGTCATACAAAATGTTGTATGATTAATGAATAAATACTAATTTTGTGTAGTGTTTGGTATTTTGGCACTTTATTTTTAAATACTAGTTACATCTTATGGACATAAACATCATCCCCAGAAAAACTCAATAAATTTATGATTCGAAATCAATATAATACTAAAAGCAATCAATATTTTTCGAAACTAATTAATTTATGAATTTCTGAGATTATCTAATTGTCTTCTATTCATTGTAACCTTTACAATTATTAAAATATACTTCGCTGCGTATAGCACATGAACAATTTTTTGTATCTTTATCATATTTATAAAGTATTTCTGTTACTATTTTAAATTAAATTTAAGAGATAAGTTGATAATTCTAAATACAAGTAATAAAAAGAAATCAGAAAATAATAATTTTTCATTAGTTGAAATTTCTGGTAAAAATATGTAAATAAATAAAGAAAGAAAGAAAGAAAAATAAAAAAAAAAATAAAGCCATTATTTTAACTGCTATTATTAATGTATTTTTAATATTGCATCCTAGAAAAAATAATAATGCAGTAAAGTATACAGTAAATGACAATAAAAGAGCTATATAAATCATGCTGGCATACTTAAAAGAAACAGCGTAATTTCCAAAGGTTGGAGCAGAATATAATACTAAAAAATCTCGTGCACACGCAGTGAAAAATTAAGTTCTCAGAAGTTCGATTGTAAGAGTTCTGCTTTTGCAGATATATGGCTTGTGTGACAGTACCATAGGTGGAAAATTTTACGCTTTTTAGCTGACAGAAAATTTTAATAGAAGTTTTTGTATATTTCTGCTAGAGTTTTTACTGATTAAAAAAATTCTATCCAATTTTTCTAGTAACATTAATAACTAACTAAATAATGCAGCGAAAATAATAACCAAAAAGAGTAAACACTGGCAACTATGCAGTACATGTGATAAAGGAAGATGAAGGGTAAAATGAAACATTAACAAGTAAAAAGGAAAAAAAATGGACTGAACTGTACATGTAATCAGTGCTTTGCAAAACAAATTGTAAGATTTGGTTTAAATAAAAAGTAAAATTAAAGAAAAGCTTTTTGTTCTGTTGTATCGTAAAATAATCTCGTATTCTACATGTATCTGTTTACATAATTAAAATGTACAATACTCGAATGTAAATAATCATATTGCTATGCAAAACAAATTTTTAAAAAAAGGAAAATTTTAATCTGTATATTTGAAAGAAAAATAATCTCTCTAGATGTAATTTATAAATTCCGATTGCTGTTCCACTTTACCTTACTGATAAAAAAAAGTCTTCCTAAATATCTTCAAACTTGAAGAAAGTAGGAGATTTTTTACATTTTTCAAGCTTTTTTATTTTATTTTACTTTTTATTTTTTGTTTTGTTTTAATGTGCATTGTGTATTTTACACAATTATAACACTTAAAAATATCCGTCTTCAATTTAAGTTTAGTATTGCCATTTTGCATGATATTTTAAAATTCTTTTTATTTAACGGTTTCTTGACAAAATACCACAGTATTATAAATATATTTTTTTTAGTTTATCTTTTTATATTCCATATACAGACATGATAAATTCCTATCGGTTCTCAAAACATTAAATTTTTAGCGATTATATATACAATTTAATCATTTAGCTAAATATGTCAATAATTATATTTAATCATTATTGGCATTATATTTAATCATTATAAAATTATTCCCAAAAATTGGCTGTTATTTTTCTTTAAACATAAGATGCTAATGGGTTTTGCTAATAATTCTCGTGACAAAAGTATTATTTTGTTTTAATCTCCACTTACGATAATGCATTTAACTTGCTATATCTTTTTAAAAAAGACATCAAAACAAACAGTGAATAGACCAATTTATTGGCTAACCTATTTTCTTCTCATTTTGCAAGAAAAAAGTACATTTTACATTTGCCACGGGCTATAAATGTAGAATGACATTAAAACTCATCTTCACGTATGACACAAAAAGTGAAAAAATGACCCTCGTTCTTCAAAGTAAAAGGCAAGAAGTCGTTTGTAACCAGATTAGTAATAACAAGTATTAAGTATTGCCTATTGCTTGAACACAGAGGTTAAAAGGGCTATGAGGAAAATGTAAAGACGTTTTTTAAATGTCCACATGTAAAACCGGAAATTTTATGGTAGCCGGAAAATCTTATTAATACATATTTGACAGTTTGACTAGCAAAGTTTCGATGAAAGCATGTATTTTTCAAGGAAGTTGTATTTGATATTATCTAAGAAAATGCTCACGTTAAATTTATATTCACTTGTCAGTTGTCTGAAATCTTCATTGATGTAAGCTGATATAAAAGGGTATGCAAACGTAAAACTACGAGTGTTAATTGTGATCAAACATTTTATGTGTTCTTTCAATTGACATGCGTTATTATTTCTTAATGACTCGGGAAAAAATATATTTTCAGATTAAAAAAAAATGAACTTGATAACTTTCATTAAATTTATAATTTATTTGCAAATAATTTCCGCTTAAAATTAATAAAAGAAGTGCGCATATTTCGATGAATGTCGTATAAGATATTAAGTGTAGAACGTAGTGCTAGATTTTAAAATGTATCGCGTGAACGGGTTTGTGTTTGAAAATTCAAACCACGTTTCTTCGATTTTATCGATTTGTCAATGGAGAAATTTTCCAGTTATATACAAACAACAATGAAACAATTTTTTATCAAATCATATTTTTGCCATATTGCCTAAGGACTTTAACAATGCCGTGTATTATACAGATCGGAATTTATTACTTTGCACTTTCAGCCATAAAACTGTAGCATTTAGTACAAACTACTTATTATTTAGTCCGTTTAATATTTAGTCCGTAGTATAACATGAGTCGTGGCTTTCTCCAAAACTCCCGTAAATATGGACTAGGACTACTTAGAAATACTCCCCACGGAGGGCAGTCTATAGGCCTAGGACCCTAGTGTAGTTAATTGGCCTTAAACTCGACAACCAACCATCTAACATCAGTCAGTTTTTCAGAATTATTAGTATTTGTTCCGTCGGTGCAATCTAGAAGAACATAATATGTAGAACAAGTGTAACAGCTTTACAAAATCCCTCATCTTGAATTTAGTTAAATAGACTATAAAATCTTCAACTTTCATTTGGGAGAACGGTAGCTCGCAAATTATGTAATGTCAACGTAGGGCTGGCTATATTTTTAATTAAATATTACTTTTCTTTAAAATCTCTAATTTTCAACCAAATTTAGCGATTTTTGGTACGTGAACTCATAATCACTAATTTAGGCAAATTTAAATTTTTTCCAAAGTCGCTTTAAAATTCGCAGTTAAAAAAAAAAAAAAAAAAAAAAAAAAAAAAAGAGAGAGAGAGCTTTTGTGTTATATAATAATATTACTATTATTACGATTTATTATTTAAACTGATTAGGAAGTTGTGAGATTGGGAGTGCACAAATATTTTAAAATGTTAATGCAAGTAAGTTGAAAGATTGATAGCTCTCAAGTTTTAAAATATTAATGTAAAATGATAAGAAAAAAAATTCTCATTTCAATTGATTTTTAAAAATGTCTGTAAAATCTCTAATTTTCAACTGAATTTGGAGGTTTTTTCTAAAGTAAACTTATAATTTACAGCTAATTTTTAATTTTTGTGAAAACCGGTTTAAAATTTGCGATTAAAAGAAAACGTTTTCCGATCAAAAAATTATAATAATAAAATACCAATCCAATAACAATAATAATACACGTGATTTATCCTCTAATCATGTTTGGAAGTTTAAAGCTTCCAACATTTGTAATATTAATGCAAAATGGCTTGAAAAAACACATTTTATCCAATTTAAAAATACCATCAAAACATTTTCATAAAATATAGCCAAAACCTAGCTCGATTAAATAAATAACGATGAATAATAAAAAACAAACAAACAGCATTGAAATCCAAAATCGCAAAACCGCTCGAGTAAAAGAAAACACACACACACACATTGAAAACATTCGATTATTTTGAAAGCTATTGTGCCACAGACGGACACACAAACAGATAAAGGCTTATAATCTCCCTCTTTTCTGGTCGGGGATTAAAAAGAAAGAACACTACATTTAAAAAAAAAAAAAATAAATAAACTTTGATATGTCGTGCAAAAAATGAAATGATACATTTAGCCTAAGTCAGATTGTTATACGGCATAATTAATTATAGATAATATGAAATAAACCTATTTACAGTTAAGGAATAATCAAAATTTAATTTTATATAATCATAATGGAAACCAAAAGGGTTAAATTAACAATGACTTCAAGACATTTTCCCCAATAGGATTTAAACATCTGGGGTTATCATTAGATTTCAATATTCATAAAATGTGACTAATCATCGCCTACGTTCATTGAAGGTTCAAAAATAAGTATAATGAATAATGAAGTTGAAACATTAAAACATTTCATGAAAATTGTTAGTGAAAGGATGAGAAAGATTTTATGTCACTCTTATTGATCTTAAATGAGGAAAAAAGTTAGATAAAATTCGTATTGACGAAATGGAAATTTCTTTTAACTATCATCTTCTACTACATAGACTATTTATAATAAACTCATTAACTATAAAGCTGAGTGCTATCAACAGAACACAACATATTTGATATTTTTAACGTTTTAAAATCATATTGAAGAAATAAGTTATTTTCTTTTGAAATAAAAATGTCTCGTTTTTATTGATTTATTTATAAATTCTACAATAAATATTTTGACCGTGCGTAAGTAATAAAGAATTATTAACGTTCTACTTTTAAGTTGATTAGTTCATTTCAGTATCTTAATTCTTTTTTGAAAGTCTTATTACATAGTTACCAATGTATACATAGTTATCATTTATAACCCGAAATTTTTACAATTACTTTTAAGAACAAATCATCTCAAGAACTTCCATAACTTAACATATTTTGTATATGTGCCAACATTTACGCATTTTGTATATCACTGTTTTTGTATATATATATAATTTTTGTTTTGTGTAAACACTAAAATTCTTCATTTAAATAAGGCAAAGAACTTTTTTCGTAAATAACGGTATGTAAAATGCGTAATAGTTGATGATTTACAACTTATGGATTTTTTTTTTTTTTTTTTTTTTTTTTGAAAAAGTGTATTGGACATCAAAGAGTCAGTAAAAATTTACTTTTTTTTGTTAAGAAAATATTAGAATTGTTGCTTTATTTAGTAATCACCATTAGTAGGCAAACATGTATACATAGGGACCAAAATATACGGTTTGTGAACACCACTTTTTTTTTTTTTTCCCTGTAAAAAAAGATCATCATGTTTAATCACAGCAAACTGTTAAAAAAAAAAAAAAAAAAAAAAAAAAATACGTATAAATTGGAATCTATGTATATACTCTTATAAAAACACGCGTATTGGTTTAATTATATTTTTCATGAAATATGTGTCTCTATAAAAAATATTTAAATAATAAATATAATTCATTTTAACAATATTCTGTCTACAAGTTATACATAAACATAGACTAATATACACTGAGAGAAATAGAAAGAGAGAGAGAAATTTTTACTTTTTTTCTTTTTAATCTTTAGCAGAGGGAATCAGTAAAAGTCCATTGATTTTAAACATTATGTTTACTCAAAATAAGTCATCAAACATTTTGTCAAGTTCTGATTTACAACCACAAAATCAACATATTGCATATATAAAACCAGCATATTCGTGACATGCCAGTTAACCTTACTTTAATGAATAAGACAACTTGTAAAAAGAATTAATCATACTTTAATTCTTTAACATAAACAACAAAATATGTATCACCTGAAAGCATTAAACATTTTGTTTTATGTGTATATTTTAGTGTGGAACACCGATGGAATTCTCTTTACGGATTTTTTAATTAAGCATTTATATACAAAAAAAAAAAAAATCTTTTAAAACTTCCTTATATATTACTATAAATCAATTACATAAAAATTACTGTTTCATTAAACATCCCCACCTATAGGAAATCTATAAGAGCGGGGGACCTAACCCCTTTTAGCAGAAAAGTAGCGCAAGGTCAGATGATTTCTTTTAAGAAGACCACTAGTAGCCTTGAAAAATAAGGAAGGGAAGATGATTACTAAAATCCCTGAGGCAAAACTCACGCCCAGGTGCCAAATGAAAGCACTTTCGAATTTGTAATTTGCGATGATGAATGTTCCATCCAAATATACATAAATAATGTGCAATATAAAACAATGAAGCGTAAAGGTAAAGGAGTTATTAAAATATGATGAATGGCCACGCTTTTACTTGAAGGCAGAATAAATAAATACGGAAAAAAAAGTTGGTGAAATTAGTGTGAATGAGTTTTTCGAGAAATATGTCTCTGTTTAATTTAATGCAAATTGTATCCTATGATTTCTAATTAAATATTAAATAAAGTGTATTAAGAATGTATATAAATATTTCCTTGAAAAATAGACATAAGATATATTGTTAAATATCAAATATGTAAATAATTAAAAAAATAACCTCATAACGCTGACCTACATCAGTTAATTAAAAATTTGAATGTTTGAAATATTCAGGAAGCATTTAATGTTTTTTTTTTTTTTTTTTTTTTTTTTTTTTGGGGGGGGGGGTAATCAAAAACTATTACTTTCTTAAATATTGTAATTACTAAAGTTAGAATAAAATAATGCAATTCTTAACACTCGATTAAGTAATGATTACTTAAGGAATTATTATTATTACTTTTCTCTATTTTAATAAAAAGAAAGTATTAAATTCGTAAAAAATTTCGACTACCGTTTTTCGATGGATTTACGCATTGTGATAAGCCTAAAACACGCTTTGACCATTTTTAGAAAATAATAATCTCTGTAAAAACTTTTTGGTAACTCTAAATTAAGAAATAATGCACGGAAATTTAGAAAAATGTATATTTAGCTGAAACCTTACATTAATTAGCGTCAATAAACTTTAGGTACATATTGCTCAACAGATGATATTGTCGTCACGTTTTTACAGAATTTTTGATGCGGCAACATGGGATAAAATTTATTATAATTGTGACCAATGAGGACGTTTTTAAATGATTCAGTGGGGGAAAAAAAATCATAACTGTAATAGTCAACCAGGAGAAACTTTCTGTATATGTTGGCGTATCTCTTTCCCCATTATAGAAGATTATATTTAATAAGATCGGGAACGTATACTTAAAAATGTATTGCTTGAATCTGTAACTGCGGTTCGGTGTAAAGAAAAAGATATATAACATATTATACAGTAGTAAGGAAGAAAAGGTAGGATTTTCATATTATGGTTTATTTGGAGCTAGAATTAGTAGCAAGATGGTGGTGCAGAGCTGCTACAGACGACTTTTTTTATTATTATTTTTATTTTCGTACCACAATTTCCGTAATATAAAATTTGTAATAAATTTATGCAGGGAAAGGGCTGATTTACTTGCAAAAATATATTAAAAATTTTAGTTTTTGGAAATAGTGGTACGAAGATAACATAAAAAAAAGTCGCCTGTGGCAGCCCTGCGATAGTTTCACGATCGAATTAAGAAAAGTGATCTTTTCACCGACACCTTAATGAAAACGAGAAAAATTTTAATTGTATTCTCCACTAATGTTTCAATAATATCTAGCGATATTTCCAATAAACTAATACAGCGTCGTCAATCAGGCATGCACCAAAGTTGAATTACAAATATTATACATTGAAAACTCAGTTGTGGTAAAATTTTCACAAGAGGGTTATTATGATAAACGCCAAATATGATAAATGATTTTGGTGCTAAAGAATGGTCATCAAATTTCAAACTAAACTTTAAAATTAAATTAAACTTTGTTTCCCATTTTTTTGTACTTTTGCAGAGATGTATGTCTCATAATGTATTTATCTCATAAAAGATAGTGAGAATATCCAGAGGGGGATATTAATGAATTGGAATTGATTAGGTACAGAGAACTGTTTAGGTAAGTAAATAAATTTACATTTATTTTCATAGAATATACTTAACTTGTTAATTACGAAATTATTAATTGAGGAAGAGAGAGAGAGAAAGGAAATGTAGAATAGATACAACTATAAAACATGAATTTTCTAATATTAATTTATGTTTTTTAAAGGAATAATATAAGATATACCAATATCATACTCCGTGGGGGAGGGTACTGTACTACTACCTTCGCAGGTAGTAGTACAGTTTTAACATAAACAATTTTTTAAAAAGTTTTTAAATATCTTTAAAACAATTGATTGTATCTGTGTAGGTTAAAAAAAATTTGTTGATATTTTCTCTTTTAACAAAAATCACTAAATAAATAAATAAATAAAATCCTGAAAAATACATTTTCTAGGATGATGTTTTCAGGGCATAAACTAACTTTCTTTTGATATTTGTGACATCAGTGTTACGCTTTTCGCAGATTAAGTTCGTCTGCCTTCCTCACGGAAAATAATTTTGACAAATAAAAAATCTAATCTATGATGTACCTCTTAATTTAGTTATGGACACAACATACTACTTTAAAATTTGTTTTCATATTTTCACATCATTTTTGCTAATCTTTTGTTTTCAATAAAAGACCTTTTGCATTTTTTACAGATAAATGTAATCGCCAGAAACGTGAGTTCAATTTCTTTTAAAACATTTCTGAATTATCAATAGTTCGCTGCTAATTTGTTTACTTTCAAAAACGTCTAATAATTTTTTATACAGAATTTTAGGTATGCAGTGTCTAATATGATTATGCAATCATGAGGAAAATAAAGAACATTCTAATAAATTTAGATTTCTAAATTTTGCACAATTGTTCTTATAATCCAAAAACTTAATATGTTTCTTAAATTTCAAATTTGCAAGCAGTTCGACAAAATAAAATAATACGACTTTTACATTATATGTACTAGTCAGGGGTGCAAAAATTTCCGTCTCAAGACAGAACACTTATACCAGTATATTATTATCATATTTGTGCAGTAATTTATTGCCATTGATTATCACAAAAATTATTGATGAAGTGTGCTGGTGCCAGTTTTCCTTTTTTTTTTTTTTTTTTTTTTTTTTTTTTAAAGGAAACTCTTGCACCATTGGTATTGATAGTTAGAGGGAAATACTTTTAAATAATCCTTTTTGATAAAATAATTTTTGTGGCGAAAATGATTATCTTACAGAAATTACTTCAAACACAGAGAAAATATTTAAATAGAAGTTGCTAAAATATCGTTTTTTACAAATCTCTTTAAATATTAAATTATGAGAAGTGTGTATTAGGATGAAAAGAAAGGGTTAAATAATGCACAAAAAAGGTTTTTAATGGTCTACATTCTTTCATGCTCTTTTATTCTTTTTTTCTGGAACCTCTAGTAAGATGTTTTTATATATATTTATTGAAGTTTATTTATTTATTTATTTATTTTTTCATTCCATTACTCAGATTTTTTATAAATGTTGATGCATTATCTTGAGCAGATAACGAGAATATTTAGGTTTTAAAATCTCTTGTCTTTTCGAAATAATGCATTTATTTTCAGCAATCATTTATTCCTGTCCAATTGGTAAAAAGAAAGAATATTTGCCTTTTCTCAATAAATTTTTATTTTTATTTTTATTTCCTTCCTTTTATTAAAAATTTTATTGTATCTATACAAAATTCTCATACAATTCATTGCTTTGAAATTTTAGTAATATTTAGTTCAGACGGTCACCTAGGTTTGCTTTAGCATTCTTTTAGTATTAGTACAATTCAACAATGGATAGGTAAGATGCTTACTTTTCAATTTAAATGATTTAATGCTATTGAAATAAGTTATAAAATCCTTAATTACGAAGTAGATGTCGCACAAATTGTAGAAATGTTATTTTAATTTTAAGAATCAAAATTTAAAATCTATAATCAGTCCTGTCCAACTTGTATTTGAAACATACTGTATATAAATAGATTTCATAAATTTGAAAATGCAATTACTTTTTCTATATATTTATTGTCCATTTGAAAGGTATAAATACTTAATAGGCGTATATAATTAAACAACTTTCGGTTCTGTAACTACTTGCTTCCGTGATTGGATTGGATCAGTCTTCTGGGTGTTCTAGAAATTAGCACCCACTTTTACAGACAATAAGTCTGCAAACGATGTTCACATTGTTACGCCCTCGTTGCATGTAAAACAACGCTTCCCATGTAGGTAGAAACCAAGAAAACCAAAAGCTGCGGGTAAGCCCAAAGGCGTTTACCGTCTAATTAAGAATAACCCTGAGATTTAACATTTCAGCTGTTCATTTTTGGTCTGATTAGTGTCAAAAGAGGTGGCAACGAAATATGAAGTAATTTTTTTAGACCGTTTGTGTCTCTAGTTATATATGTGTCATTTGTTTTAATTTTAATCTGCGTGAAGTACCATAATTGAACAGTATTTACCTTTTAGGCGTTGTTCAAAGATAGAGAAAAGAAAATTTTCAAAGTAATTGATGAATTTTGATCAAACTTTGCAGTAAAAAGCCCGAAATATGATGAATATTGATATCATAAAAATGCAAAAAATAATCTCCTTTAAAATATGTGACTAATAAAATATCAAAACTCAAGTGTATATTTAAATACTGGATCTATTTTTTATATATTCTTCAGATATTTCCATAACAGTAATCTACGTATATGTTTAACATAATTTTTTCGAATAAAATTATCTTTGTTAAATCAATATACATTTCTACGGAATCCATTACACACCCGATTTTTTCATGGGCTTTCGACAGTATTTTTTAACAACAAATTCGTCGTTAAATTTATAGGCAATTTTTATAACAAACATTTTTCTACAAAATTAGCAAATTCATGTACTATACGAATACCCTGTTCTGTGTTATAAAAAAAAAAATAATAATGTGAACTTTGTTACTGGTTTAATGGCTTTGAAATTTAGATGTGCATGGTATTTATCCTTCCAATTGCTGAAGACTGTACAGAACAACGTATTATTTATAACAGAATTGAAAAACGCTCTTAACGTTTCAAACCTTTGTAAAAGATCAGCACTTTTCGATAAATATATTTTCAGATTATGAAGTAGGATTTCAAATTCTTTTATAGACATTAGATACTGAATCATTGATAATCAGAATTAACATAATTAAGCAATGACATCTGTTTGTTCTTGGGATAATTTTTCATTCATTTATTCGCTTGCTTCTAATCGATGTCAATTACTAGTTCAAAATTTTTTGTCATTGTATTTTGACTACCACTAATGAAGTACTTTTCAATAATATATTTTCAGAATATTAAGTAGGATTTCAAACCCTTTTACAGACATTAGTTACTCAATCATTAATAATCAAAATTAACATAATTAAATTATGATATTTGATTGTTTTTGTGATAATTTTTCATTTATTTCTTCACTTGCTTTTAATCGACGTTATTTATTGGTTCAATAGTATTTGTAATTATATTTAGACTATCACTAAAAATGCACTTAACCCCTTCAGTGGCAATGAAGTTCATTTAAAATAAATTGCCACCAGAGATCAAGGTTAGAAGAAAAGTAATAAATGAATGTTTTCAGATAAGGTAAAAAAATAAAATTTTATATAAAATGTCTGGGATGAATTTTTGCAGTTGAGAACTGAAATTAGGTGGTATCAAATATATACCACCGCCCCTGAAAGGGTTAAGGCACAGGTGCCAAGTCTTTTGTTTTTAAGGGAGTCTTCATACCGGAAATTTTTTTAACGAATTATCTTTTTTATTTTATTTTTTTAATCGTCGGAAATACGTATGAAAAATTATTTTTTTAGGAATATTGGTGATAAATTTTATTTAAAAACTAAATATGTTGACAGTTATGATTTAAGGTATTTATGTAAAATATTATGCTTATAGAACATTCAATACAAATTATTACTACTTATATATATATATATATATATATATATATATATATATATATATATAATCTAGTAAAATGTCCAGAATGAAGACTATTTTTTAATTAATCAAAAAAACTTAGATTAAAAATAAATTCCGATAGTTTTAAAAGTCATTTTCTCTTTCCTTTTCAGCATTTGTTTTTATTTCATTTTAAGTTAAAAGAAAAAAAAATTCATATTCAAATCGAAATGTCTTTAAAGCGCTATTTGTATAATTTCCCAGGCTATTATACTATGATGAAATACTTGCAGGGTGTGTATTTTATTCCAGAGCGTTTTATCTGATAAACGTAAAATTTCCAAGGTAGGCGATGAATAAAATTATTTTCTGCTTATAGTTTCATTTCATCTTCCAACAGAATACATAAATGATTCAACGGATAACTAATTATAACTCAATTCAAGTATCATTAACATTTCTGTTGAACTTTAAATGAACAATTATTACAAATCGTTAGGGAATGTTTGTAACCCATTATTCTTTAATATCTTTGTTACACTACGGAGATGATAAATGGGATGATCTTCTATTAGATTTGAAATTGTTCTTCTAATCTAATATAAAAGTAAGAAAAAAATAAGGAAATTTTTGAATAACGAATATGGTATTGAGGTTGTAAGGAGTGTATAACGGGGTCAAAAGTGCGTTACCGCCAGAACTTTCCCACCATCAGTAAATGCAACTGGAATCATCCTGCTTAACCTTTAACTACACTTGAAGCTATATCACATTAACTAGAGCATATTTTATTATGGGGTCGAACACAAAATGCGTACCAACGTGTTGATTTACAGTTGTTATTCAGAGAATTATACGCTAATGAAGACCATTAAAGTCCTCGTGAGAGACAAACAAGTTGAATAAATCGGAGAGGTAACTGGTGTAGTAAATGAAGTACAATCATACATTTCTCCATTTCAGTTTCATGTTACAGTCATACTTTCAAAATACACGAAATAAAATGTGTTACAAAGTGCATATCCAAATGCTTCATTTTAACATTCGTAATTACTTTTGAAAATGAAAAGCTGGTTTTGTGTTGTAATATTACGATTGAAGGGTATTTAGCCATTTTCCTCATATTCAGCTCGCTACTGAAGAAGTTGTAAAGCATTCTTAAATAGAACACAGTAGACTAAAGTCTTATTATTGCAAAAATAATTTATTACAAAGCACTGTTTTCAGCTGTGAGTTGTTAATTATACAAACAAGGTTCTCAGCAGTTAATATTTTGAATACCACTTTTTTTATAGGCATCTTCATTAATAGCTTGTACTCCATATCTTCGTAAGAAAAATAGAAACGTTGCTTAAAAAAAAAAAATAGTGGTGTTCAAAATAGTGACTACAGACAACACTGTATAAATATTTAAAAATAAGTTAAATTACATTACATTAAAAGTTGATTATTGAAAGTTCTTTTCTATCTTACAATATGCTTATAAATCATAAAATGTTTCTTGAATATAAAATTGTGAATTAATTTCAAATAGTTTTTGCAAAAATAATGATTTATGACCAACGTAGCATTTTTACAACTTCAAAAATTGGTAAATTAACTGTCCAAAATATCCCACTGAAACTTACAGCCTTACAATCTCCATATTTATATTTTTTTAAACTTTTTAATTTTTTATATGTCATAAACGTTAATTACGTCCAAAATTCAAACTAGATAAAAAAAATAATAATCATTCATGTGACAAACGTAATAAAAGGTAATACACATATAATATATAATTTACTAGGAGTAGGTATATATATATATATATATATATATTCACACTTATAAGAAAAGGTAATAAGTTCTTTAACTATACAGGGCCATGCAAAAGGATTTTTTTTTTTTTTTTTTTTTTTTTTTTTTACAGCAATAGGAATATCATCTTGAGTAACCCTGTTCAACCTTGTATTTCAATCTAGGTATTATTAACTTCATATCAGACGAGATAACAAAGCCTAGGAACCATTTTTTTAGCAATAAATCAAGGATGGAAATTTGGTGCAGAACTCGTACCACTATTTAATAAAACAAATCTTTTTGTTATTTAATCTAAAATTTATTAGGAAGATAATTTTTCTTCATAAATAGTGGAATGAAATCTGCGCCAAATTCTCAGCCCTGGCAATAAACACTCTGCAATATTTTACCTTTTTATTGTATTATTTTATACCATTATTAGCAAATTATAGTATTCATACTTTTACGATTTATATGAACTGTAATTTCTGCCTCAAAGGCTTATATTTACATGAAAAAATCTTAAAAATAAAAGACATTGAAGAAAGCTTTACAAATTAAAATATTTAGTTTTTTTTTTTTTTTTTTTTTTTTTTTTTTCACCTAATATATGATGCTTAAATTATTACATAATTGCAAATTCCTTCTTTTTGTTATCTACGAAGTTGAATTCATGTAAAAGTAGATTATTATGCTAAACATTAATGTTTATATTTCCCACCATTTTTTTTTCGTTCAAAAGGAAGGTTTATTAAACATGCTTTTTCTGTTTCTTTATGTCATTTATCATAAGCTGGTTATTTTATTAATAAGTACCACATATTTAATAAGCATTTAATGAAAAAAAAAAAAAACACATATAAATTCTGTAACAAGATCAGTATTGTAGTGCATCTTTTAAATGGATATTCACTGAATGTGTTTCTTAAATAGAAGTTTAAATAATAGATCTTTTATACGAAGCTTTTAACATCTGTTTTATTCTTTATGAAATTTGAAAGCATTCTATATTTCTCCATGAATGACAGTAAAAAAATATGTTTAAATAATAATTTTTATGTAGTTTTTATTCATTTTATAAATTAACATAATTATTTTTAAGAAAAAAATAACATTGTATTATAAAACTCCAAAGACATTTATTAACACCACTGTCTGTTTAAACGTATATTGTGATATACATCTTTAAAAAAATTGTATACTCTTGTTTTTGTATCTTAATTTTAATATATTTTATTAAAGAAAAATTGTTGTTTAGTAATTGCTAGATATTTGGTTGAATATTTTTTTTTATGGCAAACGATCCAAAAAGGGACTTTTTACATCACATAAATTTATTTAGCAATGATATTCACTTTTTAATCCCTAGTTCAATGTACTATAATGCATATATAGGAATTAATGTCTTTTAACTTGTTTTTTGTCACGAATGAGTGATGCAACTTATGTATGATGAATTTGTGTTTTATATATGAATTACTTTTATTGGAGCCAAGAGCAACGTACATTTTAGCGGTTACTTCAAATTAAGGAAGAAAATAAAGAAAGGTGTTTGTCCATTAAGACTAACCACGACAAGTTCATAACCATTTGACATTCACCTGCGACATTTTCTGAAAGTTTTTTTTAGCTGAATCTCCAAGCTGTCTTGCAGATAGACCTTGGTAAATGACGAAGACGACACACCCTGCTAGATTCGACCTCGTTGTTTTAATTTGTTTCTTATAAAAGTAGAATTAGAAAACATTATCCGTTGGAAGAGTTGTGGCCTTGAGGCCTCAGTTAGGTTAAGGTTATTAAGATTAAATCTGTTTGATAACAAGCAAGTTACTGCAGTCAAGCGTTTATTAACGCATGGATCTATCATCAGAAATGTATTACATAAAAAAGTTTATTTATATGTGAATGGGGGAAATAACTGTTTTGTTTGATAGAGCTACATTTTTTTTTTTTTTTTTTTTTTTTTTTTCAATTGCGATACGTCTTTTTACCTTATTGACAATCGTCTCAATTAAGAAAAATGCCTTTTAACTTTGATCATTTTTGTTTTAAAGACAAATATTAGTAAATCTTTCTTTTAAGAAAATTCATTTATTAAAAAAGAAAAAAAAATCCATTTTATATACACACGAATACAAACGCATGCACATACACGGACATTCTTATTCTAACTGAAATTAAATATTATACATTTCTACAAAATTAATGTTGACAAAATTTCATTACCTGATAATTACCTGATACATATGTTTTTTTGGTGTGAAAAATGACGCCAGTTTTTCTCCATCATGTATATATTTTTGTCAATACAAAGTGTCTACCGACACAATTTTTTCTGTTTCGGTAGTTTATAGTACGCTTCCATGATTAATTATAATTAATAATGGAAAAATACTATAAAATTTACTAGATAATTATATTGGTGGAAGGGTTACGGAAGAAATTGCGTGTCAGTAGACACTCTGTATTGACAAAAATCTATACACATAGGTGCCAATTTGCAAGTTTTTTTAACACCACTCTTTCTTTCCAAAACAATTCATCATGTTTAAACGAAGAAAACTGTCAGAAAATTTATTAAAAATTACTATTAATAATTTCCAGTAGCGGAAAAACGTACAAGTTGGCTGTTATGTATTCATGGCAGGTAAAAAACTGGCTTCAGTTTCGGTTTCAGCGCACCAAAAAACATAAACATCAGTCAAAATTATCAAATCAAAATTTTAGTTGTAAACCTGGATTATTTAACTTCTGATTTAGATCTGGTCAGCACTTATTAATGCTTAATATCAGGCCTTTATATAAATGCTAAAATTTCCAAAAGACTTTTCTAAGATTGCATATATATATGTGTGTGTGTCCGTGTAGTCAACTTCTCGTCTTATAACTCTAAACGTTATACATAAAAAGAAAAATTATTTAATAGACGCATAAAAATGTTAACCTTTTTATTATATTCTTTGTTGTATATTTTATATATTTTTAGAGACTTATAATCAAAATTTAATTATGTAAAATCAAGCAAACAAAACGAAAATTTTTATAAACAGAAAATTGTATAAAAGGATTTTTTTATGTAGTGCTTATGTTGACTGAATCAAAATTCAATGCACTTTTAAAATACTGAAATTTATTATTTTAAACGTTGTTAACTTAACACTAATATAACACAAAATTAACACTACTATTAACTATAATTTACAAATGAATCATGTCATATCAAATCTGAGATTTTTCAATTTTTTCTTCCTTACGTAATTTTAATTAGCTAAACATAAAAATCAATGCTATTTGATTTCAATTTATTTAAAATGAATCCCATTTCGTTTGATTTATTACAGCATTTAGCACAATCTGAATATTAGTATATGCGCTGCATTATGTAAAAGAGACTTTCAAACTAGCTAGACTTTTTTTTCTTTCTGAGATCCTGCCTATGATATTAGCGCTCTTGCCTTTATATTTCAGGAACGGATTTGAATCCCAATTCAGAATGGATATTTGCATTAGATCGGAATCCACTTTAAGCAGGAGGTCTGATAAATCTTATTGAACAGAAAGTAACGTAAGAGCAATAACCCCAACCTACCCCAATCTATAATTCATTCTGATTTGCCTTTCGTATAATAAAAATCAATAATCTATATAAACATATTATGTAAATATATTAGGTATTCCATTGAACATTTCCAATTAATTTATTTATGTTATTTTAAATTATATTAACATGAATGGATATTTCCTGTTATTTGGCAGAGATATTATTAATATAAAAATAATTTGCAACGTACTTGATATTAATTAATGAAAAATGAAGCACTATAGCTTTTCTAATAAGAGTTCAAAAAATGTAAAATGTATATAATGGTAAGAGTTTGTTAAGTCTTTTTCAATATGACATAAAAGGAAGATAGGTCTTAACAATTAAAACATATCTTCGTTTGTTCTGAATATGTAAATGCTGACGACGCTGACAGCCACACCAATCACGTGACATCAATGAACACATTCTTGTCCAAATAGCTTTTTGATCTTCAAAATTTTCACTTATGAATGCTGAATTTTGGAAAATACTTGTTATTTTGAAATATAAGATCTTCATATTATATGTAGACTGTTGTCCTGTATGTGGATGGATAATGAAAAGTACTAAACCAAAAGCTGTTATAGCAGAAAACTGAAATCTCTTATTTTCTTCACACATTCAAAATTATTTCTCTACTGCATTTCTTACACCATCAACACCATACATAGTATAATTATTATCATTCTTCAAGGAGGTTCCATGTTTATATTTTGAAATCCATTTGTCATTACTGAAGAAAAATGAATCTTTGATTTGTTTGTCTTCGTTCTTAAACAAAATATGTTAAAGAACAATGCAAGCATTCCTAATAAATCCAACACCTGAAAAATAAAAATAAAATTATCAGAAGAAATACGTTAAAATTCATATATATTTTATTTTATTTATTTATTTATTTATTTATTTATTTATTTTTGTTATGTTTGACATCTTAGATAAATATTTTAAAACAAAATTTTGCACCTGTATGTATATTCATGAAAATAAATTATAGAAAAATTTATGGGAGGTATAAAAAAAAAAATAAAGATAAAAGAAAACAAAGAAAACAATGAAAGAAAGAAATAAAACAAAGATATAGCACGAGTTTTGAATAATGAAATAAATATACAAATAAGAAAGAATTTGGAAACTATGAAATAATTTTAACATAGACTTATAATGTTATATTTAGAAAGACTAAGTTCATATAGTAATAAAAAAATTATTGTAAAAATTACAATCATTTAAAAGTTGCTATTAGTTGCTATTAATATTTCAGCTCTTTTTATTTATTTATTTTTTTTAATATAAAGAAAGCAATTAAATCGCAAATGTTATAAAGATATAAAGTTTTCCATAATTCGATTTTTTTTTTCAATTATATGCCACTGTCACATTACTGTGAAAATGACAAAATCTAAAAATGCTTTCAGTATAATAATAACGTTAAATAGCGTTCAGCAAATTCACACTAGACATAATTCAAAATTTATAAACAATAATCCAAAGTTAAGTAAAAAATATCCAAATTTTTTCTTTTTCTTTTTTTCACATATTCCATTTTTAATCAAGGTTGAAAATTAGAAAAAAATAAATCAATTTATCGAGTTTTATCTCAAATTGCAGAGTAGTCAAGTTTGCGTATTTTTATTTCCTATAATTTTTAATAGAAATATTCACTTTATTTAATAACAAAAACTCTGAGATTAAATAAAACTCATTACTTGAATTGCAGAGTAATCAATTTTAGGGATTTTTAAAACCTATATTTTTTAAATAGAAATATTCGCTTTATTTCATAAAGAAAAC
This sequence comes from Salticus scenicus, assembly GCA_963930645.1. Lineage (NCBI taxonomy): Eukaryota > Metazoa > Arthropoda > Arachnida > Araneae > Salticidae > Salticus > Salticus scenicus. The sequence goes on along the minus strand of OZ005651.1, from coordinate 134,750,438 downwards.
TCTGAGATTAAATAAGACATTTGTCTAGAATAACTTTCGGAATAATTTTATAATTTTCCGCACATAGTGGTATTTAAAATTCATAAAATTGGCAACTTTGGAATTCAATAAGGCATAATTCAACTTATATTCTTTTTTGAAACCAAAATTCATTACCCGCGCGCCAGCACATTTCATTATTTAGAATTTAGAGAGTCATTAAGATAATTTTACCTTCGGAAGAGGAAGAGCAAAAATCTAAATTTCACTTATATTTATAAATAAAAAGAAAATTACTTACCTTTATACAACAGGTTGATTTCTTGAAACAGTCTTGTTTTCGTCATAGTTGTTATTCTTCAGTGATTGCAGAATTCAATGTCATCTAACTGAATGAAAGGCTTTATGCGACAAACCTCCAGAATCAGCATACCATAACGTCTTCAGTTAACGCCTTCTTTTTCCATAACAACCGTTTGACGTCTATGAAGCAAGTGTACTTAACTACAAAAAATTACTTTTCGTTTCTGTTTTGAAATCCTAACAAATGTTTAAGAGTGTCTAAGTTGTTTGCAAATATGTGTATTTAGAGTTTTTAGAAGATCGCCCTTTTAAAATTTTAATTTTTAATCTTTTTATTTTGATTTTTACAGTTACAAATTGCGCTACACTATTTTGTGTTATATTTTTGAAGTATATGATTTTTTGTGCATTTATTCTTATGGATATTTGAAATTTTATTCGTTTTATTATCCGATACAAAATATCTTTATCTCCGAAACTGCAGTAACGGTGCTGAATCTTAACCCCATTAATATATAAATATATATATATATATATATATATATATATATATATATATATATATGTATGCATTTGTGTGTTTGTAATTTTGTTTTTATAATCTTTTTCATTTATACGTTTGACCAGTCACTATTACTTTTTCACAAGGAGAGTCTGAGTATATTCAATTTTGTTATGATTTTTAAAGGCAGTAGTGGTAAAATATTGGAGGGCTTTTGGAAATAGAAAAAAAAAAGATACAAGATTGATTATAATAGGTTAAGAAAGAGAAGCAATAAGAGATATTAAAAAGCCATTCTTTAAATTGATAACATCCCTTGAGCTGATAGATAATTATGCAGTATTAGATAGAAGGATAAAGAAAGAGAAAGCAAGCTTAGAGGAGATAATTCTTTAAATTTACCATTATTCTGGAACAAAAGCCTTCAGAACCCACGTATAAGAATTTTATTTTAGTGCAAGGAAACATAAATAACCTACTAGGATACCAAAACTTCCGCAGATCCATTGTTTTTCAGTAGTGAAAAAATAAACAGAAAGAAAAGGAGTTATGTCTTGCTTACTCAAATGAAACTTCATTTTCCCCAAAACTTTTTCAAATTTTAATCCAAATCTAACATTTGAAATATTAAATTTACATTTTTATTTTCTCTTACCCATACATATGGTACAGAAAGAGAAAGTATGGTTTTAGGGTTAAATTTTCGAAGTTAAGTTTTTGTTATAGTTTTACGTTTTGGGGGCCCTGAATCCGAAAATCAAGTTTTAGCGGTTGGCCTGTGTATGTGTGTCTGTTTGTGTGTCTGTCTGTCATCAGCATATCTCATGAACAAATACTAGTAGAAAGTCCAAATTTGGTATCCAAAGTCTGTGTCATATACGAATGCTGCACTAAGCTTTTCGTTGACATAAAACAAATGGTTCATGTACAGGGACATCCAAGAGAATTCAAATACATTACGTCTATGGACGAAATTTTTGGTAGGTACAGTTTAACATTATAGGCTGCACTGAGCAAAATGAAATAAACATCAATATTTTTTATATGAATAAAAGTACGTTTCGTGCAGAATGTGGTTGGTAGTATGTGGTATGAAAATTATTCACTATTCGTTTACAGGGCTACCCAAAAGAACAAGAATGTAATGGGACTATACACTGTTAAAAAAATGCAGAAAAAATACAGAAATTCTCTGTAATTTCAGAAAAAAAGGCGTAAATTACGGAAAAATTACGTAGACAAAACGTATTTTACGACTTTTTTTCTGAAATTACAGAGAATTTCTGTATTTTTTCTGCATTTTTTTAACAGTGTACATGGAAATTGCAGCAAAACGGAACTGGGATGAAATTTTTCTCATATGCACACGGTAATTTTTTTTAATTAAATTTTCAGTGCATGTTTCTTCTATAATTACGTGTTTTGAGGTTTCCTGAATACTAAATTCAAATTTTAATTATTTATCTTTGTATATGTCTTTTACCAATGTAACTTAAAAAAAAATAATTGCAAGCAATTCAAATATTGTTATTTTGAAGTTCATATGAGTTTGCAACTATTAAAACATATGTTAAGTTAATTGAATAATTTGCAATAAAAACTTTTAATAACAGCCTTGAATTCTATCTAAATGTAAGTACTATGTTTAAACGGGAGGGGGGGGGGGGGGGAAAGGTGAGTGGATGGAAGCCCCTCCCCCTAACACAGAATTATTTGTCAACTAAACCTAAATCTAGTTTGGATTCTTTTTAACGTTGATTTAAATAAAATACTTATTACCTTTCCCTTTAATCTGTAACCTGTCTTTATAGCGTTAAAATGCTGGGTAAGAGAAAGTCGTGCGTGTTCCACCCCCGATTATTTTACTTTAAAAGCTACAAAGATATAAGCATTATGATAGAGATTTTAAGATTTAATTCAAGATCACCCAAAATGTTCAATACTTAAAAACACTTTAGACTAATTTCGAATTTTTGTCTATGTATTAATTTATTAAAATGTAATTATTTCCATCACATCTAAATAAAACTGTAATATTCAATAAAACATATTCTAATTTTTCTTTATGGTTTTAGCTCTAACACTATAAGGTTCTTTCAGAACGTCGATTAAACTATTTTAAAATCCTTGATTAAGCTTTGGAGAAAGAAAAGCGTTCTGGAGAAGATTTTCTTTGTTCACTAATGCTCATCACTAATTTAAACAAATACTATTGTGTGTAGGAATATTGTCGTAGTATTCTTACTTATTTTTTAAGTGTTCTTTCTATGTTCTTTTTCATCTATTTTTATTTAATTTCAGTTTATATTAAACATCCTTTTTTTTTTTTTATAAAAAAAAAAAAAAAAAATTCATGTAATTTGAAAGTCAAAAATGGTTGTAAATAGTACATTTTAACTATCTCTGGGTAACAAATAGTTTTAAAAAGTCTAAGAAAATTAAATGTAGTAATTAATTTCAAATATAAGGATGAATTTTAAACACATATTTCTAATAAGATACGTCCTATCTAAAATTAAAAACAGTCTGGGATGAGTTATATGTATGTATTATGTTAACGTATATATATGTAATATGCTATTATCTATAGTAATATCGTCGTAGCATACTTACTCCATTTTTCTATGTTTTATTCTATGTTTTTTTTACCTATTATGCACTCAGAAAAAAATGATATACCGCCTCCATCTAGAAAAAAAGAGTACTCCTTTTTTTGAATCCCTAAACTAGAAATATAGATTTTCGAGCTATGCATACAAGATGAACAAATAATCTGGATAGACGAAATGATCGAGAATTTCTAATTTATACTGTTCTAGGTGGCGAAAGAGTATTATGAATTATCCTTTGTATTATCCTTTGTATTGCGAGAAATTTTCGCTTGATTTTCTAGAATTCGGTCATGAACCAAAATCATAGTTACTATAACTCGCCTCTTGTTTTCGCATTTATTTGCAGAGATTTTTAAATTAGTTTTAAAACGATAATATAGGAAAACGGTCTAGAATTATAATAGAGGTTTTTGGAACTCTCTAGCAAAAGGAACTAGAATATATAAGGATGATATGAAACTATTTTTACTAGAGCTAAATTGTGTTTCTAGATGTCGGTCACAGAATTTACTTTCAGTGTGATTTAATTTGAGTTTATATTAAACATATATAATCTTAAAATTAAAATATTTATTGTCATTTAAAACTCAAAAATGGGATTAAATAGTACATTTTAACTATCGTGGGTGACAAATAAAGTAAAAAGTCTAAGAAAAGTAAATGCTTTAATTAATTTCAAATATAAGGATAAATTTTGAGCAAATTTTAACAAGTAGAAATTTTTTATATAAAAATATGTTTACTTACCTTATTTTAATTGATTAAAGCAAATAATTTATTTCATAAGTTAATCCAAATTCTTTTAAGCTTACTATTATTTTTTTAATAACAAATGAAGATTTACTTACCAAAAGCTCTCCAATATTCCATCTGCCTTACTGTGTATCAATATTTTGTGCTGACGTGCTTTAAATTTCATATTTATGCTACTAAAGTGTATTTTTATCTTTTAATTTGTGACTTCGTTTTTAAAAGGGTAATTAAAACAAAACTGTAGTAAAATGAATAATGACTTATTTCTCAATATGTTAAAACACGCTAAATCAAATGATTTTTTAAAGCATTAATGTAATATTATAAAACTTGTATTTTGAATAATCAAAATAGTTATTCCCTTGAAAATTAATATCCATTTATATATATAATATTCTGCATAATTTGTGTACGCCTCAAAAAAAAAAAAAAAAAAAAAAAAAAAATTTACTAAACAAAACATGTTAATTTTCGAAAAAATTCTTATTAATATACTTGTTTCTCGTGTACTTTTGTTAGAACAATTTAACTATATCTAATTTTAAAATATGTATTTTCCTAGAAATCAATAAAATAATAAATAGCCACATATTATAATAAGTTGACGCAGTTTAAACTTCCAGAGCTCAATCAACATGTTATGCTTTTTAATTTATTTTTATACACATAAAATTAAAATTAAATATTTTTAACAAAACTGTAAATAAGGTATATCAAATAAAAACATATTTAATATTTTTTTAATAAAATCACACAATCAACTGTGGAAGAAAATCATATTTATTGAAATTTTATTTTTCCGACTGAGTGAAAATAATGCCTGGACCGGGACTCGAACCCCGGAACTTTGACTTACAAGGTCAAGGCTCTACCAATTGAGCTATCCAGGCCGACATCCCGGTCAGCATTACACACTCAGACAACCTTTAAGGCAGAAACAATCTGGTCTATCATTTAGATAGCTCAACAGAAATAAGCCGCAGGAATTAGAAAACACCATTAAACAATGGGAGAATGAAATACAATTTTTTAAAATAAAATCACACAATCAACTGTGGAAGAAAATCATATTTATTGAAATTTTATTTTTCCGACTGAGTGAAAATAATGCCTGGACCGGGACTCGAACCCCGGATCTTTGACTTACAAGGTCAAGGCACTACCAATTGAGCTATCCAGGCCGACATCCCGGTCAGCATTACACACTCAGACAACCTTTAAGGCAGAAACAATCTGGTCTATCATTTAGATAGCTCAACAGAAATAAGCCGACAGAAATAAGCTCAACAGAAATATTATTTCTGTTGAGCTATCTAAATGATAGACCAGATTGTTTCTGCCTTAAAGGTTGTCTGAGTGTGTAATGCTGACCGGGATGTCGGCCTGGATAGCTCAATTGGTAGAGCCTTGACCTTGTAAGTCAAAGATCCGGGGTTCGAGTCCCGGTCCAGGCATTATTTTCACTCAGTCGGAAAAATAAAATTTCAATAAATATTTAATATTTGCTTACTTTAATTTATAGTTTAAGAGTATAGTGGACATTAATAAGCACATTTGTAAGTTACCGTCTTAAAAATCAGATATTTTGAATATATGTATTTTTAAAAATATATATTAAATACATTTAAATTATTTAAAAACTACTTAAATTAATAATAATAATTTTTTAATAATAATAATTTTTTTTTTTTTTAATTTTTCAGCTTTTCTTATTTTACAATAAATCTTATAAAAATTGTACTAAGCGCACCTTATAGACATTAAAATACATTTGTGTATTTATTCCTGTTTCCGTCATAGTTTACACATTAGAACACAGTTTAAAAAATCTGAAATTCTTATAAAATTTCAAAAGTTAAATATTTCTTATAAATTGACTTGTCATATTAAAAATTAGGGAGGTTGTTCCATTAATATTGTTATATTTTTGTGTAATTGTATTCAAATTTTCATAAATTTAAGACGGTAATTTACAAAAAAGTTGTACAATATGTAATGTCCTCTTAATATTAAAATACAAATTTAAAATCCCAGAAAAATGAAATATAAAAAAAGTAATAATAACCATTTGAAATTATTAGTTGGAATATACAGAGAAAAACTTAATATACCTATTCACAGAAGTATATAACAAATGTTTCATTTGTGAATATGTAATATATAGATTTGGTTATCTATGCATATAAACTGGGTGGTTGTAATTAAACTTCCGGTACACATCGCATCTTTGAGCTAAAATGGGCGAGCGTATTTCGACCACATTTAGTATGTGGATGATTCATAAGATGCGCACAAGAAATTTAAAAATAATAAGTTCATGAAATGTATACTAGGTGATGCTTTGCACTGTAAAACGGCAGATTTAACGAATAGAATAACCAACATATTATCGAAAACTAATTACTAAATATTCCAAATGTTTATGCACGAGTTATGAGAAATTATGTTTTTTTTTTTTTTTTTTTTTTTTTTGCAAAGCGTACTTTGTGGACATATTTGATCTATTTTTTATTATATATAACATATCTCATAACTCGTTTGCATACCAAATTTTGTAGCAAACCTCTCATCTATTTTAACTGCTGGATGAAGTTTATAGAGGATGTTTACTTATAACCACACTCTATATATGAATATATATATATAGTCATGTGTGTGTGTTTGATTTTAGCCTTCACTGAAGTCATTAAAAGTAATGTAATAAATCCTTAAACCAAAATTTTCAAGAAAAATATTAGACAATGCTTTAAGTATCGAATTTAAGTTTTCAAACCAAAACAAATATTATTTACAGAATGGTTGTTTCACATATAAAACTTTTATTAAAGAATCATGTATATTAAAATAAATAATAAATAAATAAAAATAAATAAACCCAAAATGTTCCTGACAAATTTGGAGCAGTTAGTTGCCCAATATATATCAGTAATGTTTCTTGAATATATCAGCGACTACGAAATATATCGTTAAAGTTACTACTCAGTTCCTTAAATGAGAACATTTCGTAGTTAAAACTTATTATTTTCATGAATCTGTTCCAGATTTACAAAATACTGGAACGTCTCTAATATATAAACAGAAATAAATTATGTAAAAATCTACAGTACAGAAAACAAATAGTTTAAAAAATGGGACAACACATTATGCAGTTTATAAATGGAGATGCATAATCTAAAATTTTCAAATGAAAAAAAAAATATATTTATGTTACATTGCATCGTGCAACTAAAAAGTAAAACTAGGTATAATTAAAAAAAGATTATTGAAAGAAAACTTTTATCATCAGAGGAAAGTCCACTTAACTGGTTAAACTTACTTCCTCATTTTCAAGGTTATGCACGTCCCGTGTTTTCATTTGCAGGTTGTCGTAATATCTTATACTACTTTCCCTTCTCAAAAAGTTTTCTTTTTTTAGCCCTATTTACAGAAAAAATATTGATATAAATCAATATTCAAATAGTCGATTTTTTTATATGGGATATAGAACGATGCCTATTCTTATTCATTTATACACCCATACATCCATAGTTGCTAAAAAGCGTTACTGAATATTTTCTCGAAGATTATATAACATGTGTAATTCTGAAATGCATACTGAAATCCTGTTTTTATTTAGCACCCCCTCCCCCCGAAAAAGCATTATACAAGTCAACGTTATGTTTTTTGATCCTTTTTACCAATTGTAATCTACTGTCAATGTCCAATATTGCCTTATCGCCAAACAAGCTCCGAAGTAAACAATACATAATAAGACAATTTTATTAAAAGCACGACAACCCTTTCCTCCCCCAAAAATCCGAGACGAAAGAAAACACTTCAAGACTGTTTAATGTGATCCGAATATTATTTAAAAATTTCCACTATTAAATTCAACCACATCGGTTTCGAGTAGTTTTTTCTCATTATATTAGTTTGTCTTCGTTGAAAAGTTTCAGCGATACTTATAAAGCCTGTTTGTTCATTGTATATTTTATTTACTCTTTTAAGCATTGATTATTTTCGTTAAAAATTTCTTCATAATAGAAATTGTTCCATTAATTTTATAACGTGTTTACCATAAATTTACGAATTTATCAGATTTGCCAACATTTTCAATTTATTCCGGAGTATTTTTAGCCCCGCCTTTATTCCATACCACTTTTTTTTTTTTTTTTTTTTAAGGAGTATTTTTTTTTTTTTTTCTTATTTTTTCGTAACTATATATTCGAGAAAAATATTCCAAAAATAAAGCGGTACGAAATAAATTCGAAGCTAAAAATGCCCCAGAATAAATTAAATTGTTGGTATTTTATACATAGAAGATTAATTAACTTTAATACATTTGCTTAGATAAAGGAAAACCTTAAATGCTTAAGGAAAAAAAAAGAGTTAGATCAGAGTGTGAAAGTCAGCAAGTATCAGCGTTAGTATATTTAACAAATTTGTCCTATCGTTTGAAGATGAAAAAAAAAAAATGAATAAATAAATAAATATAAATTTAAAAAAAGAGCAAAATTTTACTTTTAATTATTTTCTTCTTCTAGTTTGATTATATATATGTTATTAGTATATGTATCGTAGTTTCATTCTTAAATTTTTTCTGCAATGATTTGTAATTTGCTGAAGAAATGTTAAAGATATTAGCGTATTTTTAAAATATTCGTATTATCCATATTGAAAATAAGGTTAATTTGCTGGATTTTAGGTCGCACCAGCGCTGCATTAGGGTCAATTGGCGACGATCTGGAACTGATCTCTAGAAGATTTGAAAATGTGTGTACAAGTTGAAGAAAATCGTTAAACAGCATAAATAAACCAAATTGCCAATGGTTTTGGACTCACCCCTAAGGGTTTTCCGGAGACATGGCATCACAATTTAGATCCTCCACGGAGAGGATGGCTCCCTCCCTTAAGTGACCCGAACTAGAGGCGTAATTTCCTATATTAATACAGAATTTTGCGTTGAGGAATTTTAGAGAGATGAAATGATAGAGAGACACAAATATTAGCTGTAAAATCCCCTATATATGTGTGCGTGAGAGAAATGGAAAATAATAACTCATCATTACAAAATTCAAACACTAGGGAGAAAAATTAATCATTTATGGAAGTGAAGATTTATACAAAAAACAAAAGATATATAAAAAGTCAATTTGAGTTGTTTCTTAAACATTTATGGATAAAATCACATACAGCGCACTAAGGGATAAAAAAAAAAAAAAAAAAAAAAAAAACGCACTTGTATGCTTCATTTTTCTTTTTTAGCAACCACCAATTTAAAAAGTACGAGTAAATGTTCGATCAGGTTTTATTATGCCGCTCTCTACGTTTATGCAAGCATAGTGATTTTTTTTTCCATGTTTGATGTATATATTAATTTTCGCTTGCAAAAATTTTTACTACATTTGTTAACTCTATTTGATTAAAAAATTCTCTAATAAATCAAACAAAATTTGTTCAACAGTTATCGAAATAATAATAAAAATAAATAAATAAAAAGGAAGCAAAATAATCATTAAACTGGTTTCGTCAACAAAACAAAGGATCAGTTTACTTTAGTTTCTAATAAGTAATAATCTAATAAGCCGGTCCTTGAAACGGTTTGTGCTCCAGAAATGGAAAGTTTAGTTGAACGTAAAAAAGGCAAAAGTGTTGAGACGCGAAAATGCATTACATAAGGCTGAAATAGAAGTGTTCGTAAATAAGCTTGGGTGACTCTGGTTATTCATTCGTGAATATCATGGTCAGTGGGTAAAATGCGTTATGCTTCTGTTGGCAAAAATACATCAAGGCTTATAAAACAAGTTTTCATATACTTCCGAGAACAAATAGCGCGTGCATTTGTTGGCATGAAACAATTTACAAACTGAAATGCACCTGACGGGATTACATACAATTTCAATTGGTTTTTAGTTAATGATTAACAGAAATCAACTCATCCGTGTATTTACAAATATTTGTATTGACGAATTCTAGTAATATTTTCAGTAAAACAAGATTGTGAAGGACTTTTTATTTATTTATTTATTTTGTTCGTAGAGTTCTTTTTAATTAAAAAATAACTTATTACATTATTTTAATGATTATAAATATTTTTCGGTTGCTATTAACATATTAATTAAAAAAAAAAAAGGGAAAAAAAGAAAAGGAAAAAGGAAAAACAAGAAGAAAAGTACTGACACTTTTAAGAGAAACTCTTTTTCTTGTTTTTCTTTTCTTTTTTTCATTTTTTTTTTCTTCTTCTATTTTTCATTGTATAAGAATAATTAGTTTAATTTGAAAGATATAAATAAGCATAAAGCGGGATAAAAGGTTGTTCTGTAATTTTTATTATACTTAAATTTGATTTTTAAATTATTGCCATTTTTCTGTGATATGTATGCTCATTAAAACATAAATAAATATTGATATATATACTAACATATATTTCAATCTAAGTGTAAAGACATATTTCCTTACCACTTAAAAGTTTAAAATGCACTTTCTAATAGAACTGTTAAATATGTATTAAACTTAAAAAAATAAATAAATAAATAAATAAAATAAAATATTTTTTTTTTTTTTTTAATTAGAGATTTTTACTCGTTCTTTCTAATTGAATATTATTATTTTTTAGCCCTTTTTCTATCAATAAAAGGCAAAAAACTTCTTTTAAAACTTTAACTTAAAATTATTTTCTGAATTTAAGTTAAAAATGCAGAAGTGCATATATATGTATATATATATATATATATTCGTGGGGGGGGGGATGCTTAAATTTATCAAGAAGTATTTTTTTCGCCACACTCTATGGAATGGAATAGAGAAATAGACTTACTATTAATGTGGTATTTCTGTCACAGGGTAACTTTTGAAAACTTTAGGATTTTATTAAACCATGATATATAAAGCAATTTTAAATACTCATTCGGCATCCCCATTTGACTTTACATCTTAATTAGGATATAATTTATTTTTATCAGAAAGAAAATTTGGGGAAAATCCTTGCAATCTACCATGTTTTTCCAAAGTAATATTTTGCAGTAGATTGTTATATTGATAAATGGTAAAAATAAATGCATTATGCCAGTTTCCGAAATCTAGTATATAACATGCAATTAATTCATCTCAGCTATATAACTTCTAAATAATTTAAAAATTGCAATTACAGTTATATTTATAAGCAATAAATAATTGTATAATAATTTTACATTTATTGTAGTTTATTCTAACTGATTTCGAATTATAAGGAAGTTCGGGAAAAAAGAAAGCACTGTGGGGGGGGGGGAGGGAAGTTACATTTCTTAGAGAAAATTGTAGGCTTAAAATAAATATGATTAAAAAAAAAAAAAAAAAGTTGAAAGCGAAAATGAGACGGAAAGTTCTTTGAAAGAACAAAATTAGTCACAAAAGAATAAAGGAAATTCAGAGAAAGTTTCTTTGAGTAAAAGGAGAAAAATGAAAGCGATTGAGGATACTGACAGATTCTGAATATAATAATAAACAAAAAACGATGAACGGTCAGATTATTTAAATTGGCATAATTTTGAATGTTTGAAAAAAAGTGGGAGGAAAAATTTCCAAGATAATTTCTTCGCATAATCATCAAATATTCATAACGTTTTTGAAGATTTATGGACATCAAATAGTTTATCAGAATATTAAAATGCTAATTATTTTCTGGCTAAAAATATAAAATATTAATAATAATAAAATTAGTTACTTTCCTGAACTACGTATTTTGGCACTTCTGCACGGGATTAAGCGTCAAATCTAGTATATAATTTTATTCTTGTCACTTTTTTTTATAATGTACGTTTTAGTAATATCAATTACTGACAAACGTAATGTGGGTTCAAAGTGAGTTCAGAACATAAATTTTCAAATTCCATTCGTTTAAAGACACTTTTTCATTTCTCAGAGTTTAAAATAACAAAAAAATTATTTCAATATTTCGATATGTATATTTGTCTCTATTATTTTATTTACACATTCTACATTAAAAAAAAAAAAAAAAAAAAAAAAAAGAACAGCGGCATAGTATTTGTCATCAAATATTTTCAAAAATATTGAATGATGTACATTTTTCTGGTAGTACATACAAAGATTCTTATTTATTTAGAAAAAAAAAATTACGCTTTACATGATTAAGGTGGAATATGATAACGTAGACAATGCATTTACACTGCATAAATAAGTACCCCAATTACGATTACCTACATTTTTTTAATGCTGGCTTTGCAAACTACGACGATTGACTAATAACTTCATTATATGTGTATACACATAATTTAATTACATTTAATTATTTCATTAGTAAAAACTTCAAATACCGAAAGCTAGTAAGAATATTCAGATGCCAGTTAATATTAAATTAATAAAGGCGTTTTATTGTAAAAATGCTTTAAAAATAAAGAAATAAATAAAGGGGCTCTTATTTATTGCTAAAACCTCACAACTGATGTAAAAATTGCAACAAAGAATTTCAATATTTTTCTTTGGATTTTGATGTTATATATTGGGACATTTATTTTATATAAACATTCCACTTTGGTGAATAGGTATGCGGCATAACTGATTTGTGCATTTTTTTTTTTTTTTTTTTTTTTTTTTTTTTTTTTTTTTAACAATGTTGATTAAAGTAATATTAACTTAAAAAATACATATAATGGTAGTTTTTTCTTACCTTGCATCCTTCACAAGTGAAAGCTCCAAAATGGTAACCTGCTGCGGGTTCCCCGCAAACTTTACACAACTGGTTCATCTGAAAAGATTTAAAATTATCAATTAAGATAATCAAAACTCTTAAAAATTTCAGATAAAAAAAGATTTTCTCAAATAATTTATTATTCTTTATATAACTTTATATAACTTAATTCTTTATATATGAAAAATATTTAATATCGTATTTTGTAAATTTTATTGAATTTATAATACATTTAAATAAATTTATAAGCGGATAATCTTTAGTAAATGTTTAAAAAAAAGCTTACTTTAGACTTCTTTTTTTAATACCTATATAACTATTGACTATCTGTCACAAGTTAAATGTTTCCACAGCAAAAACTTTCTAGATCTCTCAAAAGTTTTGAAACCAATATTTTATTTAAAAAGTAAAATAAATAAATAAATAAATAAGTAATAATAACAACAATAATAAAAATTGTTCAGGGACCCTTACAAACCCGAGGCGTATGATGAATGTACCATGCTTTCAAGAATTATTCGATATTTTGCGTCATAAATTTTATTCTCCGATTTAATTGTATCATTTTTATGGCGAAAAATCGCCAATTATTTTAAATAAGAAGAAAAAGAAGAAGAAAAAGAAGAAAATTAATAAGAAGAAAAGCGAGTAATTCAGTTTAAAACGTTTATATATATATATATAAACGTATTTGCTATAAAATTCTACGTAAAATACCTATTCAGTCATATTTACTTACACTTATTTTTTTAGGGTTTAAAATTGCAATAACAACGAAAAATTATCGATACATTATATTTTTTTAAAAAATGAGACAGAGTTATTATCACATATCAGACAAACAATCTTAAAATTCAATCAAAAATTCTTACTTTTATAACATAATCTTTCAAGTTGTAAATAAATAGGCTATTTAATACAAATTATTTACGCGACTTTAAAACCGTATGACCAGTGCTGACGTATATATCCGCTCATTGAGCTCTTTTTTTTTTTTCCACAATACGTTTATAATTAAAATTTTTATGATTATGGAATTTTAGTTTGTTTTTCTTAAATTTGAAGATTAAATAGTAGTCAGAAGGATAAAAATCATATGCACAGATACATTTATAATCTCAAGTTCAAATAAGCATTATTTTAGTACATTGAAAAAATTGTGCAGTGAAAACAACATTACAATTTTACGCTTTTCAAAGGCGGTCATAGGATTAATGTACACTGAGAAAAAAAATAGACCGCTTTCATCTAGAATGAATAGGTGGTCCTTTTCGAAATCCCTAAACTAGAAATATAGATTTCCGAGGTATGAGGATAAGGCACGTCAATACAAAAAAAAAAAAAAAAAAAAAAAAAAAATTCTATAACTGATACCTACAATCTAAATTGTGGCTCTAGAAAAAATAGTTCCATCTCATCCTTATAAATTTCTTATAAAAAATTTTCTAGTCCCCTTCAAAAGCGAATTCTAGAGACCTCTATTAGAATTCTTGAGCGTTTGCCTATGCTGTCGAGGATAAACCTATTTGAAAATATCTTCAAATAAATGTGAGTACAAGAGGCGGGTTTCAGCAGCTATAATCTTGGTTTATGACCCAGTTCTAGAAAATCAAGCGAAAATGTCTCGTAATACGAAAGATTCAGAATATTGTTTCACCATCTAGAAATGTGTAGACTAGAAATTCTCGACCATTTCGTCTATTCAGTTTATTAGCGTGCCTTATGCGCATAGCTCGGAAATCTAGATTTCTAGTTTAAAGATTTAGAAAATGACCATTTATTCATTCTAGATTAAGGCGGTATATTATTTTTCTCAGTGTACATTATATTTTTATTTTAAATTATACCAATTTCATAACGTAAGTTTTAATTGAAAATTATTTGTATTTCCTTCGTTTTAATCATTAGTAATATTCCTCATTCCCTATTCTATAAAATCTTCTTTTGATAATAAAATACATCACTTTTTTTAATAACATTTATTTTATTCCGGTTGTGTAACACCGCAAAAAGGTTTTTTGTTTTTCTTATTTATTATTGCTATTTAAAATCGTCTCTAAAGAATAGATTATATATATATATATTTATATTTATATAAAATACAAAGTATTGTTATTCAGATAAAGTTTAATTTCAGATTAAAAAAAAAAAAAAAAAAAAAAAAGGAAAAGAAAAAGAAAAAGAAAGAAAGAGAAAGAAAGAGAAAGAAATAGGAAAAAGAAATGTGATCAAGAGTTAAAATTAGTCTGTTGTCATAATTCTACAGGATGCTCTGTTCAGAGGAATTAAATATAATACTCACAATTTTAACATGTCCTTTTCAGCCTTATTATTGTAAAAGCAGATTAAGTGATTAGGAAACGAGAGCTATTTTCTTTAGCTTACTTTAAAGTTAAATTCGTGGATTATTGACGGAAATTGATGTTTTCAATTACGCATTTCAATAATTTTCTCCTTGAAAATTACCTTGAAATGTTGTTAAAAAATAATTTTAAATTACTCAAAGTTGATATCAATGTCAAGGATTGAACACAGTTTTAAATTACCGGGTGTGATACTAGTAGCTTCTCAATTTGTAAACAACAAAAAAAAAACTCTTTATCTAACAAAACGTGCTTGTAGTTACTGAAATTGGAAATAGTTCGAGAAGTAATTAGTAACACATCTTGAGTGATAAAAAAGTTTTTTTGTATAAAATTGTTGTGCTTTTTAACAATAGAGGTCAAGGAATATTTAAATCTGTTATGCGCAAATTAAAAAGAAAAATACAGTACCTTTCATTTCCGCATTACGTTATGGCTAAGCCAATTTAGTTTTCAATGTTTTACTAGTTTCTAATTTTTTATTTGAATAAAAGATAATTTTGTTCCTCACGAATAGTAAAACCCGCTTATAACGTGTCCCATTTAACAACATTTCAAATTTAACGAAGAAATTGTAGTATTTTGTTTGGCATAACGTTTTAAATGCCTTAGAGTAGACTATCTTAGCGAGAGTTTTTTTTTTTTTTTTTTTTTTTTTTTACTTTTCTGGGATTTAACAATGAAAATAAATATAGAAGCATTAAATAATTACAGAAATACTAAATATTATCTTTTAAGAATGAAAAATATACTCTCACGAATAGTAAAGCTCACGAATATTCTAACTCACGAATAGTAAAACCCGCTCATTACGAGTGCCATTTAACAACATTCCAAATTTAACGAAGAAATTGTAGTACAGTAAAACACCGTTTATACATCTTTTACATTTATACGTCCTTTTAGTGACGTTCCGTTTCATTCCTATTCATTTTAATGCAAAAATTCTTCGTTCATACGCCGCTAATATCGGTTATACATCTATTCTACTTCACTAAAAATTTGCAAAATTTATCGATCTGTCATTATTTTCCTTTCTAAATAAGATGGATTTTTCCTAGAAAGCATCTTAAATGGAGGAACACATGAAAGACCGAAGAATACTGATCAAAGAATGAATTGAATTCACAGAATTTTTAATACTCATAGACAAGCAGCAAATCAGACGAATATCAAAGATTTTTAATGTTATTTAATAACTATTTGTATGGACATAAATCGTATGCTTATTATTAATGATACGCATTAATTAATATTCAAAATGTGTTCATATAGTTCTTAAAAAATGTAATATAATACTCAAAATATGATATATGTAATTAGTACCCAGTCATGCATTAGTAGTATGATTTTTCTCACTTTTTAATAAATCTTTTTTTTTTTTTTTAATTAATTATTGTCTTTAAAAAAAGTATAATATACATTTACAAACTTAAGAAACTTTATTAATTAATATTTTCATACGAATTTTGCCTAAGTGTCATTAAATTTGTAGTAATCAAAGTGTTATTATTAAAATTTCGATTATACCTCTTCTCATTTATACGTCCTTTTACGTTAGTCCCTCGAAAGACGTATAAACGGTCCTTTACTGTATTATGTTTGGTATAACGTTTTAAATGCCTTAGATGGTACTATGTTAGTTAGAATATTTTTTTCTTTTTACTTTCTGAGATTTAACGGTGAAAATAAATATGGAAGCATTAAATAACTAAAGAAATACTAAAATATAATTTCTTTTTAAAATGAAAAATATACAGTTTCGAAATAAATAAATAAACATTCCTTAAAGATAATTATAGTAAGTTCAGTCGATGGGAACAATAATGTGTATGGCAATGTCTTAGTGTCGGACATACTTTACACATGGAGCGTTACGAAACGTAATAATGTTACAGAAGCAGTAAAACCACAGGGACAGGAAAAAGCATGTAATATAGTAATGACTCGGAATAGAAATTTTACACAGTGACATGCATTTGTGCTTCAGAATCATATAGAAGTTTTGAACAGTTTATTAAAGCTATAAAAAACAGAAATGATGACACGCTTAAAGGTGTCAAGTGTTTTACTACCAAACTTAAATGAAAAAAAAAATTTTTGTAAAAGCAAACAATGAATTTTAAATGAGATTTAAAAAAAAAATTTAAATTAAAATTTTAAGCAATTCAAATGAGTGTTTTCTACGTATGTAAAGTTTTGTACAAACTTTGGATATAGCAATCGATCGAATTTAACGAACATTCTTTGTGTAAAAAGTTCCTCGTTAAATATGTTTTTCACTGTGCTCAAAGACTACTAAAATAAAAAATAAATATATACATTTTTTTTTTTCTTTTGGGTAAGTGAATCAAAATATATCTTTCGAATTTATGATAAAAAATATTTAACTGGCCAAGTTTAAATTACATCTGACCATTTATGTACTTATTTTATTTTATTTTATTTTATTTTTTGAGTAAAATAAAAGATGGGACGAAATAGACGAATAGGGAGCGGTGGACTTGGAAAATCATTTAATGGATTTTTGATAACATTAACTATAATTAGAGGAAAGGGAAGACTAATAAAAATAATAAATGTGCATAAAAGTTGTTTATAAAACAACTGTTTTTATGTTCACTATGATAAATATGTATAATATTATAGATGAATAGTCTAGCATCATATTTCAGAGCAGCTTTTTTTTTTTTTTTTTTTTTTTTTTTTTTTTTTAAATAGGATTATTAAGTACATTTTTCTACGATGCTATAAAATACAGACTATTATAAAAACCAAAGATGGCCAACCCGCGGTCCCCGGGCCGCATGCGGTCCGCCGTGTAGCTTTTACGGCCCGCGAGGATACTAATAATATTTAATGTTTGAAAAATTGTTAATACATTAAAAATTAATAAATCTGTTCTGACTTCTCGAAGTGAAAATATCTTTCAAAGAATATGGCAACTAAAGAACCACACTGTTTGTAAGGAAATAATAAGTTAATAATAAGTTAATAAGTTAATAATAGTCATATGTTTTTCACAATTCTATTGTTAATTTATGCATGAAATAATTTGAATTAGTGTACTCTGCTCCGAATCTTCACCTTGCCTTGCCCGAAATAAAGTATATAATATGCATGATCCATACATTCACCAACATATATACACATATACATACAGTGCGGCCCACCAGAATAAAATAGTTATCGAAAGCGGCCCACCAAGTGTTTTAGGTTGGGCTGGCCTGATATAAACTATAGTGATTGTCGAAATTTAGAACGCTGGCCATCCTAAAAAAAAAAGGGGGGGGGGGCTTCCCGAAAATGATTGAAAATGTTTTCTTTGTAAGAAAAATGGTGCAGCATTTGTTTTTGGAATGTCTACAGCTATTATAGTCTTCAAAATTATATAAATTATCATCTCATGTACGAGCAGTTACAATCAAAGTAACGTCTATAATTTTTCCGAGATTCCTTCTTCCTTAAATAATATATTAATTTATTTTATTATCCATTAATTGCGTTTTAAAAAATAACCTTTTTTAGAATTACCAAAATCGTTTATTTAGTTTAATTAAAATATCTACTTTTTAGTTTTTAACTTTATCCTTAATCACTCGTTATACAGTCAAAATTTTAAGCGTTTTATGGGGTTTCTTTATATAAACGATGACTTATTGTGTAAATTCGTTACATTTTTAAAAAATGGTTAAAGTAACTTTTAATACAACTAAAAAACTGCAAAATTTCCGTAAGCAGACACGTTATAAATTACCGTGATCCATGCAATAAATTGTATTATGGTATCTACGAGATTTTAAAATACAGATCTTTTTTAACGTAATTTGTTGTTTGTAGAGATGAGAAAATTCCACGCCAGGGATGCGCAAAATTTTAGCTCATCCCAGGATATTTGTACAAAAATTCATGATAACATTTATATCTAAATTTCCTGTCAATGTGTTAGATATGTACAGCTCTCCCATTGCAATTCCATCAACATCTTTGTAATTAATTGTGGAATTGCAATAACTTTATACAGTATTATTATGTTGGAATGTAATTGAACAATATGTCTAAACACTTAACGGATCACTAAAAGGTGTTTTTGTGGGGAAAATGTAATGCTGAAAAGAAATTTTTAGCATAAAATTCGCTATTTAAAAAAGGGATACCTATACGTCTTCTCAAAGTATATATATATTATTATTTTTTTTTTTTTTTTCATGTACGAATTTCATATTTATTATTTGCCATTATAGTGCATATTAAATCTAAATTTGTTCCTCATAAACTTTGTTTCTATTTTCAAACTTCGGTACTTAAAATTTAGTAATTTCCTTCCGTACAATTTATATATTATCACTAACACCTGCAAGAAAAAGTACCGACTTTGCATTTTTTAGAAGTGTTAGGCATCAATAAGTATTTAAAATCGCGAAAAAATAAATGAATAAATAAATAACTGCGCTTGCAACAATTTCTTAACTCAATTCGGATTTACTGAACATATGAGTAGAATAAAAGGAAAAAATATTGAATGGTTATAAAATGAAATTTAGTTTTTCAAATATGAAATTGGAATTTAAACTGCAGTTTCATGTTACTATAATATGTATAATCAAAAACGAATAACGCAATTAAATTGCTTCATTGAGACAGAAAAAATTAATATATAAAAATTGCGCAGTTATTTGCTTTACGTAATTTTACATTACACCTTTTCTACAAATTTCACAAAGCAATTTACAAAACACAGATTATTATATATATTTATATACTTTTTAATTATTTATTAAGGGTGCATTTTAAAAACCTAGATGTATTATAATTTATTTTTCATTGAAAGTACAATAGGCAAATATTTAAAACTTAAATTTTTAATCACATTTTATATTCAAAATTTATTAACACAATATATTCAATAGATTTATGTGAATGAAAATATTTTTTCTTTACTTGGATTGTTTGACACTCTCTCTTTAGGACTATCTGAGATTTGTAAGTTATTATTGATTAATAAATTTATTTATGTATTTATTTATTTGTTTTTTAGAAAGAAGTCTGGACGTGCGTATATAAGCGTGCGTGTTCACCTCGCATGACTTAATAAAAGTTAACCGTAGAATGAGTAAATTTTGCATTTGAAACTAATTTAACATCGTGTTTTGACCTTCTGTTTTTGATCATTTCATGACATTCCTATGTAGATACATCTGCAATTTGACTTTTTTTTTTCTTCCTTTGTGACGACTAGACGCACATATTCATGTCTGTGTGTTCTTTTCTTGCACAACTTAAAAACCGTGAGCTATAAAATGATTTTTTTTTTCTTTCAATTTTGGTCTCTACATGACCTCCCTCCTTAGCGTTATTACTAAATATTCCTCTTTGCGATTTGAGTAGTTATTAATACTATTTTTATTATTATTTTAAAGACGGCTGGACCATAGTCTCCTTAACTAGATGCCTGTCGCGTAGCTCAAAAACTTGGCAACAGTTGAAGCAGTAGACAGCACCACCTGGTACAGATTGCGTGACTTTTTTATTCAACTGTCACCAATAATTTTAAGAAGTGATATATGATATATATAATCGGCGTTTCTTCGATTCTATTCGCCTTTTATCATATCCCACTTTTAAAATTTTTTGGTGGCTGTTGAATAAAAATGTCGCGCAATCTGTACCAGGTGGCGCTGTCTACCGCTTCAACTGTTGCCAAGCTTCCGAGCCACGCGACAGACATCTAGTTTAGGAGGCTATGGCTGGACGTATTTATGCAAATGTGTGTGTTTATCTTGCGTAACTTAAAAACTGTTAGCCATAGATTGTTAAAAATTTGTGTTTGAGAATGATATAACATTTTGTTTTGTGATTTCACTTTTAGTCGCTGTAGAAAATCTCTCTATAGAGATCTGCGATTTGACCTGTTTTTGACATCTGTAGGGATTCGTTAGCAATTGTGTCAGTTTATCTCGCATAACTTAGAGATCGTTAGTCGTGTAATGTTGAAATTTTATATCTGAGACACATTTTATACTTAATGTATACCTTTTTATTTCTTTGTCACTATGAGCTCTCCAGTTTTAGATAACTCAAAAATGTTTGGTCGCTGCGTAAGCAGCTGTTTCTGAAATATGCACTATAATTCAAAAATGGTTAACAGTGAAGGGTTGGAATTAGATATTTGGGACTTGTATAACGTTTAATTATTAATTTTTCTTTTCTGATCCCAATGATTTACTAGTTTAAATTTAGAAATTAATGTTTTATTTCTTAAATGATAATAATAATAACAACAACAATGCATAGTCGTACAAGGAGACCATGCGGTGCCCACATCAAATACTTTTTCACAATTTTCTCTAAAATTATTATAAATATCATACGTGGTGTATATTACAGAACTAGCTGAAATATTTTTCTTTCAATTAAACAAAAGTTAATAACGAATAATGTTTTTATTTATTTGGTACTAAAATTATAACTTTTCATGTATTTTAAACTCATCTACTGGATCATTTAAATTTTTCATTTTTCATTTTTACTTTAATAAACGACTTTTAAATAAGACGTAAGGTTTATATGGGATAAACATTGTTAACATTTCGTATTTAATCTAGTTTGTGAAAACGTTAAACAAAAGTACTCTAGCTGAAATATAGTCATAAAAAGGATGCTAATGTTTTCTATCATTATTACTATAACGATAAGCGTCATCATTACTATAATCCTCTCTACAAATAGGAACAGAGGTCATTTATACAATATCCCTATGCACTTCATAAAATAGTAATGACTGAATCACATGTATAAGCTTAATTTTTGATGCATTTTTTATTAAGATGTCCTGTTCTTCCTGGTTTTCATTATATTTAAAATCAGTATTATCGTATTGTTTTAACTTTAATCTTTGCATTCAGTTTTGAAGGAGAAATGTTATAAAAGTAACTAGAATAATTATCTTTTTTTTTTTTTTTTTTTTAATCAATTGCAGTTCATTCTGTTTATTGTTGCCTCTTAAAGCGTAGAAGTTGTCGTAACAATAGAAAATCACTGTTGCATCACTGATCGCCCTATAACATTTCGATATACATATATATATATATATATATTTTTTTTTTTTTCAAACTATTGAGATTTAGAGATTTTACGAGATGTACAAATATATTTTACAATATGCTGCGACAATTCAAACTTTATTAGATGAATAGTTTGGACTAAGAGTACAAAATATTTCTGTGATGCAAAAATTAATTCAATAAAAAATAAATAAATAATATTAAATAAAGTTTAGATTTTGCCTGCAGCTTTTGTGAACTACAGTTTATTTATTTATTTGTGCAGTTTGCTACATTATTAAATAAAATAAATAGATGGAGAGGAATTACTTCAGGTATTGCTAGGTTAAATTAATGATGCTGTTAGTATAATCAGGATTGTTACACAAAGAAATTTGGATACAACTATTTTTATCTACTAAATTTAGACTTGACTAATCGCTGATATCCGTTGATATCTATTCAAAAATATTTTGTATGAAAATTGTGGTGTCAAAATTTTCCGTGATAATTGTAGGAATACTATCAAAAATCATTAAAGTATTTTATTTAAGAGGGAGTTAGATAATTTGACCAAATTTTGTGTTTAGATAAAACGTTTCTTGCGTGGGACGAAGTTAAACTGCTACTAAAGTAATATATATCATAATACACATAATCCGGAGAATTTCAAAACGAACAAAGAAAAATTAATGTTTCGATTATTAGGTAAAAATAATATTCTTGGAGTAATAGTAATATATTTAGAAATTTCTTTCACGTTTATTTTTATCAATATTTTTTTTAACTCTAAATTGTTATAATTTCTTTCTTTCTTTCATGTTATTTTATTTAGTTTTCCATGTATATTTTCATTACAGATATACACTGTTGACATAAAAAGTAGCATTACACAACCAATTCTCTAAAACAAATGTCATGAAATTTTCCTTATTGCCAATGAATAAATCCGAAACCATTCTGCAACAAGATTCTTACGGCATTTAAAAGTACTAAAAAAACTATTTAAATAAAACAAAGACAGTGCTTAACATTGTAAAAACTGATCAAGATACCTCAACAAGATGAAAATACGCATATTATATTTCTTCATCTCTGATCTAAAACGCTGGGAATTCTATCTATTACGGTTGTGCATATTTCGTATTACTCAGACATTGTTGGCAATTTTCCAACAAATTTTCACTCTATATGTTTTCTATCCGGTTTCTTGTAAAAGTAAATGAAAGGAATCAGTTTTTAAGGAGTGTAACCACAGGTTTTCTTTAAGATGAGGCAATACAAGGTATTGCGGATTTCCAAGAGACCGTGAAAATATTTTTGTACATTAGTCACACTCTTGTTTAGTGATACGTTTCCAAAACCGTTTGGTTCATCTTCATTTAAATCTATCCAGCAATTGGATTTGATGAATAACTACACATAGCGTGAATAACTATTAAATCGAATTATTTATTTTGACGAATACGACGATTAAGTCTAAGACAAAATATACAGTATGACGTCGTGTTCAGATATAAGTTGTTTTCCTGTATTGCATTTTCCTAAAACGCGTCGAATATAGGTAATTAAGAGAATTTTGAATATGTATTAGTATTATTCCGTAAAATGAAATGAAGAAAATCTGAAAGTTGATTACAATTATTTGCTGTCACAAAAAAAAAAAAAAAAAAAAAAAAAAATCAACAGATAATAAATACTCTTGTTGTCCCGGAACAAAACGGAGTTTCCTTGCGTTGTTTATAAGCATTTATTCTTAATTAGAAGAAAACGTAAATTGTAATAAAAAATTTAATAGTAATTATGAAATTTATCCTTCACGCTCAAAAAATGCGTATATATATATATAAAAGCGAAAGAAAAATATCGCATCCATTTTCTTTCATTTTCAACTTCTTTAATTAATTATAAATAAAAAATGATTCACTGAAACCATTGCAACTAATGTAATAATAATAATAATAATAATAATAATAATAATAATTCAAAAATATGAGGTAATCATTTATTTTAATTTTTAAAAAGACATCTAGAAACTAAATTGTGGCTCTAGTAAAAACAGTTCCATGTCATCCTTATAAATTCTAGTCCCCTTTAAAAGCAAGTTCTAGAAACTCCTATTAGAATTCTAGTGTTTGCCTACATTATCGAGGTGAAACTTATTTAAAAATCTCTGCAGATAAATGCGGACACACGATGCGAGTTTTAGCAACAATAATTCGAGCTTATAATCCAATTTTAGAAAATCCCGCGAGAATTTCTCCCAATAGAAAGGACTCATAATATCCATAACATTCATAATATTGTTTCACCATCTAGAAATGTATAGACTAGAAATTCTCGATCATGTCATCTATCCGTAATTATTGGCTTATGTTATACGCATACCTCGGAAATCTATATTTCTAATTTAGGGATCAAGAAAATTACTACTTATTCGTTCTAGATGAAGACAGTATATATATATATATATATATTTCCTCAGCGCGGAATAACTTTCATTATTTACTTTCACACATTTTACTTTCGCATTCTCATTTTTCAGTTCAAGTAATGATTACTCAAAACGTTTGTTTAATATTCAACATTAAAACTTTTATAAAATATATCAGATCTTCTGTCAAAGCATAAACTATGCGGTTATTTTTACAAAACTATTAACAAAAAAAGTGAAAAAAAAAAGAAAAGAAAAAAACAGTGTTTTTTAAGTTTGCTAAAACAAGGTTGGCACTAGATAAAACAAATTTTCATTTAGTAGATACGTCGCAAATTTACAATTGTCATCTAGATTCCGGCCTTACCAGTGGCCGAAAGCTGGTAGATGGGAAGAGCCGAGGTCGAATTCAAGTCGAGGAGTTCGGCCTAGCCGTCCGAATTTTTCATAGTTTTCTCTGAAACTCATATGAATACGGGATAGGATACCCCTAGAAAAATGGAGGACATTCACCGTAGACCTAGGTTCCTGACTTTGACAGTCGCCTTAAGAACTTCACGAAAACGCCACATCTACACTTTCTGTAATAATCTAAATAACTAATAAAAAAAAAAAAAACTTTTTCTTTTTATCGATAATGAATTTACTAATAATGTGTACATTGTAACAATTTCGTTTTCAATGTTGAAAATTTCGGCTTTTAAAATACAAATTAAGATCTGTGCAAGTTGCACGATTAATAATAAGAATGAAGAAAAAAATATATATTTTTTTAAATTATAGGAGATTTATAATTTTTTTCCACAAGAATGTGGAATAAAACCTTTTTAATGAATAAAATTTCATACAATAAATACAAATATGGTAGGCAAATGCCATAAAGTTCTTAAAAAAAAAAAAAAAAAAAAAAAAAAAAAAAAGTTTACATTTAAAAAAAAAAAAAGTTTAAAAACATGCGCGAAAAAAAAAAAAAAAAAAAAAAAAAAAAATTATTTAATCATGCTTGCTGCATAAGCTCTATTTGGAAATCAATTCGAAAGTTGTGAGCAATAATTTCCTATCTTCAAAGTTTTATTTTAACAAGATATTTAACTTAATATTAAAACTGAATATTTAAATCAATAGTGTTTTTTTTCTCACAGGAACTTTTTAATGAATTGTCCTTGTTACTATCCTACTTATTAACATCACTATTTTTCATAATAAATTTTTCGTTATTTAACTGCAGAAATTCCACGTTTAATGAAAAAAAAAAAAAAAAAAAAGAGAAAAGGAAAAAAGAAGGAAAGCAGCATTTATTGTAAAAGAATAAAATAAAATAAAAGATAGTGGTATCAAAAAAGTGGAACACTATAAACCCTGTTGTATACTCATAAATAAAAATATAAGTTTAATTAAACTCTATTATCTTATAGAAATTATTTGTCTTATGCAATGTTACTTGAATTCTACTAAGACATTATGTTAATTTATTATTATTATTTTTTCTATATTGGTATTAGAACATATAGGGTTGGAAAACATTTTCAATGGTTTGTATGCTTTTAGATGTGTTGAAAACGATTTGTCCATTTCCAGAAAATTTTTAATAAAAATTTAATAAAATTTTTTAATTAATAATATTTACAATCCCACTGCAAATTCTGAATTCTAGTGAAGTTCCTGTCCATAATCTTAAAATATTTGAATATTTTCCTTGGAGAAAACTGGCGTTATGTTTAAAATATTGAGTGTATTTTTATTTGTACACGTGTAATATTTTCTTAGAACTTTGTTAAAATGTTATAAATTTTCATGATCTTTTGCACGTATTACTATGAAAGAAATTTGTTCACAGAAAATTATGTTTAGTAACGTATGTACAATTTAGGAGAGATTTATCAGATAGCAACTGTTTGTTAAAATACTAGCCAATTCGGTTTTCTCGCGATATCACTTATTTTTTAAAGTGATTATAGATTAATTTATGTTCTATGATTGTCATATTAATTAATAAAATTTAAAAATTAACGACAATTTTACAAATATTTTTCTATTTTTTCTTTTCAGTATAGCCGTTTTGATTTTTTTTTTTTCTTTTTTTCTAATGGGGTAATTTTTTTTTTTTTTTTTTTTTTTTTTTTTTATCAACTTTAAAATTGATAAAGCACACTAAGCAATTAAGAATGCAACAAAATTAGAAACATTTGTTTGGCGTTTCTTTTAACAAGTATAGATAACAGCAGTCAAAAAAGATGTTAATTGATTAAGATTGGGATTTGTAAGCAATCTCCATAAAATTGACACAAGCAACAAATATTTTCAAATACTTTACTTTGCCATAAATGATCGGAAACTTCCGATTTTAGATTTTTGGTCAAATATCTAAAAGACGAATTACCTTTCTGAGCATATGTCATATAAAGAAATAGCTATATATATATATAAAATAAATTATGGAAAGGAAATTTCCTTAGCAGTTAAACAAGCGCAGTTAATAAAAATGCTTCTATTTCATCAGATATTTAATATTTTTATATTCTAATTGCAATGTGTTGAATCTTATTCAGAGAATAAAGTTTCCTAAAAATTGTATAGTATTGGGTTAATACCCTGCATGTTATAATAATATTAATAATAATAATAATAATAATAATAATAATATATATATATATATATATATATATATATATATATATTTTTTTTTTTTTTTTTTTTTAAGGGAAAAAAATAATAAAAATATGTGCCCATGAATATTCGCCTAGTTTTTTTTTTTTCTTTTTTCTTAATGATATTTGACAACTCTAAAACATAAATTTTCATCAATCAAAAAAAAAAAAAAAAAGAAGAAGAAGAAGGAAAAGAAGAAGAAGAAAGGAAAAGTTAAAGAAAAGTAACCCGCATAAAATTTTACCATTTCTTTTATCTTTTCTTTTTTTAATTTAATTCTATCACTGAGACTTTTAATTTTTTAAATAGAATCATATTTATTATTTATGAGATCAAAATTTCCTATCAAATGTTCTTTTCATTTTAACAAAATCAACTTCAGTAACACTTTTGATGAGTCATACATAATTAAAGATTGTCTGTCTTTATCATTTAAAAAAGATTTTAAGCGAAATCATACGAGGAAATAAACTGACAAAAATAGTCACATCTTTTATATTTAATGAGCGGACGAGGATAATTATATTCTAAATGCGACCAATTAAATTGAGTTACGTTTTATATTAAATTTTAAATAAATTGTCGATCACATCAATATCTTATTTTTATTACTTTATTTTTTTTTCATAATTATACTTATCTGTTTCTATGAAATAATGTTGTTTAAATGCATAGTTTTAGATATGTGATGTTTAAAAATATTCAGTTATTATTGTAGTAATTTGTTTTGTGGGTATGTTTCTGCCTAAAGGTTGTCTGAGTGAGTAATGTCCACCGGTTGTCGGCCTGGATAGCTCAATTGGTAGTGCCTTGACCTTGTAAGTCAAAGATCTGGGGTTCGACTCCCGGTCCAGGCATTATTTTCACTCAGTCGGAAAAATAAATTTCAATTTGTTTTTGTTTAGAAAAACTTTTTTTTTAATCGATTGCGCGAAAATACTATAAACATCCTATCTAAAAAAAAAAAAAAATTCTCAATGAAGGTTTTTTTTTTTTTTTTTTTTTTTTTTTTTTGCTTATTAAATCTTTTTTTAATGATAATTTTTATTCAGTGTTTATTTGTTCATTATTAAAATTACCTATGTATATATGTGTATGTAATTACAAATCGTATAACATCCAAGGATATAGCTTTTAATTCTTAAAAGGGATCCCAGATTTGAAACGTGTTTAACTAATACCGCCTATACTAATGCTTCCAAACTGAGCTTGACGTCACGGAAGATCGGCTGATTACATCCAATCCACACCATCCTATGGATATTATAGGATGTTGGATGTAATCGATGATGTAATCGGCCGATATTCTGTGACATAGAGCTTAGTTCAGAGGCATTATTATAGGAGATGTTCATTTAACAGAACATAAATTCTCTTTCTTTCCTATAAAATGTCCCGTATTATTTTTCACAGCTATAAAGCTAAAAAGAATAAAATAAACTTGTATTGCACTTTTTTGAAGGAAGTATTTCGAATATTATTTGTTTTAAAACTATTTTAAAGCATATCTATTTATCAGGACTCTTTAACTAAAAAGAGTTATTCTGATATAAAAAGAACTGAGTGAAAAAGCTTGAAAATATTTAAACACAATATTTTAATAGAAGGAAAATAGAACTGTATCTAACATCTTATAACTCACTTATGTCGAAGATACTTTTATTTAATAAAATATAAAAAATAGTAAAAAACATTTTTACTATTGCAGTTAGAAATCGCACTCAATATTGTGGGTATTTTGTGAGATGATCGTGTGTATTTTGTTAACTACGTTATAAAGAAAATTATTGCATTAAAATTATGTATTTGTACTTTTCAAAATGTATAATAAAAAAATATTTTTTTATACAGTAATCTATTTAACTAAGGAGAATATTTCTACAGTTTAATAATAATAAAAAGTGTGAAAACACGTAGAAGGTTTTGAAGACCGATGTACTAAAAACTATGAGTCGAATCTCAATTTTTCTTTTATAATATTTGATGAAGATGATGATGGTGTCGTGCAGAATAAGGTAGATTGACTACACAAGGGCTCTAGGCCTAGGTGTAATGCCTTTCACTAAGGTCTTTCTAAGGAGACTTGCCCATATTTGCGCGAGTTTCGAAGAAAATTACAGAAGACTCTGAACAGTTATGTCGACGAGAATTTGAACTCAGCAATTCCCGTCTACTGGCTTTGAGAACAGAACATCTCGGGCACTGAATAGACATTAGATAACGGAAAAGAAAACTCATCTTAGATGTACTTCTGCTAAAACTGAACAATATGTATATGAGGAAATTCAGCTGAAAAACAGAGTTGCATTATTATCAAAATTACATATGCATGAAAAGTCTCTATCCTTAAAAAAAAAAAAAAAAAAAAAAAAAAAAAAAAATGTGTATTGCATAATATAATAAGCTGCAATTGAATAGAATATCCCCATTAGAAGGCGATTAGTTATAAATTGATTCAATACGGCCTTCAAGGAAAAGCACATAAGTTCAGAGAAACTCCGAAGTCATTAAAACTAAATTCTAAAAAATTCCACAGCTCCACTCATATCAGATAAGATTAAGAACGACACGGAAAGGGTAAATATTTTTATTTCGTGCGTTAAAATTTTTGTTTTGTAATATTGTTATAGTTGCGTTTCAAATCAAATAAATCTTATTAAAAATAGTTTTTATCACCTGATAGATTACAATTTTCTATTAGAATATGCAAATTTAAATTCGTTAAATTAACTACAAAGGCATTGTACTGTATATGAACACATACATATATATTCACCCAGTTATACATACAAAGCAATATGAATGTACAGTCGGTAACAAAAGTGTCCGAACACTATCAAAAATTCCTATGTAAAAAAAGTACACTTCATACGGTTTTGTTAAGTAAATCCTTATCGAATCATGTTCTTACTCTGATTAAGAACAGGATTCGACAAGGATTTATTTAACAAAACCGTATGAAGTGTACTTTTTTTACATAGGAATTTATGCTAGTGTTCGGACACTTTTGTTACCGACTGGAACACATCGCAACCTTGAAGAAAAACTTATATAGGTCGAAAAAATGTTAATTTCGAGTTTATGCAATTAAAAAATATGCATAAAAGGCTGCAACACGCACGAAAAGCGTAACATCTCTACCTTGCAATTTATCCATTGAGATGCAATGTTGTCAGTTTTACTGTAGACTAGTTAATGTATAACCGTTATTTTTATGTTGTTTTTTCTTAAATACTGCATTTATCAGTTGTGTCACTTTTTTTGCCGGGGTAATATATAAACAAAGAGCATATATGTTAACCTGTAGACATATATATTTTATGAATTATGTTACTATTTCAGGGCTTTCATAGGCAAAATTTTTTTAATATTATTATTTTCGTACCACTACTTGCGTAGCAAAATACTTATAATAAATTCATGCAGGCAAAGTGCAGATTTACCTGCGGAAACATATTATAAATTTGGCGATAGAGGTACTAAAGTAATAATTAAAAAAAAAAAAAAAAACCGCCTGTGGCAGCCCTGTATTTATGCAACTGGATAGACGTTTCGACAATGCTATAGAATATTAAAAACACACTGAGTACTTATTTGTAAAGTGATACAATTAGGAAAATGTTTAATGGAAAAGCAATAAATAAATAAATAAATAAAACTAAATAAGAGAAAGAAAAGTGCTTTCAAGCATAAAAATATAATATCCCTGTGTGTCGGGAAATAAATACGAATGTTTATAATAATATGAAAAACATGCACATGATTACCAATGGGCTTATATTCAATGAGGTTCTAAAAATTATATCCAAAATATTATAACATAGATTATTCGTTCCTTAAAAAATAATATAATATAATATAATATAATATAAACGTAATACTAAAAACAGAAAAGCAAGAGTGTTTGTGATTAAATCTTGACATTTATCTTTAAAATGTAATGAGGCATAAGCCAATGATAAAAAAAAATAAAATTCTCATTTATGAAGCTGCAAGAATTGTTAGTAAAAATATTAAAAATTCACGAGAACTTCGATGCTAGAAAAGAAACTTTTCGTTTTATTTTACTCATGGAATTAATTTATCACTTTAAGTAACAATTGTTGCGAGGCAATTAACACTTTAATGTGGATATAAAAAACATGTACTTAGAAACCAGTCTGATGTATATTGAAAGTTACGTTATGTAAAAAGCCTTCCGTAGCTACAACTGAATAATTATTTTTTTTAGAACGAAGCAGTTCATGATTTTTAATATATATATATATAGATATATATATATTTTACCTTGAAATAAATTAGTTTTTAGAAAGTTTTTTCTTAATGATATTTGCGAGATTATTATTCTTTGCTGATTTTTGTACTTATGCTGACCTGTTTTTTAAAGAATGAGATGAAATTAATAATTTAAATTTAAAAGTTTGAACTGGTAATATTTCTTCTAACAGTAAATTATCTTTAGAAATTAATTTCTAATATGTGGAAAATTAAATTAATTTTAAAGCAAAAATAAATTAACGTTCAATTAAATTTTCACTTTCCTTACTTTCTTTACGTGATTTATTTTCTATTTCGGACACCACTTACGAAACAGATATAAAAAAGCAATTTTAAACAGTTATTTTTGTGTGAAAAATTTGCAGAAAAAGACTGAGAATTTATTTTAAACAATTATATATAATTAACATTATAGCTCTTATTAATCAAGGTATACTTTTTTTTAAATTATTATTAGTATTATTAATCACGTTTTGGTATTCATGTTGATATTCAATACTACTAAAATATGGTAATATAAAATAACTTATTCAAAAAGTAATTATAATATATGAGATTAAATATGTTTTAATTTGTTTTTCTAATAGTACTTTTGGTAAAATTTGTACACAGAGGCTGTTCGCACATTTTCTAGACGATTTTGATGGAGTGTACTGAAGCAATTTCTCTCATATTTCGTGTTTTATTTGTTCAGTTTGATAGCCCTTGTTCTTAACTAACATTCTACATCATAATTTCTATGATAGTAATGCTTTTTATAATATCGGAAGAGGTATATTTTTCTACTCCTCTTGAACGGCTTTCCAGAGTCCACAAAGCGTTATAGGTCGGTGTTTGGATAATGTTGATTTTAAGAGTCGAAAAACACAAAAATCTAACAGTGATACATCAGAAGATTTAGCATGAATGTCAGTGAAGGGTATGGTTTTAATTCCCGTTTTTTGTTCCATTTTTTTCTAGAAAAGCAATTGCGGATTGCGATGTGTGGGTGCTTGTTTTGTCTTGATACAGTTCAACGGATTGATAGCATTGTGGATAAAGATCTGGATTTTCATTTTTAAAAATTGGAATTAAAATATGTTCTTGAGAGTATTTAGAGTTGACTTTGACATTTTTGTCACATTTTTTTTGCTTTTATCTTGCGCTTGTATGAAAAAACCAGTGGCAATCATAAATCCTTTAGAAAAACTCTCTTTTGATGCTTTGAGCCATGTAGCAATTTTTTTTCTCTCCACTTTTGTGATAATAAATTGACCTTTTTTTATTGCAACCACTTAAATAGACCCAAGATTCATCTGTTGTTGCAACATTTTTCCATTTTTCTCCTGATAAATGCTTTTCATAACGATTTCACTAAAAACTATCTTTGGAAAGAGTGGAAACCTATCCTTCCATCCACTGCCATTTTAAAAGCGCATTTTTGCATCTAAACAAAAATTATAAATATCAGAAGATAAATAAAACTTCCAAAAATATAACTGTTGTGAAAATAAAATTCTCCATGCAAACGATTTTTTCTTACTGCGAAATAAAATCGCCTAAAAAATGTGCGAACAGCCTGTATTTTGAACTAAAAATGTTGGAGAATAAATGTAATAATGTTGGAGAATTTTTATTTACATACTTTTTGTCACGATATATACATATATGCGATATATATGATATCACGATATATACGATATATACGATATATATATATATATATCGTACATAATCAACAACTTGTTCCAAAAAATTGTAATTGTTTTGAATCAAGAAAAATCTGTCATTGAAAAACGTGGAACAGAAGACTCTTAGCAACATATAAATTTAATTGACTTCTAAAAATTCAACAATGCAAAACATAACATAAAAACTTGCATAAAATATAATAAAGTGCGAATAGTAATTAATCATTTCTAGTGCATTTTTTGCAATTAAAGTAATGAGAACTTTTGCATAATTAATGTTACAAAAAGAATAAGAAATTGAATGCTTTATGGCAAGAAGAAAAAAAAAATTCATTAACACAAATTGATACGTAATCATAAAAAGTGGTTGAATGAAACGGTGGGACAATCTATAAAAGCACGATTTATTTCACTTGTATATATCTATCTATCGCACTCCGGCAATACAAGTAAATCAAGTAAAAAAAAATAACAAATTTGAGTTTATGTAATTGAAAAATGTACATGAAGTGACCCAACACTCAGGAAAAGTCTCACATCTCTCTCTCGCAAATTATCCACATGAGAGGCAGTTGTAAGCTGTAAGTTTTATTGTAAGCTGATTAATGTCTTGTCGTAAAAACTGATTTTTCTCAAATACTGCATTTTTGAGTTGTGTTATAGGGTGGTGTGATATACATTGCGTTTCATTATCTTGGTAGTAAATATACACGAATAAAAGATATTTACAGTCATTACGAATTTCCTTCGGTAAAAAGTAATAATCGTCATCGTTATTCAATAATATTTATTTATTTTTCCTTAAGAGTGTAGTATAAAAAAGGAAAAAAAATATATATACATATATATATTAAAAAAATGCATCCTAATCATGCAAACTTTATTTAAAAAATTATTAGTTTTAAATCTATTGTATATTGATCTGTTTTTCAAAATCAGCAAATAAAAAACAGTGGAAGCTGTTTAATATATAATTACGCATCATAAAAAAAAAAAAAAAAATACATAATTATTGGACCATTCGTCTCCAGCTTCGATAAATTGAGTTCACCTTAACTTCTATTAAAGTTGTCTCTCTTTTGATTCTATTTAAACAATCCTCGTTTGGCTAATGATATTAAGAACTAGTTGAAATAGATAACTGTTATACATCTTACTAAGTAAAGTGCGAACAATAAAGCTATCAATTCTTACATTAATAATAATGAAACACTTTATCTAGCGGTCGAAAGTGTTTACGACGTGTTTAATTAACTCTTTATCTAGTACAGAATATAATGCTTAAATTCAAAACTATAATGTTTTATCATTGTCCAAAACAAATTAGTAATTCTTAATGCATACTTTTTTTAACGCTGCATAAGTAAAATACAAGCTGCATTAAGTTATATTACTTTTATGCAAGTTTTTGAAACATCAATGATTTCGGAATCTAGTTGAGCACGACTTTAATATGTAACACGATTTTGAAATGCATTGCTCAATGAATATTTCTTAACATTCATTGAACATATCTGTCTGACACAAAAGTGATTTTCTCTTTCAAGGTTAGGAATAATAAATACTGAAAATATATATTTTTTTAATATTTCATTGATTGAAATATTTTATTGATTTTTTAAGAAATTTTTAGAATATTTTTTAGATATATTTTTAAGAGGTTATTTTATCATCTGAAATATTTTAACTTTTTATTTACTACATTATAAAACAGAAAAAAAAATTGTGTTTGAAATATAACATTTTAGTTACTTAAAATTAATGTTTAAACACATATGCCCTTAAAATTGCGCAAATCGCCTTGTTATAAGTACTTAAAGAGAATTTATTAAGGTAATACTCTAGTATAGCATGGGTACTTAAAGGGTGAAAAAAAATAGTTGAACCTTCAAAAAGTGTTAAAAAGTGTTTATGTTCTTTATATTTTTTCTAAGATTTGCAGTAGGTTCTTGAGGTAATATAAATTAATTTTAACATATACGTAAAGATCGTGAAAATACAAAACAAAAACAGTGACAGAGCCTTATAAAATCTTTCTTGGACAAAAACGGCTACATATAGCATCTAGTACCATGTAGTGAGATTAAAGTAAGGTATATATATATATTTCTTCCATAAGTTCTATTTTATACGCATTTTAATCTAATAGTATTTTAAATTAAAGTTAGTAGATAAAAGGTTAAGCAATTAAAAAGTTATTAATCAAATGAAATACCCGTAATCTACTTCTTCTATTACATACATGTATGCAAGAGTTACAGTAGGTTCTTGTGGTAATATAAATTAATTTTAACACATAAGTAAAGATTGTGAAAAATGCCAAACAAAAACAATGACAGCACCTTATAAAATCTTTCTCGGACAAAAACGGCTACATATAGCATCTAGTGCCATGTAGTGAGATTAAAGTAAGGTATATATATATTTCTTCCATAAATTCTATTTTATACGCATTTTAATCTAATAGTATTTTAAATTACCGTTAGTAGATAAAAAGTTAAGCAATTAAAAAGTTATTAATCAAATGAAATACCCGTAATCTACTTCTTCTATTACATACATGTATGCAAGAGTTACAGTGTTCAAATATTTTTACATGTGTAAAAATATAGGAACGCTGCGGCCCCTGTGTATCTACATTTAAAGTTTGTAAAATTATTAATTTAAATGAATAGAAAATGAATTTAAACGAAGTAGATGTTTGTGTATTTTTAAACAATTAGATGTTTTGAATACAATATTTTTTCTGTGTAATTGACATTTTTATAAAAATTAAAATAATTTTAAAGTAAATTTAATGTTCATTAAGTACTTACAATTTTTGTCTGAAATATTGCAATAAATTTAACTTCCAAAATGATGTAAAATAGGTTATTAATATAAGCAACAAACATGTTGTTCTAAATGAATTGTGAAGAAACATGTTGCTTAATTTCAGAATTTATATTAACGACAAACGTACAATTTACTCAGTTTAATCGATTTTTAATTTAAATTTAAAACAGATTTCAAATTAGTGGAAATTAAAATAATCACTACTAAATAATACAGTGCAAAAAGTTTTATGTATAGTTGCCAAGTTTCCCGATTTTGGCGGGAGATTTTTTATTACAATTTTCACTTTATTTAATAGTAGAACGACAAGCAGAATTTTTTTTTATTTAAAAAAAAAGTAGTGACAAACGTGATTTAAAAATTAAAAATGTTAGCAAGTAAAATCTGCAGCAAAATCTATGCAGCAAAAAAGTATATGCAGTAAAATATTTTCACAAAATCGAAGTGTTAGTTTAAGGGGAGTATAACGTAGAAAATTAGGAAAATGAAAGCATCGAGACTGAGAACAATGGTTTGATTAAACTCGATTAAACTCTCTTTTTTTTTTTTTTTTTTTTTTTTGATAAAAGGAATTTGCAGGCAGATATTATATACGAAGTTCTTAAATTTTCAGATTTAGAAAAAAAAAAAAAAAGCCAAAAATTGAAATGGTGGTCATATTGTGGGATTTGTAATTAGAAAAAAATCCAATAAATGATTGAAATGAATTGATAATTAAACAAATCCCCAAAAAATCAAATAAATTTGCCAAGTCGTTAAAACGGAAACATATTCCTAAGTTGCGTTCTTGACTTTACGACTCATTAGAGGCTAGTATATTCAGTATAGAGGCTAGTATAGCTCCTCTCATATTTGGAGATATAAGATTAAATTAAAACAGAAACATTAAGCTTATATTGTTAAGTATTGTTTATTGAACAATTCCCCCAAAAATTATCAAAATTCACCAAGTGGTTTGGGAGAAACAAGGTTTTAAAGTTAAGCCAGAAGGAGCCTTGTCCGTAAAGATAGACAATTGCGGGATGCATGGCGGTAAAAGTGAATATACAGAATCATGTACGAAGAAAAGAAAAGGATAGCGGACTAGAAAGTAGTAGTTCTTACAAATAAAATTAAACGTAAATCAACAGATAATGAATGGTAAAAACAGAAAAAAATGATACTTTTGGTAGTCTACAAGATCAGTTTACTGTATTTTAAAAGAATTTTGATAAGTAATCCAAATGTTGGCAAACGAATACAGCAGTTGCGTAATTTAATGATAGACTGTTAGTGAGATGTGAAGAAGATATGATTTAGATATTTAATATTAATAAACAAAATAATCATAGTAAAAATTTTCTCAGCACACAGATAGGTATTTAATTAGATGTGTTATTCGAAATATGAAATTGTGCGTATTAAGAGTCTTTAAACGAAAGTCACTAATTTTGCGCTTTAGTTCCTGTTTCATTTGTGTTTTCATGTAATAAAAATGTGAATAATTCATGATATATATATATATATATATATATATATATATATATATATTATGTAATTTAGTTTAAAAAATTATTTTTCCAGTTAACCACTTTTTTGTTTTTCAATAGAAAAATATCATTATGAAATAGAAAAAAGGTTTTTATAAGATTTTTTCATTAATTCCTTTTGGCTATTAAAAAATATAAATTTGTAATAGAATTTGAAGGAAAAAAAATATACAAAAGATATACAAAAATTTTATAATTTTAATCTAACAAAATAAAAATAAAACCTTTAACAAAATTTTATAATGTTTTCCAAGAAATCCAATTAAATTTCACCACGTTTAATTTAAATATATTAATTTAATTTAATTTATATTTATTAGTATATATATTATTTTACAGATTTTTTTTTTTTTTTTTTTAATTTTCCAACAAATATATTTTAATTTCCAGATATAATTTATAAAGTAATAATTTTTCTGATTCTTTTTCTATCCATCGTAATTTAATAAATTAAAGCACTCTTCGGTAAAATATTCCTTTGCTGAAACAGAACTGATATATTTGTTTAAGATTAATTTGATAAATTTTAAGGTTTCTCAAAAAAAAAAAAAAAAAAAAAAAAAAAAAAAATTGCTTGAAAACTCAAATTCAAATCCACCTTCAATGGTACCCATGCAAATAAAAAATCTGATAAATGATTTTTTTTAATTGGATTTTTTTCTTTCATTTTTATTTTCCTTATAATAACTACAACTTTCTGTAACTATATCTTTTCCTTATTGCATGCTTCTTTTTATAAAAAAGATAACATGCTAAAGTATTAAATAATTTCCTGTAGTTACGTAAGTGTTATGTCGTGTCTTACTTGTCAATTTTAAAATTAATTTTTTTTTTTTTTTTTTTGATGAAAAATTTATTAAAAAGAGAGTTCCTACCACACGAAACAGATACCAAAAAATGAAAGTAAATGTAAGACTTAAAAAATTATTGCTAAAAAAATTCTCACCATATCTAGGGGAGCCATGCAAGTCCCACCAAAAATAATCCACGATTCCACTGATGGAAAGAGTCAATAAATATCAGTTCATAAAAAGAATCCTAATATCACACTAATAAACATATAATCCATCCTTCAAATTGATGCCTCCATCCATAAGCATAATTTTTTTTTCATCCAAGATGAAGAGGAGGGAAGACGAAGGATGAAGTTCTGACCTGTCCGGAACGAAGCTAAGAACATATTAGACACCCAGAGCTTTACCTATCTCTATAAAGCGGTCTTCAAGGTTCCCGCGTGACGTCACGAAATCGCTCAACGGAACTCATTCCGATTTTGTTAGTGTTTT
Source organism: Salticus scenicus (assembly GCA_963930645.1). Lineage (NCBI taxonomy): Eukaryota > Metazoa > Arthropoda > Arachnida > Araneae > Salticidae > Salticus > Salticus scenicus. The sequence goes on along the minus strand of OZ005651.1, from coordinate 134,711,537 downwards.
GATTGCTGAAGTATTGCGGGGTGGCCGAAGCTAAGTTGCTCTGGGCTTCACTTTCACCTGTTGGCACTCAGAGAGTCAGACGTACGCAGGTGGTTTTCCGTTGCCGTAAATGAGGTTTCGCGATGCCGCTGGAGAGAGATCAGGAGCTCGGGGATACAGAGGGTGGGATAGGGAGGAAAATAAAATCTTGGGTAAAAGTTATGCAATTAAATGCCGTCGGAATTGTTTAATTCCGTTACTTTTACTTGAGTTGTTACGTTAGCAAGGATCTTTGAGAATGATATGTATAACAAATTTATGCATATCAAACAGTGCTGCCAACATTTTAATTTATTGCGGAGCATTTTCAGCCTTTATTTCATACCACTTTATTTATTTATTTATTTATTTATTTATTATTATTATTATTTTTTTTTTTTGAGTAAATATTTTTTTCTTATTTTATCGTAGTTAATTATTACAGAAAATTATTCTATAAATTAAGTGGTGCGAAATAAAGGCGGAGTTAATAGTGCACCGGAATAAATTAAATTGTTAGTAACTATGATATTTAACTTTTTACTTTTCAAAAGAGACATAAATATTAGAATAACAATTTTTTTAAATAAAATTAACTGTAGAATATTTAAAACTATTCTTCTGTGATACTTTCATAGATTTTTGTGCACAAGGAAAAAAAAAAAAAAAAAGAAAAGAAAGAAATTTACAGTTTTTAGATGTTACACACACACACACACACATATATATATATATATGATTTGATTTCTATTTTTCTCTAGTTAAAAAAAATTCATTGTATTGAGTTATAAGGGGAAATAATATTAGTATACTTTTTTTTTTTTTTTTCCATTTCATTATTAGGCTTTTTGAAATTTTGCATATTAAAAATATTTCGATTTTATATATGTATTATTTTTTCTAAGCTATATATTTTTTACGATAATGAATTACCTAATTTAAAAAGAAATCTCATGCGTTCACAATAGATTGAAAGAAGTTAGTTTTATTATTAATAATCTAAGCTAGATTTTTGTAATGCTTAAGATTAAAAATAATAATAATAATAATTGCACTTGCTCGCAACATTTGCAGTCTTAAAATGTATTTATTATTTAAGATACAAAAATTGAAGACAGTACTAAGACAGTACTAAATGTTATATGGAATTATTTTTTATTTTATTTCAAAAATTTTGTTTCTTATTGAGAAAATCTATCGTTACTACTATTCAAGCTATGAACATGCATAATCTTTCTGCATTATCTTTGTTCGTGCATCTACATGCGCATTTAATGCAGATACGTATACACATCCGTTCTTAGTATATATATATATATATATATTCAATATTTTCTTGTATGTACAGTCGGTAACAAAAGTGTCCGAACACTAGCGAAAATTCCTATGTAAAAAAGGTACACTTCATACGGTTTTGTTAAATAAATCCTTGTCGAATTCTGTTCTTAGTCAGTGAAAGAACAAGATTCGACAAGGATTTATTTAACAAAACCGTATGAAGTGTACTTTTTTTACATAGGAATTTTTGCTAGTGTTCGGACACTTTTGTTACCGACTGTATATACATATACATATATATATATATATATACACCATAGATGCCAAGTCTCCCGTTTTTTAAGGGGGACTTAATATCTTAAAATTTTTGTTTTCAGCTTAATTAATCGTCGAAAATATACGTGATACATTCCTTTAAAATAATACTGGTGATAAACTTGATTAAAAAGTTAGACAAGTTGGCAGCTATGTATATATTAGATAATACACATATATTAAAGATTTATTTACTAATTTACGATTTATTATATACAAAGGTACAATTATTTTACCATGTTTTTATTAACTTCCATTCTTGTGTGTTTGTGTGTTTGTCAGGGACAAATCTTGCAATCGATTTTTAACTAACTTCCCGACTAGCTAGATATTTGAAATTTTCAGGACAGCTCACAACTCGGTGACAATACATTTTTCTAATAATTTTAGTCAACTGCTTCAAGTTCCGCTGCCTTCGGCAGCGTTTATATGATTCGGCAGAAAATTTATTTAACTAAATTCCCGACTAGCTAGACATTTGAAACTTTCAGAATAGTTCAGAATAAGGTTAAAATGCATATTTTTAATACCTTTAGCCAACTGTTTCGGGTTCCCGGTGCCTTCGGCAGCATTATCAGTACAAAGATTGCAATCGATTTTTCCCTAACTTCTCGACTAGCTAGACATTTGAAACTTTCAGGATAGCTCAAAGCATGGTGACAATACATTTTTTAATTCTTTTAGTCAACTGTTTCAGGTCCCCACTGCCTTCGGCAGCGTTTATATGATTCAACAGAAAATTTATTTAACTAACTTCCAGACTAGCTAGACATTGGAAACTTTCAGAATAGTTCAGAATACGGTGAAAATGCATTTTTTAAATATTTTTAACCAACTACTCCGGGATCCTGCTGCCTTCGGCAGCGTTACCAGTACAAAGCTTGTAATCGATTTTTCACTAACTTCGACTAGCTAGACATTTGAAAACTTCAGGATAGCTCAGAATACAGTGACAATACATTTTTTTTATACTTTTAGTCAACTGATTCAGGTCCCTACTGCCTTCGGCAGCGTTTATATGATTCGAACGAAAATTTATTTAACAAACTTCCCGACTAGCTAGACATTTGAAAGTTTCAGAATAGTTCAGAATACGGTTAAAATGCATTTTTTTAATACCTTTAGCCAAATGTTTCGGGTTCCTGCTGCCTCTGGCAGCGTTATCAATACAAAGATTGCAATCGATTTTTCCCTAACTTCTCGACTAGCTAGACATTTGAAACTTTCAGGATAGCTCAGAATACAGAGACAATACATTTTTTTAATAGTTTTAGTCAACTGTTTCAGGTCCCTACTGACTTCAGCAGCGTTTATATGATTCAACAGAAAATTTATTTAACTTCTTGACTAGCTAGACATTTGAAACTTTCAGAATAGTTCAGAATACGGTGAAAATGCATTTTTTAAATATTTGTAACCAAATGTTTCGGGTTTCTGCTGCCTTCGGCAGCGTTACCAGTACAAAGCTTGCAATCGATTTTTCACTAACTTCCCAACTAGCTAGACATTTGAAACTTTTATAATAGCTCAAAACACGAGAGCAATGATTTTTTTTTTTTTTTTTTTTTTTTTTTATCCAATTGCTCCGGTTCCCCGCTGCCTTCGGTAGCGTTTGTATGATTGAACAGAAAATTTAAAAACATGGTATATAAAAAGATCTTTTTATCTTGTAATTATTTCATATTTGTATTATTTCCAAAATAATGCTTAATCGTGTCCTATATATATATAGTAAATTACAGGAAATCGAAAAATATGGAATCATTAAAAATAAAGTAGATTCGAATAAAGAAATAATTTAATTATGTTGTGATTTTTAACTAACAATATAATTAATTTGAAATTCCAAATTATACAAAATATAAACAGAAATCTCAAAATATGTGTTCATAGAAAATGATGTAAAATCATTATTCCAATTTCGTTTTCGTCGACCTAATCGTTAAGAGTTCCATGTTTTTTTTTTTTTTTTTTTTTTTTTTTTTAATAATAATCAAAACTTGCCTAAATACAGGATAGAACCCTCATGTAGGACGTTCTACACAGGACTATAACTCTAGCGTAGTCTGCCGGCCTTAACCCACAAAATTCAAATCCGTTTTAAATATTTCATTATCTTTGCTTAATGGAGCTATAAAGCAAAAAATTTAAACTGTCAAAATAGAAACCTATTCATCTTTGACAAAAGACATATTCATAAATTTCTTTCAAAACCATTTATATCAAATTAAATTTTCACATTTCAATTAAATCCGCAGTAATAATGTATTCTTCATAATTTAGCAAACATAATACAAACGATCACACAGCCTTGGTGAATTTGAAAAAGATTTATTCAATTATTCCAGGATAAAAAGATCATCATTGTTCCAAACAGAATACGTATCATCAACCTTTTTCAAAAAAAAAAAAAAAAAAAAAAAAAATGAAGATGATTCTACCCAAATGATGCTTGTCCAGTTGGTTTTCTAATGGTATACCCTTGGGATAATATCATCTTTGTATTTCGTTTCTTTGAGAAAACTCATAATTATTATCTTCTAAGTAAGTAGTGATTATGGTATCTTCTCACCTTGCTTAGATATGTAGTAGCACTGCAAGTTGCCATTACCTCATATTGTGACCAATTTTCTTCATGACAATCAGTCATTGTTATAAAATACATGTTACGTATTTCCTTTAACAACCAAAGGTACGTGAAATGATTTAAGTGATATATTTCCTGTTTTATGTCCTATTTAGTAAAGGTTATTCTTAAATATTAAGAAATTTCTTAAAAATTATTACTGTGTAAAGGTTCAGAAAATTAGGTGATGATAACATCCAGGATAAATTTCTCCAAGGAAAATGTTAATGAATGTTTAACAGTAAACGATGTACATTTAATGTACTGCGAACATATGTAGATGTTTTTTACAGCATAAACGTTAACACATTATTATAAATCACGTAAAATTACTAAAAAAAAAAAAAAAAATTCCAAACTTTAGGCGTTTCTATACAACGGTACTTTGCTTGAACCTTTTCAGGCGCAATGTAATTAGACCCATTTAAAATCAAAAGCCAACAGAATTTGAGAACAAAAATAAAAATTAAGAAATAAATGAATTTTTATGGCTAAGTTAAAAAAAATATATATAAAATTTTATTAGAAGAAGAAAAAAAAATAGCGGGATGAATTTTTGCAGTTGAGAACTAAAATTAGGTGGTATAAAATATGTATTACCGACTCTGAAAGGCTTAAAAATAATTTTGAGCACTCGTGTTAAACAATTAACGTGCCTCTGGTGCCTATATATGCCAGTGACGTTTATGGCATTGCGGAATATAAAGTTTAATTGATCTAATCTTGAATACGCAAAATATTTTGTTAAATGATTTAGCGTTTTAGAAAAACGTCAAAAGCGGGGGTGTTCTGTTCAAAATAAGAAAAATACCTCGACGACAATGAATTAAAATAATTTAGTGATTTAATGGTGATATTTGAATTTTTTGTGCTGTGTAAATTGAATAGTGTGTTTGTTCGTTGTTTAAATGTGTATTCCTCTTTATTCTAGATTATTAAATGTCAAATTTTAAAAACGTTTTTAATTATTATATTTATATACGTATATATCATTGGAAATATTGGATATATTATCGTATGAAATTGGAATTGATAGTATGTTTCTCTTGTATGATACATTTTATTACAGTGTATATATATATATATATATATATATATATATATATATATATATCATAGATGCCATTATTTTAATTTATTCCGGAGTATTTTTAGCCCCACCTTTATTTCGCATCACATTATTTGTAGAAAAATTTTCTCCAATGTATAACTTCAATAAAATAATAAAATACATTCTTAAAAAGTAAGTGGTGCGAAATAAAGACAGGGCTAAAAATACTCTGGAATAAATTAAAATGTTGGCATCTATGATATATATATAACGTAATAAAATGTACTATGTATGAGCTATGAGAAACATATTATCAATTCCAATTTCATCCATAAAAACTTATAGTTAATTACTAAGCTGTAAATAGGTAAAAAAAAAAAAAAAAAAACACACAATCTAAATTGAATGAATGAAAGCTTACATTTTTAAAACCTCGTCTGGGGCACAATTTGAAATTTTTTAGTAAAGCATATTGTGTGTGGTGTAGCGGTTAGCATGATGACAGAGTTGCCAATATTTAAAAAAAATTTCGGAGCATTGTTTGCAGCCTCCCTTTTTTCACACCAGAATATATGTAGAATAATGTTCTCCAATGTATAAATAAGATAAAATAAGAACAAAATTACTTCAAAAATAGTAAGTGTTTAAGATATATTCTAAAATTACCTGTTCTAATTTTTTACCAATTCAGTTTGTTAAGGATATATTATTTTAATCATAGATAATGCGCATTAAATTTTAAATATAACAGGGATGGAACACTGGCGCAGAATTCATACCGGTATTTGTTTAAGAAATTGCTCTATCTTTAATATTGTTGATTTAAGAAGTGGATAATTTTGTTTCATTAATAGTGGTATGAATTCAACGCCAGTGTTCCATTCTTGATATAATCAATTTCTTCTCAAATCAAAATGGAAAAATTTTTCCAAAACAAACTTTCTTTCCATTCTGATTTTCGGTTATATATATTTTTTAATTTTTTATTTAATTTTTAATTTTTTTTTTTTTTTATTACAGTCACAGCAGTTAAATTTTACGTGGATCTCAGCTGTCCTATATTTTAAAGTATGTTTTATTACTTGGTCACCACTATTTCTTTTCTATATATATATATATATATATATTAATTTCAGTGGGGTAATTAGGAGTAATATGCCGCGTTGAACAGAATGATGTGTCATGTGGTTCTCTTATACGCGGGACCTAAAGTGACACCATTCATTGATATGAGAATTGCATTACTAACTAAATGTCAGTTTATATTTATTTATCTATTTATTTTATTTTGTTCTATTAATTAATTTTATTAATTTATTTATTTTTGAGTATTTTTAACAATTTCTTAGATTATTTTGGATCGATAACTTATCTCCTTTTATCTGGTAAGTTAAAAAAAAAAAAAAAAAAAAAAAAAAAACTTCTCCTTCCTAAAGAAAAGTGCTTGTTTTCCCGCCACAGATATAAATGGGGCTAGAATCCTGTTTTGCATACCTGACAATCGGAGGATTTTTAACACCCACCTTTTATTTCATACCAGTCTTTTTTTAGAATTTTTTTTTTTTTTTTTTGCTTATTTAATTGTTACTACATTTCGAGATACTTACTCTAAAAATAAAATGGTGTGGAAAAAAGGGGGCGTGTACTAAAAATCTCCCGATTCATAATTTGGATGTTGGTAGGTATGCCTTTTGTAAATTAATAAACGGTCTTACGTCTATTTCGAAGTTTTCGGGGTAAGATACCGATAGTTTTACAATGAGAAAATATGCCTGGTTGTCTTCTTTCTTGTTTTAAGATGCATTTGGGCATTAATTTTAACAAAATATTACCAAAGACAGTAGGTAATATTTTATTTTAGTTTTGTCTATGCCAATAATATGACTTAAAATAAATATATATAATGTTTCATAAAATTGTGTATTTTAGATAAAAATCCCATAATCCATCTTACCCTAAATAGATGGCCATCTTACACCATGATTGTGGAACAAGTCAAGCACCTTTACTTTTTGTTGGAATACAGTCGCACATCATTTTTTATTACTTATATGTACATTTCTATTTGTCCTTAATAATTAGTTACACACCAATTTTGAAGTTGTTAGCAGAAATTTCAAATAAATCTGTGTCCATATTACACCATTTTTTAAGGAATAAATTAGCACAATAATCTACATTTTAAAATTATTAAAATTTGATTCTGTATGCTTGAATACACTTTCTGTTATTTGGTTGTGCAGCATAAGAAAATTGAAATTAGCTTTCTTAGTCTCGAGCACAATTTAAGCAGCCTGTCTACTACAGGGCATTCAGTGGTTCCTTAACTCACTACCACTTCTTTAATAGAAAAATTTGGTAAGCGTTTCCCGTGATTTTCAGTGCTTTTCGGAGAAAACCACTACAAATGATTACTGGATTTTACTGTTATAAAAAGTGGTGTTCAATTAAGGAACCGCTGAATTCCTTGCATAAACGAAAAAAGATAAGGAAAGAAAAAATACCCCACTTCTTTTAATATTTCGGGTCTAATTCGCAATATCACGTGTACATTAAAATATTAAGTTTGATGAATGTTTCGTTATAAAACGTTACGCAGTTTAACCGTTATTGATATAATAACAGAAGAAATAAAAAATGTTTTTTGCCTCCAAGAAAATTTGTTCAGCCGTGCTTCCTGTTGTTCAAATATTTGATTCTGTCAAATGGTTAGTATGTATTATTATTCTACTCTTCAGTTTCATACTACATTTTGTGAGGTGCATGGATTAAATTTCTTAAACGCCTTCCGGGATTGTTTTTTGTTTTCTTTCTTCTTTTTGCATACAAATTCCGTTGTCTCATTAAAATGTTATAGAGAGAATATTTTAATTTCCCAGTGTAAAAAAGAAATTTCAAAATGAACAGTTTTTAACAGCCCAACATAATGCTTACAAAGTTGGTATTATTGAAATTGCACATTAACTTCGTTTTTAAAAACCTTCATCTAGATTTGATTTTCTTATTTGCATTTTTAAAAAATGAGTGAAAATGCGCATTTTAAGCATTTTCCTTTTACAATTTTCTGCTTTTGTGAGAGAAGAAAAGAAAAAGAAAAATCTTGTCTCGAAAGAAAATTTTCTAATGCCCAAAATTCTATAGAAATTTATGTTAATTAAAACTGAATAATAAAAAAAAATAATTATTATTAGATTTTCACGTATATTGCTTTGAAAAAGACGCAGATTTACTCTATTTTTGAAGATATGACATATATATCTGACTCTATGGCATGGAATGATTCAATTTATATATATATATATATATATATGTATATTGTTGTAAATGTTTAGCAATATGCATACAGCAAACCAGAAATAATACCTAATGTACATGCAATATTCATTCTATGCCCTTGAAAAAGTAATGATGTTGTATGTTTTAATTTAAGGATGCTTGATTTTCGTAATCTTTATTCGTGTTTTTTTTTCTTTTCTAGTTTCTATATATATATATATATATATATATATATATATATATATATATATATCATTAATTCTTTATCGATTAATCGATGTTTGCAATGCTTTTATTATCCATTTCAATAATTTGTTGGCATCTTCCTATTCTCCAGTTTGTGTAAAAGTTTTACATGTGGCTACTCTGCTTTTTTCTAGTTTTCTCTTTGGTTTCCTTGATGATTTGATTTAATAATTTATTTAATTTCTCATTCAAAATGGTTTTGCTGCCTCGATCGGGGCTGGAACAATATAAATTGCTATGCTTAGCTATATTGTTTTACGAAATCGATGCAGCTTTCACAGCTTTATGAAGTACATGCCCCCTGACGTGTTTTTACTTCTAATTTTAAGCATTTTTATCCAATTGTTATTTTTGTGGTCCTTTAGTTATTTTCTCTGACATTAAGTTTAATGGTCCTTTTTTTATTATTATCATTCATGTCGGCGTAAGTAATTTAAATTGTTTTTGTCTCTTATTGGTTCTTAATCTGTATCGCTACTTTTTTGTGTCAGTCTTACCTATAAGTTAAATTCAGTTCTATTTTTGTTGTGTTGGTTTTGTTTTGTATCTATTAATTGCTAAATTTTAAGGTTAAATTTTATTACAATATCTATCATTTATATATATATATATATATATATATATATATATATATATATATACAGCAACCGCCGCTTAATAAATTCACTGGTTAACAAAATCAGCAGCTTAATCTGATCAAATTACCAGGACTGGAATGAAATCAATACAAACAACTTTTAAAGACGCCGCTTAATAAAATCAGCATCGCCGGTTAATAAACTCAAAAATATCTCCTCAGCCGCTAAAAATACTATTTATACACGCTATAATTATTATTATTATTATTATTATTATTATTATTTATTTATTTATTTATTTATTTATTTATTTATTTATTTTTTGAAATAGAAAAAGCAATTAAGAGCAACAAACCCTCCGTTATCGCTCATTTGCAGCACAGTTACAAATTAAACACGCTCCGTAACTTATGTCCGTAACAATTTCAAGGAACGTATTCTTCAAAGTGCAGTAATAAGTTACAAATTTAATTTGAAATGATATATATATATATTTTAAACTTCCTAATTATTAAAAAGGAATTTCTAGTTCTTATTTTGAAACTAACACTATAATTCATAAGGTTTAAATGGAAAGATTTTAAATTTATAAGAAGAGCGTGAACTTTTGGTAAGGTAATGACGATTTTCCTCAAAGAAAAGCGGATGGGAATTTGGAATGCGTTTAATTTACTTATAATGAAGGAACAATTAATTATCTATCAAAAATTAATTAATATTGTTTAATAATTCCATTATTCGTTACCTTTTGGAGTTTCTTTCCAAATTCAGGGAAATAATATCTTTTCCTTAAGTGCCGGAACGTCCGCCGGATATAAAAATCAGCCGCTTAATAAAATCACTTTGGCCCAGAACGAATGTGATTTTAATAAGCGGCGGGAAATATATACTATATATATATATATACAAGCCACTTTTTTCCGAGTATTACAGTGAATTGTACGTACCACAAAATTAACTTTTTCCATAAATGCTGTATTTGAATCGCTAAGACTTAAAACTGTGTCGTAACTCATATGTATACATAGCTGTTAACTTGTAAGAGTTTTTGCTACCGGAAATTTTTAATCGTAATTTATAATAAGCTTTTTAGCAGTTTACTGTGATCAAACATGATACTTTTTTTTAGCAAAGAAATACTGATGTTAGAAAACCGCAAAGTTGGCACTTATGTGTATAAAACTATTATTATGGGGACGGGGGATAGATTTTTGGTTTTAGTCATTTAAACGATAAGCTGATTTTCTGATAAATATTAAAATTGTATCTCAGATCTTATTGGAAAAAATAGAGAAATTTTGTATGAAGTGCCTAAAATTCATAAAATAAAGAATTTTTCCTCCAAAGGCTTTGTTAATAGCCTCTATGAATCTGTACTGCTTTATTTCATAGGGACTATCTAAATATTTTAAATGATGTTTTTGCAAACCCCTACTTGCATGTATGAATGTGTACGTGGAGGTTTTTCTTTTTTTTTTTTAAACATGAAAAAGCAGTTTATTAAAGGTCGACTGGCATTTAAAATTTTGTATCAAATATTTGTTCACCAGGACAATAAAATAAGTAGAAATAATTAAATTCTAGTTTAAGCTAAAAATCTTTATTTTAGAAAAGTATTTCAACCTTATGTGGTTACTTTTGCCTTTTTCTTTATTTCTATCTTTTTTAATATTCTTGCATGTATTCTTTTCTTTTAAAAATACGCCAGTAACTTATATTTAATGAATTAATAATTTAAAATTTACTTTAATAAGATTGAGTTTATTTTTAGCATAATCATCATGGATATGTATAAAAATTTATTATTAATTAATTTAAAGCATGCTCTTACATTAAAAAAAAAAAAAAAAAACTGCTTATTTGAAAATAAATAAATAAATAAATAAAAAAGAATAAAAGAAAGAATAAAAGAAAGAAAAAGAAATTTAAAAGAAGTAAAGAAAAAGCATGATATTTGAATTTTTTCTTTTTAACTTCTTTCTGTTAATTTCTGTTTGAAAAAATTGCATAAAAGTTTCTATAAATTTACTTTAAAAGAAAGTTTTTAAATAATTAATTAATTTCATTTTAAAAAATGTAATGTAAAGTTTTTTTTTTTTTAATATATATATAATACTCGATTGTTTTGAAGACGATTCTTGCCTTTCATAAAATTAATAAAAGGTCAATTAAGAAAAAAGTGAAAAATTGTAAATGGGATTTCAAATTTTAATTTTTAAACAGAAAAATTAAATTTCTATCTAAATAGAATATTAAATTACTTTTTAATTCCTTATAAGTTAGTAATATTATGCATTAATTTTTGTCTCTCGTTATGGTATGAGGCAAGTTATTTGTAGTATGTATCCAAATATGGGTTAGCTTATATGAGAAACTTCAAAAACGTATCTAAACATTTTTGTTTAATTTTTTGACGCTAAGTATTCACTTAGCGTCATACTTAGCGTTATACTTAGCGTTGATACTTTGGAGTCTGAATAGCTTTAAGTATTCTCTTATAGATTTAAAATTTGTTGTGACTAAGGCTAGTCATTCTTTAATACATCAGTCCGATGTTTCTAAAATTAAAAAATGGTGTTTATGAAATTTGAGACAGAACTTGTAAGTCCAGGAATAATCATAATCGTAAAAATAATTACTTTTAAGTAATTTCTTATAAGTAATGTATGTTTATATACATACACATTAGCTTTTGTCCATGTAAATTTTTTAACTAATATTTAATCAATTATGGTAATGAAATGAATATAAAATTAGGTATTATATCTCTACTGATAAGTATAAAGGATTTAAGTGCAAAAATGTCGATTTTGAGTTAGGTACATAGTCAGACTCAGAAAAAAATTCTCTATCGATTTTTTTAAAGGATTTAAATCCCTGTCATTTAGTCTTTGAGAAAATCCATTGGTAAAAAAAAAGATTCAAGTCAGAAATTTAGCATTAATCTTTGGTATAAAATATTTAATTCAATTTTTTCCCTTTATTAAATGAAGATTGACAATCACTGAATGGTATAAAGCTTATAAACCAACATAATCCCTTTTTCCTAATCGATTCTGCTGATTAGTTTTTAGTTAGTTTAACTTTATTTTTCGTCTCCTGAAAAATCAAGAATATGGACTTAAATCCTTTATACTTATCAGTACAGATATATACATTTAAAAAAAAAAAAAAAAAAAAAAAAAACCCTCAAACTACATTATCTATAGAAAAAACTCGCAGTTTTAGAATCTGTCTAAACTATATAATAAAACATCTAGTACCATCCATCGTATATCAGACGACATGAAAAATCAAGTAAAATCTGAAAGTGAAAATGAATTACAATCTCTTTTCTTTCCTTTTTCTTCTCCTCCCACCTTATATGTAATATAATGAATACTCTGTTACCATAACAAATGGTTTTTCTCATTTCTTTAGCATCAAAAACCGCAAAACTTGCTCCAGTTTCGCTGTTACTTTGTTTCGAATACTGCAAAGCCTCCTAAGACTGTTTCTGTCATCAGTTCCGCTACTTTAATCCAGGTGTTGTTCCCAGCCCATTTAAGTCAATCGCTTGGCAACCCCTCCGTCCGTAGCAATTTTCAAGGTTTTTCGCCATCTTATCTATTTTCTTCCGACTTTCTCTGAAAAGATATGACCAGTATATACTCATGCTCAGATAAATTTATCTGATAAGTTTTCACTATTGTTTTATTTATAACGCAAGAATAATTATGTGTGTGTGATTCAGAGAAGTAAATAAATATTATAATTCTTTGTTACTTTTTTCTTTTTTTTAAATAGATGTTATCAATAGCATAAAAAGTGAAAATTAAACTAGTAACAGATTAGCAAATTATAAAATCTTCATATAATTAATAATGGAGAGCATGGAGAGCATTCGGAAGAAATAGCGCTATATTTAAAAGCGACCTCCCAATTTGTTTGAAAAGAAAAGTTTTTGATCAGTGCATTCTGCCTGTTTAAACTTATGCTTCAGAAACTTGGACATTAATATGTAAATCTATACAAAAACTTCAAACAACTCAGAGATGCATGTTAGGATTCACCCGAAGAGACAGAAAGCGAAACACTTGGATTAGGAAACAAACCAAAGTTACTGATGTTATTTCTAGAGTCAAGGAGTTAAAATGGAGCTGGGCTGGGCACCTTGCGAGAAGAAATGTTGATAGATTGACCACCAAAGTTTTATTTTGGATACCAAAAGATTAAAAAAAAAGAGACCGATGCATAAACCACTGTGTCGTTGGAGAGATGAAATTGTGAAGTTTGGACGAGCAGAATGGAGAAAAATTGTAGAACAGGGCAGTTTTGAATCATCTAGGAGAAACCTTCATCCTGCAGTGGAAAGGCTGAAATTGATGATGATGAAATAATGTTTTTTTTTTTTTTTTTTTTTTTTTTACATATTTTGTTTGTAATATGACCGACATATGCACAGTCATTTGAGATGACCCAACTAAAAATAATCTTCAAAAAAAAAAAAAAAAAAAAACTATAAAAAAGAAGAAAAACTGCAGATAATCTGAAGGTATTTGGAATAATAATAAGTTTAAGGGAAGAAAAAAAAATACCTGCAAACTTTTTGCTTCCAAACTGCAGTTATTCTGCAGATTTTATAATTCTTGTTCTAAATACCTTCAGATTATCGGCTTTTTTTTTTTTTTTTTTTTTTTTTTTTTTTTGTAGTTTTTGTAGTTTTTTTGTAGTTTTTTTACTTGGGGAAAAATTGAATATTATAATAATTATAATTCTTTTCCCACCTTTTTGTTTAAGTAAGATAATTATGCATTAATAATGCATGCTCATTGTAAGATCATCGCTTTATTTCATATTTTAGTCTATTATTATTTGATGTATAGGTTAAAAAAAAGGGGGGGGGGGTTAGCCATGAAAGCTTTAAAGAAATTTCTTATATATGACAAGTTGTAGTTTGTACCGAATTCTGCATTAAATGAGTGCGATTTATCCGATTTTTAATTAAAACATTATTCTAGATGAGTAAATTCCTCACTTAAGAACTGGAATTTACATAAAGAATTAAATATATATATATATTTATATTTATATTTATATGCATATATATTGGTTAATTTAATTGTGATGGCATTTTAAACTGTTAAAATACTGCTAATTTAGAGGCCACGTTAATATTAAATAAAATTGTTCCAACTTGTTCTTGATTGCTTAGCTTTCTTAAGTAATAAAATATCTAAGATCATCGTTAAATCTTCAGTTTTATTCAAACTACCTAGTAAAGATAAAATGGAAAAAAAGAGGAAATAAAATTTATAAAATGATGAAAATCAGTTTTCTTAATAAATTTTAAAACGCTTAAAATCAATTGAACAAAAAACAGTTGCATTTAAGCCATTTTAAATCGTTTATGGAGAGTGGTTTCTCTTTTTAAGCCTTTTCGTGTATCTTATATTAAGTAAATAAATCTTTAAAAAAGAAAAAAAAAAAATTGCGTCTGTACTGAAAAGCTAATTTTCATCAGACGTGAAGGTCCTTATCGTCATTTTATCATCTCACGGTTGAATTGTCCGTGAGAGATCTTCGGAAGGAAATCTCCAAGACTTCAGTTATTCTAAACGTTTAAACGAACGGTTTCCGTCTCGCCTCGTCTACGGTATTAGTCCTTCAAGGACGGAAAATTTTCTCTAAGTATTTTTTTTCTTTGTTTCTCGAGCAAATGACTAGGGATCAGCATGTTCAGATTGATCCTTATCATCTCAGGATTCTCCAATTTTCCCTATGATTGTTGTATAAAAAAAGCAAGTTAATGGGGCAAACTGTAAACATCATACAAAAGATGATAGAGGTTTTCAAGGATAAATCTGCATACGTTTCTTTTTCTGTTTGAGTTACTTTTGTTGGCGAAAACGTCTTGCCTGAAAATTACTTTAGAGCTATAACTGCTTTTTTAAGTACTTTCGCTGCAAATGAAATTACATGCGTTTTAGCAAAAGGTGCTTTCAAATTGTGAGTACATGCAGACATCAAAAAGAGAAAAAAAAAATCTGGAGTGACTCCACTCGACTTTCCGAACATTGAGTAACTAACAGTTTTGTAGATAGAATAAAGAAAGAGGAGTTGCTAAACAAACAAAAAAGAGAAAACAATAACAGAGTGTTTGAGTATTTTTCTCCATATATCTCACGAGGTTTTATTTAACGCTACTGAACTTTGAGCCCTTAGATCATAATGATAAAGAATTTTTCGTTGTGTCCCTGTAAAAATCTATAAATGCTAGATTCACCAAAATGCTTATAGTTAGTGCAACAGTGATTTATAATATTCATACAAATTTTCAGCTCAATTGAATAAGGCGTTTAGATGCTATCGCTTGTCTCATAGGCCATAAAGATAAAGAATTTTTCTTTGTGTCCCTGTAAAAAAACTGTAAGTGCTAGATTCACCAAAATCTATACCGTTGGTTCAAATGTGACCTATAACATGTGTACAAATTCTTTGCTGAGATTAATAAGGCGTTTAGACGCTATCACACTTTTAAAAATTTGGCAAAGAATTTTTCTTTGTGTCCCTGTAAAAAAACTATAAGTGCTAGATTCTCCAAAATCTATACAGATTGAGTATCTGTGACCTACAATATGTGTATAAAGTTTTTGCTCAATTGAACAAGGCGTTTAGATGCTATCGCACTTTTAAGATTTTGGTCCCTTGGCCATAATGATAAAGAATTTTTCTTTGTGTCCCTGTAAAAAAACTATAAGTGCTAGATTCACCAAAATCTATAGGGTTCGTACTATGGTGACGTACAATATACGTACCAACTTTCAGCTTATTCGAACAAAGCGTTTAGACGCTAGCGTGTTCACTCACAGACATACACACATACATACACACATACATACACACATACATACACACACACATACATACATCATCGTAAAAATAGTGAAAACGGACTCGTTGGATCTCGAAACGTATAGAAACATCAAAATCTCGAATTCGGATTTTTGACATGATTACAATACTTTCCTCACTATAGTGTTCGGAAAGTAAAAATCGAGTAGAAACTAAAACTATATGCTGATTTTTGAAAACAAATGAAAATAAATAAGAATGGTTTACATGAATTGCATTTGCATGTTATATATGAATTATATGAATTAAATTAATTAAGATGATAATTAAGTTTAAAAAATATATCCGGGAGCTCCTTTAAAATAATTTCCAAATGTATGCTTCTACTGTTTGTTTGTCACTGACAGAAAAATCAGCTCCGTGAAAGTTGGCAAATAATCTATTTTGAAATTTTCAGAAACGCATAATTTTCGTTCTCAAGAGAAAATGAACTAAAATATGAATAAAAATTATTCAATAGTATTTGAAAATAAAAGCATCTTAAAAGTAAAACTTTAACTCTTTTGTTTTAAACCGAAGATTTCATCTTTTAATTATACATTAATTCTATAAACGATCGTATGTCGATAACTTTTAAATTCAACCTGAAGTTTAAGAAGATAATTTCCATCGTCTATCCTTTACTTTATTAATTTTAAGATTAACCATCCTAAAAGTTAAAAGCATAGTAGCCAGGTCTTCCAATTTCGGAGGAAGACTTCATACCGGATATTTTCTACAACAATTTTCACTTTATTTAATCGTAGAAAAATAATAACACAGATTTCTGTTAAAATATAGTGGTGATAAATCTATGCTTAAAAATTCAAAGTATTGTTAAGAATAACTATTCTAAATGTTCTTATCAAAAATTATATATATATTCCTTCTTAAAAAGAACAAAAGGAGTTAAAGAACCACGTTGGTAATATTAATATCTCATTTGTCAGTTACACGAGAGATTCAATCAAAAATTTAATTTGATTATAACCAGAGCGTGATGAAATGAAGCGAAAGTGATGGTCAACTTCATCTTCTTAATGCTTCAGTAAAATAAGAGGGGAAATATGCATAAAAATTTTAGCAAAAAATTTAAAAACATTTTCTCTTTCTATTGTGAACATACATATATAGACATATATATATATATGCACCCTGAAATATGAAAAAAAAAAAAAAAAAAAAAAAAAAAAACATGTGTTTGAGAAAAAAAAAAAAAAAAAAAAAAAAAACATTTTGTTTGCAAAATTTCAACTCTCTCTTTAGAAATCGAACTTTTCCCCCTTGTCTTACACATATTAATAAAGAAAAGTCTAGTTAGAAAAATATATTATTTGATTAATTATACTGCAGAAAGGCATCATGTTTTTAATTTAATGATCCGATGTTGATTTCTTTCAAATATATCTTTCTTTTCTTTTTATTTATTTATTTCTTTTTATTTTTTCTTTATTTATTTCTTTATTTATTTTTAATGCAATATCCATCGTTTATGCCTTACTTTAGTAATTTTAGAAATAACCAATTACAAACTTTTGATCAAAATGAGACTTTTTTATTTTTACTTAAAAGGAATTAGAGGTGTTAAAAGTAGCACGTTTCTTATTAGTATACCGTTTGTCCGATAAAAAAGAAATTTAAGTAATTTTTTTATTATTATTATTACGAGAGCGTGGTGAAAGAAGATAAAAGTGTTGATGTTCGTTAACTTATTGCTTTAGTAAAATAGGTTGAAAAATGTGCTTCAAACTGACAACAGAAATTTATTAAAATAATTAGACTATTTTACTCAGATCATTTTATCTGAAAATTGCTTTCGAAGTACATTATATGATCTGCTTACTGGGGCAAAAATTTTATTCATGCAATATTTCGAAATAAGAGTCCGTAGTCTTCATTATAATTCCAATCTCAAAATTCATCAAAGCATCCTTCAAAATTATTTTATTATTTATTTAAATCAATTTAATAGGGAGGGGAACTTCTTTGTGATATTATTCCCTATTCGTTCTTTGATTTTTTCATGCTAACATTCGTAACGCAGACCTTCCTTTGCAGTGTTAGACTGCATTAAAACTCAGTCAAACAAATAGCTCTAATTATTCCGCTACTATAAATAATTCGCGGTATTATATCATAATTATTATTTTCAGCAAAAGGAAAGAAGTGAAATTTATTTTCACTTCATCATTTTTTCTCAGAATAAAAATAAATAAATCTTAAAGATATTTGATTATATGTTTACCAGAGAATGTACAGAGCATGAAAAATGAGTGAATAGATAGGCGGTTCTCTAATGAAATATTTGAAGATCTCAAAATTATGGGGTCAAATTAAAAAAAAAAAAAAAAAAAAAAAAGTATATATATCATATAGAATTTCCAAAGAGAATTAACTTTAAAAAGAAAAAACTTTTCAGAAAAGAAAAGGAGAAAAAAAAATTAGAACTAACTTTATTTTTTTATTAAAGAACCATGGAGAATAAAAATTAATTTGAAATCCTTATTCTTTATTAAAGAATCAAAGCATGAAACTCGTTCAGTGTTGTTCGTGTTATACTACAATCCAAAAATGCCCCAATTATTGTGATAAAGCTATTCTGAAATTTCTGAATCAAACAAGATAAAGTTATTTCTTTCAAGAGAAATATTCACTGCAGTTATTTGAATTTAAATTAGTTTTAATGCTGGTGTTTCTGTCCAGGTAATTTTATATAATGATATAGTTATTTGAATAAAAAAATAGTAAAAAAATAAATATATAATTTCCTATTGCAAAAATTTATTCGAAAAAAAAATAAACTCGATCTAATGCACATTTAACTAAAATATATTAAAAAAAAGTGATATAATATGATATATAGGTGATTTATAATATGTATTCGCCTGCATTAATACTGAATAATACCATAAAGCTTACTAACATTCTTATTTCTAATTTTTTTAATGTTTGAAAAAATGATCACAATCCAGTTTTTCTTAATGAGTAATTGCTTTCTAAATAATTAAATAAAATTTAATCTACAACCTTATGTGGAATAACAGATAACTGTAGAGTTCCCCCCCCCTTTCGCGTTTATATAATCTCTTATAGCTCTTTTAAAATATGCGTGTCGTATTTAGACTATATATATATATATATATATATATATACATATACATATTACTCAATATACGTAAATGTCCTGTTTCATAGCATTTATAAAGCTCTGTGTAATTTTCAAACAAACCTATACATTGGCAAGACTTACTCTTGATTTATTTCTTAATTTTTATTTAGATTGATTTATAATTGTGATCAGAATAACTTTAATAATACAGCATTTTTAATGAAATATTATTTAGCTTTGTTCATTATTTTTTATAAAGATAAAGCAATGAAAAAAATTCTGATTTCTGCTAATTCGTATTCATTTTTTTTTTATTCTAAAATTCACTTTTAAAGATTTATTTATGATTATTTTTCTTTTGTTTTGTATTCTTTAATAAATCAGTATCACCCAGTGGTCGAAACTATACCACATTTTTCCAAAGCAAAGTTATTGCAAAATGAAATTAAATTGCAACACAGGTGCGGCAATAGTTTGTCGATATGCACTCAAACTGAATCAGCAAAGTTTTACTTAATATATTTCTCTAAGTTTGGTACACTGTAGATTTTTAGCCTCTCCTGAAATGAAAGAAAATCGCAACGTGAAAGCGCCTTCCGTTGGGTGATATAGCCCTAAAGCTAGTCGGCACCATGTCAAACCAAGTTCCAACCAAATATCAGATTCGGTTAAATTAATTCCATTGGTTCATAAAGTACTAGTGTTTGAACTCAAAAAGACAGATATTTTCTAAAAATGGTTTTATTTTTTTTTTCTCATCGTTTAGTTCACGGTGTATTCAAAATTAAAAAAATAAATGAATGCATTAAATTTGATGCAATATGCGCAGTTTAAAACACATCTAAAAATTATTCCACAAATTATAAAAAAGAAATAGTACGTTATTGTTTTTAATTCATACTCATAATTAACAGTTAAAATATATTTTATAAGTTTCATAAACATAAGAAAACTAATTTATAGTCACACAGATATTTTTGCGCCAATAAAAAACAAAACCGTTCATAATATAAATAACTATTTTTTAACCTTGCATAATTAAATCATGAAGCACTTTAGTTCTTTAAATTAACAGTGACAAGCTGAGCTACGTAAATTATTTTATAAACTTTTTGTAATTATATGCTTTTCTTTATATTTCTGATTTTAACTTTATGTAAGGACACAAAACGAATTATACTAATTTTCATCAGACGTGAACACTACATAATAATTTTGATAAAGTTGATGCTATCTGATTTCACCCCATAGCAATTTTCCTTTTGTGTCTGACAATATATTTGCATTCAAATTTAGCATACTAAGCACTTTTGCACTTTATTATAATTTAGCGTGATATTCATTCCACGTAATTTTCTTGTTAAAGGATTAGTTTAGATTTTTACGACACCATTTTACGGTAAAATAGGTTTGCGGTTTAAATATTAGTTAATGGATTGGAATGGTGTTCTTGGACGCAATCAACATACACGTAATAAAATGTTTGTGTGTTTTACTAATCACAATCAGCAATATCATTTATGTTATTTGACATTATTAATTTTTAAATTATTTTACTGTAAACAGTACTAAATACAAATAGATTGCAAATTAAAAATACAATAGATTACGATATATTTTCTGAATTTATCGGCACAATTTTGTCTAGTGTGATAAAAATTATTATTTTTTTCCCCCAAAAAATTAAGATCCAGTCCTCGTGCTAGTCGTGCTTACATATATAAAATGAAAATGGTATAAAGTACAATATAACGACATTTCTATGATATATATATATATATATATATATATATATATATATATATATATAAGATTTTGTGGCTTAATTTTCATTTTCATGCAAAAATTTTATTTTACAGTTTTAAAAAAAAGCTTTAAATGTTGAAACTAAAATTGGGATCCGGACATAATATCGCGGGACAAAATATCGCGTCGAATGATCTATTTGAAAATTTGTTTTTCTGTCACGTGTGATCTCTGGTGAAGGCCATGGGGCCTTAAAAATTAATATTAATTAATTAAAATAAATAAATAAATAAATACATTATGAAATGGAATTTTATTATTTTATCTATATTTAATTTTAAGTTATTTTATCATTTGTTTTCGCCATTCAAAATACAATTTTAAAATATTGTACATTACTGCTGACATCAAAGCTGAACACTGTTCACAAACCTTCATTACATATTTTAAACCAGATCAGCACGATTAAATTCTTTATGACTAATATTTAAAAAAAAATAATAATAATAAACATAGACTTTAAACTCTCTTAAGCAAAATTTATAACAATTTTTGTGGTGGATTTGTGTGTATGCCAGTGCTCTGACTAAGGTATGTGTTGTCTTTAAATTTTATACAGCATTATTAATAATTACCAACTCTTTTATGCTTTCCATTAATTTATGTAGGCGATATTTTGTCCACGCGAGATTTTGTCCCGCGAGATTTTGTCCCCAACCCACTAAAATTATAACGATAAAGTGAAATAATCCACAAAAAATTTCATATTAGTATTAATATACTAATATGCTAATTTATTAATTTCCAAATGGAAAGTGTTTGCAATATGAAATTAACATTTTGGCGTTCTTTTCTATACAAATATTGCTAACGTTAAAAGAAAAAAAATAGAGCTTGCATTCTCTCAAAAAAGAAAGAAAAAAAAAAGCATTGTACGGTCTGAATATTGATATGGTGATTGTACGATCTGAAAAATGCAAATGGACAATAAAGAATGAGATTTGTCTATTAAAAGGTATTTTCTGTGACCTTTCTTCTCGACATTTTTTTTTTTTTTTTAATACTTTATTGTTTTTGAAATAGCTCTAATTAAAACTGGAAAATAAAAGAGTTAAATTTTAAAATAGAAGAAGAGTTAAAGTCAGAACTGGTTGAAGAAATTAGATTTTATGCTTGCTTTCACGGACACTTGCAAGTCACTGTGCCAGAGTGTTTATATATGTGTGTGTTTGCGGTTGGATGTTAAGGTCAAATTTTTAGCCTAGGGACCTAGGTTTAGGTTGAATGTTCTGCATTCGGGGTCTCTTTAAGGATTCCTAGCCCATATTTACTCGAGTTTCAGAGAAAACCACAGTTTATGCGTTGATGCTTTGGATTAAGGCCGGTTGACAATGCAATGATCTGGGTAGAAATCTTTTCATGAGGAGTCTTTCTAAGAAGTACTAATTCATATCCACACGAATTTTGAAGAAAATCCCGGAAAATACTGAGCGGCAAGGACGGTGAGCGCAAACTAGGTTTAAACCCAGAACCTGCCGTATATTAGCTCGCTGCATCGTGATATCTGCATGTAGATTGAATGTAAGATGTTTTGTATCTATTTACGCTGCAGAGTTAGTACAGCCATCTTAATTTAACAAGGAGGAAGTAAAATGTTGCAAAAGAATAAATCAAGATTTGGTTTGTATTTCAAAAACAAAATTCTATTAGCCTAATGGACATTTGATATGTAGTGTGACGACTTTCAAATACTGACAAATAGAGGAGATTATTTAATTGGGAGAAGCAGTTGTTATGTACAGAAACTTAATAAACTTCTCTAAAGATAATGTTGCTGCAAACGTTTTAGTACTGTAATTTAGTTTTGCCTCGGTTTTGTTTTACAAAATTTATCTCAATGTTGCTAGGAGGAACAATAATATGAAAATAGAATTGTACGTTACGAGCTTGAATAAAAAATTGGAAGCACAGTCTCATTGCGGATAGCTGAAGTAGTTTTCAAAAATGATTCCATTTTGAGCTTCATTTTTCGAACTAAATGATTTCTGTAGTTTCAAAACAGAAAGCATGGTTTAGAAATACTTAACTTTCCTCAATGGCCTTCTCTAACAACACAGCGTATACCTCATGTTTAGAACTTTTACACTCTGAATAAAGTGCTGTTTATTTTATTTTATTTTATTTTATTTATTTATTTGTTTTTATAAATTAACATTCAAGCACACGTATTTGTAAAAGAGGTCAACAAAGAATAAACTGAAAAATGTATCTAACCTAATCATTTTTAAAATCGAATTTTAATTTTATGTTTATTTCTATTAATTTTTCTTTACCATTTTCCTATGCCTGTGTTTACTATATATGAAGGTTTGTGAAAGTATAAATTTTAAAAAAAGTGTCTTTTTTGTTTTGTTTTGTTTTGTTTTGTTTTAAATATTTTATATAAGTTTTAACATGCGTGTGCGCTGAAAGGAATTCCTACCACCTTTCTTTCAAAGAATTATATACGAATTTACATGCAATATTGCTGACATGGGCAACTTTATTATATTTAAGCGTGCAGTATATAAAAAATAATTATATATTTCAGTCTTTTCACAAACATTATCAAGTTCTATTAAAGTATATTAACTGCGTATTTAAACATGAAAAAGGATTAACAAATTTAATAAAGAAAAACAAAATTTTAATCTGCTAAGAAACAAACAAAAAATTTTTTGGTAGAAAAATAATCGTGATTTTCAATCATGCCTTTTATTTGATATTTCAGGGATATGTAAAGCGCAATTTACTTCTTTATATATATATATATATATATATATATATATATATATATAATAGATACATATTAATATACCAACACAACAAAAATAAAACTGATTGTAACGCAGTACAAAAACTAGCACAGAAATGTTGCGATTCATATTTATATCCAATAAGAGACAAAACCAATTTAAATTACTTACGCCCATATGAGAAAAAAAGGACCATTAAACATATTGACGGAGAAAATTGATGAATGATTTCAGTAAATGTAATAAAAGTGATTCATGAATTAAGAATTCAGTTAAGTATGAAAAAAAAAAATAATAATAAAGGACCACAGGAATAATAATTGGAATAAAAAATGCTTAAAAATAGAAGTATTATCTCATCAGGGAACATGTACTTATTTAAAGCAGAGAAAGCTGCAAGATTTCGTAAAACAATATAGCTAACTATAGCAACATAGTGTTCCTGCTCCAATCGAGCAGCAAAATCATTTTGAATAAGAAATGAAATAAAAGATTAAATCAAACCATCAAGGAAAACAGAGAGAAAAATGAAAAAAAAAAAATCAGAGTAACCACGTGTAAAGCTATCACACAACATGAAGAATAACTTGTTACCATCATAACAATGAAATAAAAATAAAAAATAAATTCCTTGCAGACTTCGATTAATCGATAAAGAATTAACAACTCAGCATTTTCAATAACGATAAAATTCACTTTGTAATTGTATATTAAATTAGTTAAATTTTAATTTTTTCTTAAATCAATTAACTTGAAAACTTTCATGGAAAGGAATTTAATGACAGCAAACATTAATACATCAGGGAGCTAGCACCATCTGTCGTGAAGCTAGATAAACATTAAAAGTCAATTAAAATATTTTAGGATTAAACAAGCAATTGCTATTAAGTGTATTTTTATGATTTAAGTGATTATTTGGTACTTTTTAATTAAAAAGTTTTGATATTAATTATGTTAAACCCGAAGTAATTAATCTTAACCTTAATATTAATAACAAGAATTAAATGCTAAGTTGTAAAAAGTCTCAATCACAAGCAATAATCCCAAAAAGCACACATTTAAGGATAAGAAAATCAAGGCTATCTTAATTTTTTTAACTTTTTAATTTATTTGTTTATTATTATTATTATTATTATTATATTAATTGGATATTTTGTACAATTTAAACATAGGAAGCCACCAGTAGCCAAATTGCACTCAATTAAATCTAACGTTTGAAGAGTTCATAATTCACAATATCAACCAGAAAAAATAATAACATATCTCACAATAGCACTCATCAATTCTATTTTTTTTATTTAATTCAACAGCAAACCCTCCCAACCAACCAGCCATACAACACCACCCTTCCTCCTTAATTAAACATCTGCCATATACATATATATATACAGAAAAGTCTCGTACAAGGCGGTGGCAGAGATGACAAATAAATAAAACAGTTTTATTTTTTAACACCACTAAATTTTTAAGTACCAATCTATTGGTTCATACACTCGATTTAGTTTTGTATAAAGCAGTTGCTTTGATATAAAAATAGTGGTGTGAAAAAGTAAAATTGTAATATTCATGAGGCAAACTTGCACCCGCGTTGTACGAGACTTTACTGTATATATATATATATATATATATATATATATATATATATATATATATACACATATATATATATATATATATTCGTCTAAAGAATGTGATTTTATTTCTTAAGTGAAATTTAATCTCGCCATCACCATAATTAAAATTCTTACATCAGCACAAATTTTAAATAGTTTGAATTCGAGAAAAAAACTTTCTTTTATATTGTAAAGTAAATGAAAAATTTAAAAAGAAATTTGAAGTAAATGAAATTTCTGTGTATACGATCACTTTTTTATTAAAAGTTAAATTGAAATATCGCCGCCAGAAGAAAGCGTTATAAAGCCAATACATGGCAGCCCTTCGGTACTTCCTTTCAAGGTCCAGTTGCGGACGCTTTATACTGGGCAACGAAGTGGAGAGATTCTACTACGGAGGGATGATGACTCCCTTTTCTTTTCATTACTTTCTTTTTTCACCTCCGAGGACTCGGAGTTTTTTCTTCGTGAACGGCAGACTGGACCGTTTAATAACGGGACAAGTCTTTTGGTCACGTACCACGTATTTTTTTTCTTTATATTATTGAATTTTCTATCGGAAGTCTGTTTTTGTGATGTGTTTTTGTGTTTTTCCCGCGCTTTTTTAATATGCTTTAGTCTTTTTTCCATTTGGTGTAATCCGAAAACAGGATAATCTCTGTAGTTATGTTCCCGCTTAAATTAAAAAAGGCAAATTAAACATAATAAAGAGCAGCAAATGACATGATTTACTTTATTTATTTTTCGTGTGTTTAATTTTGGTATTTATAAATGTTTTGAATAAAAGTTCGAGAGAAAAATTGTTTATGATTACAAGCGAATGCCAAATTACGCAAAGTTAAAATTTGCCTCAAAATTAGAGATTATCTGACGATATTAAAATAAATATGTTAAAGGGCTGATAAGATAAATTGATAATAAATAAGAATTTTCTGAAAAAAAAAATAATTCAAATTTACGTTTACAAATCAAAATCAATTTACAAAATGAAACACAAGAGTACAAATTTACATATCGCTTCATTTACCGAATATGATAATTTTACCGGCTTGGAAACGAGTGGACACAAATATATATATATATATATTAAACAAATGTAGTTAGCTACATTGCATGGGGATTATGCATCTACTGAAAACGTTTTTTTTTTTTTTTTAAATTAATAGGAAATCAATAAAATAAATCACTTCAGCAACAATGTCTGGTTAAAAGTTTTACATATTCTGGTTTTCTTCAATAATAGTATTAATTTTTTACGTCTTTTGGTTTTAATTAAATTTTATTGCATTAAAATTTACTATGTAAATTACGAATAATTTAATTTTTATTTATTTATTTATTTATATTATGGTCAAATACCTTATACATGATTTTTTTTCCTTTTAATAAATTTATGAAATAAAGAAAACGAATTTCATAAACCTTTCAAATAGCCTTAAAGTGTACTATTAAAACCAAATATGTTGGTAGTAAAATTTAATAAATAAATATTAATAATCTACACATGTAAAAATGATCAAAAATATTCTTTTTGAGATTTACAATGCCGTGTTAAAAGTTGAAAGGAAAGAAAAAATAACTTAATATTAGCAGTATAATTTTTTGGCTGCTCTACTGCTGAACTTTCCAGTATATGTTAACTATATAGTATACCAATTATTTTATTTTTTAGTAGACAGTCTGATTTTTTCGGTTATTCATATGTGACTGAGCACTAAAAGTTCATTTTATATGCATAAGCATACTTGAATAATTTTAATTCATTTTTTTGGTTTTTATACATTTGTGACACTCTAGAAAGATTTTTTATTTCCTTTTGAAAGAAAAAATACTTTTTCCTCTTCTTGGAAAGTAAAATTTTTCCGGAAGAATGGAATTATTAAATACGGAAGATGACAGAAAAAAAAAAAAATATTCTAAATATTTATTGAAAATACATTATATATCAAATGCTCACAAAAATCTTATAAATCTTATTTTTTAAATTTACTTTTAACAACGTTGAAATTTGCAATGCTGGTAGTAATATCATAAAAAAAAAAAAAGAAAAACTCGTCATTAACATAGCTGTCAATCGTTCCGATTTTCGGATATCTTTTTTTTTTTTTTTTTTAACTTTTTCAACTTCTTTAATCAAAGAAAACTGCTACAAAAACTGATGAAAAATTTCTATAAAAAATATCGATAACTAAAATTTAGAACGGTTGGCAGCCAGGCATTAACTCTAGTATAATTAAATTTAGTAAAAACACATTTCAAATTTTAGTTTTCACAATATTCATCAATAGTAACATTTAGCTATAATATTTCTAATTTTTACACTGAAATTTACTGTTTGAAACTGGTCGAATATGAACGTTTGTTAACTAAAGCTTCAATTTTTAATTTAAATTGCAATTTTATGTTCATGTTTGCATTAATTGGCTTCTAAATTTATGTTTTTTAGCAGTATTTTCTAATTTAAATCTTTTATAAATTTTTATAGCAGTTTTCTACGATTAAATAGACAGTTTTTTTTTTTTTTTTTTTTTTTTTTTTTTGCTCTGAAAAGGTTTTAATAAAATGCCGTGCAAGTTGGTACAACTTCTTCTAAGTTAAAATTTCCCCTTATCAGGTAATATAAAACTGCTGTAAAAATTTATAAAAGATTTCTACTAAGTTACTGGTACGATAAAAGAGTGCAATTTGGCAGCTATGCTTAAAATCGCTTTCGTTTACAGTTATTAATTAAGCATAACGATGCAGTGGATTCTTATTTTAAATTTCAATTAATCAAAATTTCCTGAATAAAAAACGTTGTATGGAAATTTTTATTAGTAGACTTGGGCTTATTTAACTGCAGAAAATTCCTCAAGACGTCATTATTAAAAACGTGTGATATCAAATGCCTGGAAAAATTGAGACTGTAAAAATTTATACTCCACGTAAAAAATAAAAAATAAAAAATAAAAAAATAAATAAAATAAATAAATAAATAAATGAAAAAAAAACTAGTGAAATTAAATTGAAATAATAGTTTTTTATTACATTTTAAGAAATATACATATATGTATTCTTTCAGAAAGAAATAATATATCGAAAGATAGTTTAAAAGTAAAAGCTTAGGTTTAAAATATGTATTCAAGAGGAGGTAAAAAATTGTATCTCAACGAATTTCACCACAGTATTGGATTCTTATAAACTACTTGGCAAAATATAACGATTATTTCCGGCATCATGCTTGGGGGTAAACATCAAAGCGGCCCTGATAAAATTCTCTTCCGTTGAATTTTCTCCCTCGACTTGTTTCAAAAAGTCGTTATTCAGTAGACCATAAATACAAAAGTTCTGAGATTTGGGAGTTCCTCAATTGTCTCTTGCGTCTAATTATTAAAATTCGAGCCGTGTTTGTAACGCAGGTGATAAAGAGATCTCAATGTCAACGCTCCACAAGTCAAGTGAAGGCAGAAGATCGAAAAGTAAGAGAGGAAAGAGAGAGAGAGAAACAGGGGGCAAATACAACCTCAGAAGGGAGGAGTAATCACAGAGGAGGCAGGTGATGTCGAGTAAAAATGTGAGACTTTCAAATCAGTGTAGCAGATGGCGAAATCTAACGGACGAAATAACAGTTTCAGCTATAAGTGGAAAAATCATTTTTAAGTGTCTAAAACATCGTTGTCTAGAAACTAATTAGATAAAAGTACAAAACTGATTAAATATAACTACTTCCTTCATACTAAATGAGCTGCACGATTATGTCGATAATATGTGAAATATTTTCAGTCGCATGAAATAGTCAAAATTTAGAAAATGTGCAAAAATAAAATAAAACAATATAATAAATAAATAAATAAATAAAAAATCCCGTGGTCTTCATTAATGGCAGAGTTACTATACTAAATATACCAGTTTTTTGAAACTGCAAGGTCGTCTTTGACGTTTACTTAATATAATCTTTAATTCGTTTTGCGTCCTGATTTATTTTACTATAAAAAATTATAAAGAAATTATAAACAAAAAAGATACAGCACATTACTAGAATAATTAGTTTAATTTAAATTGCAGTACATATTTTAGCTTAGCTGTCAAGTTTTATGCTTTTTAGCTATCGAAAAATTTAATTAGAATTATTTTATATATTTATGTAACAGTTTCCATAGATAAAATGAAAATTTCTGATAGTCAAAAGCGTAAAAGTTTTCAAAGATGTATTAGGCATTATGCATTATTTGCAAAAAATATACAACGGAAGTTTTTATGCATGACCAAACACTTTTTGCCTAATGTTTTTTATAGGAAGTAATTTTTTTAATATACCAGAAAAGTTTCATTTTTGGAAGAACTTGGTGTTTAATTATTCTAAAGCTTTTTTTTTTTTTTTTTTTTTTTTTTTACACAAAAAGAGAGCAGACATTCCTGTTACTTGGAAAAAAATAAAAAGTTTTTAAAATTTCGATTTTAATTTCAGCCAAATTGTAATCAAATCTTTCTAAGCATTATAACACAACTGCCAGAATTTTACTGATTTTTTAATTATATTCAACATGCTCCATTTCTAACCATTGGGATTTCCGATTAGTAATATTTTCTAAAAAATGTCTTGAATTAAATAAAACAATTTTTTTCTTTTTTTTAAATTTAGATATTTTTATTACAAATTCGTCCAATTTCACACCTTAAAAAAAAAAAAAAAAAAAAAAAAAAATCTTTCTGTTTCAAAACAGAAAAAAAAAAAAAAAAAGAGCAACGCACATGAAAAATATTACCAAACAATCAATAACCATCTCACGTGTTCTAAGTTTTTTCACAACAATATTCCCAGTAAATATCCCCCCCTCTCCCCCCCCCCCACACACAAAAAAACTGATAGTTATATGTACTCCCAGAGTGGGGGCACAATGTCTACATCTTGGTTTCCGAGGTACAGTGCATTAGTATTTGTGTTTACATAAAACTAATATAAGTTACATTATTATCTTCTATTATACATTATTATTCCATATTTATTATTCTTTATTATTATTGTATATTATTATTTTATAACGCAAATATTCTATTATACATTATCATCATTATTACATTATTATTATAAAGCAACACTATATATATAATACTATTCTGGTCTAAATGTAAACATTTTTATTAAATAAGATTGCAGAAATTTGAAGAAAATCAAAATTAGAAAAAAAAATTAGAAATAAAGAGAGAGAGAAAAAGAAAGAAAAGAAAAGAAAATAGAATAGAAAAAAAAAAGGAAATTAGTCATACTAGAATTTCTCGAAGACATAGTTAGATTAGACGAACCCGTGATCATACCACTTCATCAAGATTTGGATTTTAGGTCTTATAAATAGAAATAATAATGATAGCAACAACAACAACAACAACAATAATAATAATAATAAATAGAAAGAAAGAATATTTTAATCATTTATAAGTTAAGTGTTATCTTATACTATTTTTTACTTCCTTATACAAAGTATAAGGAAGTATAGTAATCCCGATTTGCGAAATGGATTTTGTATTTCACATTGCTCGAAAACGAATGATCGCTGAATGTTGTCAATTTATACATGTGACTGTCATGATGTCTAGTTGCACACCTGCAAGTGTCGTCTTAACACGAGCTCTCGTTTCAGAGATATAAGGGATTTTACACGATTTTTCGTTACGTCTGTATGTGTGTGTGTGTGTCTGTGTGTGTGTATGTCGCATAACTCAAAAACGGTTGGACGTAGAAAGGTGCGAATTGGCACATAGGTTTGTTATAACATCTAGTTGTGCACCTCCCTTTTTGGACTTTGTATGATTTTCCGTTTTCGAGATATTTAGGAAAATCAGGTTCATAATGACAAAAATACATAGGTTTTGGCCATAATGTATCAAAAAACGATAATAACTCAAAAACGGTTTAGACAAATCTTGCAATTTAACTGACTTCCCGACTAGCTAGACATTTGAAACTTTCAGAAAAGCTCAGAACACGTTGGTAATGTATGTTTTAAATATTTTTAGCCAACTGTTTCCGATACCTGCTGCCTTCAGCAGCGTTTATGTGATTCAACAGAAAATTTATTTAACTAACTTCCTGACTAGCTAGACAGTTGAAACTTTCAGACTAGATGAGAACACGGCGAAAATGCATTTTTAAAATACTTTTAGCCAACTGAGTAGGGTCCTTGCTGCCTTCGGCAGCGTTACCAGTACAAGTCTTGGAATCGAGTTTTAACTAACCTTCCGACTAGCTAGACATTTAAACCTTCCGGAAAAGCTCAGAACACGGTGACAATGCATTTTAAAAATATTTTTAGCCAATTGTTTCCGGTCACTGCTGCCTTCGGCATCGTTTATATGGTTTAACAGAAAATTTATTTAACTAACTTCCCGACTAGCTAGACATTTGAAACTTTCAGAATAGTTCAGAACACGGTGAATATGCATCTATTTAATACTTTTAGCCAATTGTTTCAGGTCCCTACTGCCTTCGGCAGCGTTTATATGATTCAACAGAAAATTTATATAACTAACTTCTCGACTAGCTAGACATTTGAAACTTTCAGAATAGTTCAGAACACGGTGAAAATGCATTTTTTTTTATGCTTTTAGCCAATTTTTTCGGGTCCCTGCTGCCTTCGTCAGCGTTACCAGTATAAATCTTGCAATCGGTTTTTAGCTAACTTTCAGAAAAGCTCAGAACACGGTGATAATTCATTTTTTTTAAATATTTTTAGCCAACTGTTTCGGGTTCAATGTCAATGTTTTTTAACATTATGTATATTTCTAAAAGTGTATAAGGAAGTCATGTGGTGCCCACATCAGATTTTTTTATTCTTTATTATAGCAATTTTAAAAATCCATTATTTGGGAAATTCATATATTAATATTTACACTTACAAAATTTTTGTTATTTTTAGAAGTTTAATACTTTTTATAATTTTACTACAATATTCGGATTTTTTTTTTTTTTTACCAGATAAGATTTTGTATTATATTTATATGCATAAGTAAAACAAATTATTAAATTCCTGCTTTTAGGCGCATTGGAAAGTGCTCCACTGTGTGTCATGTTATTAAAATTATATATGAATTATAACTATGCAAATAGTTTCTATAAACATAAAAACACTAATAATGTTAATATTTTAAAACTACTGTTCCGTACTTTTAGTCAAATAAAATTAAAAACTTAACATACTTTGCGCGTCCCAAGGTACAAAATTTACATAAAATGATTATTTTAGCTTTTCAGTGTGAGTATTTTGGCTTTATACAAACAGTACTATGATTTATTCCATGAGTTTTTATATGAAATAAATATGTTGAATACAATTAAAATTAAACGGGGAAAGTCTACTGTCTTCCTGTCTTCCTCTACTAATGAAAGATGAATGTTTCAGTCCTGCACTCATATTCCATTGAAAAAAATTGGAGACTTCGCTGCTATGATTCTATAATGGTTAAGCAGTTTCAAAATTACAACTGCAATTCATATAGATGTCTGACTTATAAGTCTATCTAATGAATGAATCAAAGTAATTGTAAGTGTGATGCTTGAATTAATTATATATTTTTCTGGCATTAACTATTTAAGCAATAAGGGATTACAAAGGTCCCATAAATGCCAAGGCTATCTTTTTATGAAGACAGTATTATTGAGATCACGTAACAATAGATAACGGTTAGATTCATTTAGAGTTTCTGACCTAAATGAACTAAGATCACGCTTTCCTAGTGTTGGTTAATATCCGGTTCCTTTCTACTGAAAAACTTTCTAACGGTTTCCTGTATTATATCAACTGTTGTGTGACGAAGTGCTTCAAAATCACCTGCTAGCTATCTTTGACATAATCCGAGGATAAACAAAAGGTCAGAAATGAAAGTTTCAATAAAGTTTTAATCTTAAAAATATTTTATCGCATTTTGCATCATCTTAGTACTGAATGAAGACGAAACGTAACCTGCAAGGAGTTGGCATATAACAAATTCACTGACACTGATGACTGATGAGACCTGACTTCGTAAGATCTGATGAATTACTGACAAAAAATCCTTATGCGAAAAACTTATTGGAACTTTTTCTAAACATAAACTGGCAGTTTTTTTAATAAAATCTGTATGGAAAACCATGAGTCGCTGATTAACAGACATACGATGACATTCCAATATATAGGAATTAAAATTATTCAATTTTTTCATTGCGAACTTTGCTTTTAATGATCATATATGCATATTAAATGTTGTATACATAGTTGCCAATCGTTCCGATTTTTTGATATTGTGAGTTTTATGAAATATTTTTATAAGATTTTGTCTTATTATTAAATAAGGTGAAAATTTCTGTAATATATATATATATAAAAAAAAAAAAAAAAATCAGCAATCGGAAAGGCTGGCAACTATGATTTATATAAAAAATAATTACAAAAAATTCTAACAAGCAAAGCGATTTAAAATGCAAATGAGGTAAAAAATGAGAGGGAAATAAATATTTAACATCTAGAATATATAAATTATTAAAACCACAATAAGGATTTTTCTTTTTTGTTAAAATGTTATTTATAAATTAACCTTATAAAAACAAACTTTTATATTTTTCAATAATGAAATATCGCTGTACTTTCACCAAGTTACAACAATTTTATAAATTAACGACTTTTTCCCGTTTATTTTCAGCCATTAAACTTCAATGCTAGTTTTGGCAATATTGTTACGCATTTTTTTTTTTTTTTTTTTTTTTTTTTTTTTTTTTGAGCTTTAAATAGTGTCGTGTCCTTTTTTAAATCTATGGACAAAGTCATGGGCTATAGAAATAATATTATTGGGATTATTATTATTATAAGAATTATTACTGGGACATTTTTATTTAGTTATTTTATATAGTATTCAAGTAAATTAACTTTTAACAAAAAGTAGACAATTTATACTTTAATTATTTGAAAACTTTTTGCTGGTGATTTAAAGTTTTAAAATTTATTAAAATGAAGATGAGCTTGTGTTAACCATATATCAACTATCACTTCATGTTGAAAAATTATATATAGAACGCCCCGCAATAAAATTTAAAATAAATATGCTGTGTTTTGACTTTTACACATGCGCAATACATCTTTAGTTAGTCTTTATACTTAGTAAAAAAAACAATTTACATTTAAATGGACATAAAAATAAAAGAAAAAAAAAGTTATATGAGAAGGCTTTTTACCCTAAGCAAATATTACGTTTTTTTCTATATGACATATAGTTTTTATTAGCTTAAAGAAGCAATTTGTATTTCTTTACTTTTCCTTTTTTTTTTTTTTTTTTTCAAAATTTTAATAAAATAATTTTTGTTGGAAAATCATGTAATAGGAGAGAAAATTTGAAAGAAAAAAAAAATGCTATAAAAGATATTGAGGAACGAATTTTGTCTTTAGATTAAAACCTTCAAAAATACTTCTTAAATTTTATAAATATTATTTTTAAATGGTATTTAAAATAGTATTTACTTAAATATTTCTAATTTTAATTCCACTTCAACTAATTTAATCTGCATTCCGTTTAGATATTACCCGATTCTCATTTATGCAAATATATTTATATAGATATATAAAAAATGCGGCACGAAACAGATTCAAATTTACTTACTTTAAAAACTTGATGTACTTTAATTAAAAACATTTGTAGGTTTTCTATAAGTCCAATAGAGAGGAACTTTTTTAATGTAAAGTTTTACATATCAAATTATCTCAAAAATATTTATTAAATTATCTTAAAAACATTCCCATTTGTTTGTATAGTATTAGCTTAAACTAATGTCTAAAACGCTACGTAGATCATATAATTTAATGTTTTTCATAAAGATAACCAATATTTCTAAAGTAAAATCGCTTCAATATCTTACTGATAATACCTATTTATTCGATTCGAATTGCTTTAAGAAAATTGTATTATCGTTTGTTTATTCAACATTATTACCCCAACGTTTATTTTATACATAAAGCGTGATTCATCCATAGAGGATCAACTAAGTTATTTAAAGTGCTAAATGAAACAATGACCTTTCACTTAACATCTATTCACGATACAAATGTAATAATAAAGTACGATTTTTTCTAAGTACCAAATCTTTCTTACATCACAAATGGCTTTTATATTTCCTTATTATTAACATTATCCTTTCAATTTCACAACTCTATCAACATGCGGGAAACATATACCGATTCACCAAATTTAGAAGACTCTTCCTAAAAAATAAACATAGACAGTAATCGATATATATATATATATATATATATATATATATATTTAATAATCCTTAAATTTCACTGACTGATTATCTATATATATATTACATTTTTTGCCGCATATGTCTTGTTGCTTATACTTGCTAATTTTTATAGATAGGAAAAATTTTATATTTTATATACTTTTTAATTTGTAGTATGAAAAGTCTTATTATTGCTTATATACATATATATATATATATATATATATATATATATATTAAATTATTTAATTCCTTTACAATACTCAGCAAATGAGAGAAAGATGAAAATACCAACAATGAATTTAATAATTAGATGTATTACGTATAAATTTATTGTCACAATTATATATATATATATATATATATATATATATATATATATATATATATAGATAGATAGATAGATAGATATCAATTAACAGGAATTTTATAAATATATGAGTTCAACAGATTAGAAAAACCAATAGGAAAACCAATAGGAGAATTACAAACCAATGCGCAAAATTGCAGCGAAAGGAAATGCAAAACTTAGATGTAAGAATTTATAAATGTAGAAATATATAAACAAATGAATGAAATAAAACCCGAAAATACACTGAGATCTTCATCAGGGAGGCCCCTCAGTGTAGGGGTGAATGAGAAGTTTCTGAAAGGACAGTAGCTATAAGCTAATAACTATCCTTAGCCCCCAACTTCTCACCAATATTTATATATATATATATATATATATATATATATATATATAAATAAAAAAGTGTTACTTAAAGATAAAAGATATAAATTAATTTCGACTCTGTCATGTTATGTTATAATCAAATCCATTCCCATGCTTCCAAAATGCATTCTATACTTAAGCATTATTAGACTACTATACTTAAGTATTACGTTTAGAATACTCCAAATACCGTTCTTTTATTATCTAAATGTCCATCTAAATTAAAACTCCGTGGTATTATAGGATTTTTACATTATTTTAATATTTTACTTTTTAAAATGTTCATCACGAATATTTTTATACGGTCCCTTAAGAATACAAATTAGCAACGTATAATTTAGGTTATAGGCCCTTAGAAGTAGAGCAGGTGTATATTCGGCAGAACACAAACCGTTATTAAAAAGACTGTTTTTCTGTAAACAGAAGCAAAATACAAACGGTTACACCGGAAGTGATACACTTAAGACTTGACTATGTTAAGTTTCTTGACAAACGGAACACCTGCCTAACTACATATATTATACAAATTGATCTTCTTACCGATACTGACATTATTTAAAAATAAAAGCCAAATTATCTTAACTTAATATAATAAGGAAAATCCTTTTAAAATTTTGTAAGTGATGTTTGCGAAAATTGTTTTGTTTTATATCTATGCATGAAAATTACCTAATTTACAATAATAACACAGATACTATCATTTCTAATTTATTCCACAGCATTGTTAGTTCCCACTACACCACTTTTATTTATTGTTTTTTATAGAATAAATAATTCAATTTAAACTATTATTTTCAAAACGATGTTTGAAAAAATTCTTATTTTATACCAAGCTTAGGCATCAAGTTGTAACAAGATAAATGACAGTAATATTTATTTTAAAAGTACACTACCAGTTTAAAGTTTCAAATATGTTGGACAGTTTTCTGATAGGCTTTTTCGGTTTGGATTCGAGATGTCACTCTACTTACAATTTTTGCACATTAAGGTTTATTAGACCGAAATACACCAGAGTTGACAACTTTCATAATTTATTCTGGAGCATTATTAGCCTCGCCTTTTTTTTTTTTTTTTTTTTCAATGCCAGTAATGTTTAAAAATGATTTTCTTCTTATTTAATCATTGTATCATATTGAAGATAAATATTCTACAAAATTTCTGGTGCGAAAAGAAGGAGGGACTAAAAATGCTTCGGAATAAATCATAAAAGTAGGTAACTCGGCTATAAATTAGTAGACGTAAAATTCTTGTTGTTTTAAATTTGAATTATGTTATTAAACTGTGTTTAAGTTTCTATTAGTCCCTCTCTAAAAAATTTTAACCATCTCATATAAACAAAATTGCCAAAATAGCAGCAATTATTTAGAATGTATTATTTAGCATATAAAGATTGTTTGCCATTCATGAGAACTTCAACGATGTTGAATAAATTCCAGCACTCAAGATAAAATGTACGTGCTTCTTATGCAAAGACTCTATGATGTATGCAATATACAAAGTTTATGTATGTTATACGGCAAAAAGTAAAAATGAGTAATCTTCGGTATTTATGAATTGTTTGATATATTTAAAAACCTTCTCAATATGTTCAATATAGAAACAAACCTACGCAGAATCTAAAATTAAAATAGCAATTAAATTAAGAATATGTATCAGTGTCGCAGCAAATATATAAATTAATGTATATATATATATACGCAAAATAGGTAAAAAGAAATGATTACATTTACACAAGGAAGAACGTGAGTCTTTATATATATATTAATAAATGTTTGCTTTCTTTTATCTATATTTGCAATTGAATTATTTAAATTAATAATAGAATTTTTCTTACCTTATCAAAGGAATGAAACTCGGTATTACTTGTGTCAGCAAGCATACTTTTCATCAATGCCTTCAGCTGAAATAAAGAACTCGCTATTAAACGCTTTTCAAATATATCTCAGAGATTCCACCATTTTAATTTATTCCGGAGCATCTTTAGCCCCGTCTTTATTCGATACCACTTTTTTTTTTTTTTTTTTTTTTTTTTAACGTCGTTATATATTGGAGAAAATAATCTAAAATTAAAGTGGGGCGAAATAAAGGAGGGGCTAAAATGTTCCAGAATAAATTAAAATGTTGTAAAATATGTTCTTATAAAGTATTAGAAAGGGAATCTACTTACTTATATCACGTAAATAAATATATTTATTCGTACAAGAAGAATATCTATTAAAACATTTTAAATTAAATTCATTTTAAGTAATCTGCAGCTATTTTTCTTTTTTTCATTTAATTTCTATTTACCGTATTTTCCGGCGTATAACACGCAGGTTTGTTAAATCAGTTATACACCGGAAATTTTAATTTACAGTAAAAGCTATGCTTTAATAAGCTTTTGTTTCTTACAAGTATTGCTTTATTTGTAAATTAAATTTTCTGGTGTGTAACTCATTTATGTGGACTGCACGTTATACCCCTGGAAATAAGGTAATATTGTTATTTAATGTTAAATATTTAATACAGGGTTCGTGCGTACATGCTTTTTTTTTTTTTATATAGGAATCTTACACCAGTATTTTTAACGATAAATTTCTTTTTTAAATTTAGAGGCTTCCATGATAAAAAATTAAAAATTACAATAAAAAATTTGTGGTTGACAAGATATTGATATGGTATTATAAAAAAATAAGATATTATTATAATAATGTATAAAATATATGAAACTGAAATTCTTTCCAAGGAGATATTATTTATCATGACATTCTAGATATTTTTATAATTAAAGGACAAATTGTTTCAAAAGAATGAGTTACTAAGAAAAAAAAAAAAAAAAAAAAAAAAAAAAAAAATGCTTCTGTTTCTACATTTGTATTATGCTTTAAATTTAAATTTTAATATTATCCTTAAACAGTTTTCATATTTTCTTGATTTATTTTATTTATTTATTTTTTCAGTTAAGCAGTTAAATAATAAGTATATATTTCTATAGATATTTAATAACACGAGTCCCAAAAATTCTGTTAGTCTAAAGCTCAGGATATTCACCTCCCCTACATAAACTTCTGAGTTCAAAGTATGACAACGGGAATTTTTAAATTAAAATATATATATATATATATATATATATATATTAAACATAAGCATGAAAATTCAAATTTTTGGAATCGTTAAACTATTTATAAAATATCTATTTCAAATTTTTTTTTTTTACAAGATTTAAATATTTTCACGAAACTCACATTTTCATTATATATATATTTATTCTGAATAAAGGGAAACAGAAAATGTATCTTAATATAGATCTAATTTCAATTTACAATTTTTTCAATATACTGAAAAAAAAAAAAAAAAAAAAAAAAAAAAAACACGAATAATGCATATATTTCTAATTTTTTAGGATTAACTCTCAAAAAAGTGTATTACTTATTAGTAATGTATTTTTTAAATAAAGATTTTAAATTTTAATTTAAAAAAAAGTAGTTTCAAACTAATAATCAATAAGATAATTTGACTAAATATGAAGTATATACTTTGATGCACCTTAAAAATAGAGATCAAAGTTTTACCTTAAAAAATTGCCAACTTAGCTACAACCAGAAATTTGGTGCTTAATTTTACCTTTTTAAAATGAAACCTTGTTGGGGAAAACTTAGCCCAAAATTTTTAGAAATGTTGATTACGGCGCATAGCTAATTTATCCTAAGAAATTAGTCTAGATTTTACAAGATTTTATATGAAATAATGGATTTTATTGTTTATAGTGTAGGTAGGCTGAATTAATTTTAATATGGTTAGGACAGGAAACGAACCTAATCTTTAACATAGTGTTTTATTCCTCTAAACATTGAGCTAATCATTGACCGGACCTGACTCGTATGATTAATTCCTTTTAAATTTAGAAATACATCCGTTAGACTGCACCTTTGTTCGCACGATTAACGAAAATTTCTGAATTGAGAAAATTTTCTGTTCTGATGAAAAGTTTATCTCATTTTTACATAGCTGTCAACCATTCCAATTTTTTAATACTAGAATTTTTTATATAATTTTTTTACAAGCGTACATTTTCATACATTTTTTTCTATGATTAAATAAAGTAAAAAAAGTCAACCGTTTCTGTTTTTTGGAAACTGAATAATTTTACAAAATTTTTCTATGTATTTAACCATAGAAGTTGATAAGAAATCTAAGAAAATTTCTAAAAAAAAAAAAATACCGGTATCCAAAATTGGGAACGGTTTGCAGCTATACCGTTAGAGCATGCAAGCATTAAGTCCAAGAAATAGCTGGAATTACAGTTAACATTTAACAATTAGGAAACTTTTAATATTTCTCATAAAATGTCTGTCAGTAAAAATAAAGAACTTTGCATAAGAAAATTGCTCTTTTTTTAAAGTGTTTTCCGATATTTACCAGTTAACGCCTAGAAATTACAATAAAATAACCATGTCGAACAGCAATTTCTTATTGTACATTAAAATACACCCTCGATCAATATTCTACAGTATTATAATAATAAAACATAGTTGCAAACCATTACACATTTTTAATATCACTATTTCTTTTAAAAAAGATTTTGCTTTATTTGTAGACTAAGATCCTTGAATTAAAGAATACGAAGAAAAGCTTTTAAAATTAGTGGCTTTGGTTTACAAAGACTAATTAACTTGTAAGTACTAATTATGTTTTTGTTTAAAAAGTAAATAAAAATTAAGTGGCGTGGTAAAAGGAGTGGGTACTAACAAAACCACAGAATATTAATTAGGTTGTTGGTAGCTATGCGTATGGAACTGATGCCTCATACAAAGAAAAAGGCATTGAAAACATAAATGTCACGTATCTCTTAAAAATTTCTATCCATTCTGAAAAAAGTTTGGGGTTCAGCGACTTTTGTGATGAAAACCCGATCTGACTTATCATCATCAGTAGGAAAATTCGTGTTTATTGTTAACTCTTACTCAGCAGGTTGCAAAATCTGGACAAAAATTTGTTTACGCGGAAATGGATCTAACGACTTTGATTTAAAAAAAAAAAAAAAAAAAAAAAAAAAAAAAATAGGGATAAGGTTTTTTACAGATAAAAACCCATCTAACTTCTTTACCTTACCATAACGAAAATTAGCGTTCACTGTTAACTTCTCTTCCGCATGTAGTAAAATATAGCCCAGACTTAGATAAAAAATGAAAATTAAGTGCTTTTTGGGTTTACAATTTAATCTGAATAGCATTCCTCTTCAAGAAAATTATTGTTCACCTGTAACCTGCGCTTCACTTGCAGAAATCTGGCACAAACCTTGTTTTCTTCGAAAAGATTTAAATTATTTTGATTAAAATTTAGAGTTAATGTGTTTAGAGATGACAATTCGATCTGTATTACTCTCACATTCAGGATAATTAGCAGTCACTCATACTTCCACACGGGGGAAAATGCAATATAAAGTTGTTTTTCTTAGAAATTGCTGCAACAATTTTTGAAAAAAAAAAGGGGGGGGGGGATATGACAAACCGACCTAACTGATTTTCATCTTCAGAAAATTTTGCCTTCTGCGATAATCCTTGCTTCTTCCCGCTCAATGTAGCAGAAATCTGGTTTTCAAGGAAATCGCTCGAACGATTTGGATAAAAATTTAGAATTATGGGTCTTTTGAGATGACAATTCAATTTGTATTTTTATTATGTCTAGAAAAGTTAACGTTTACATATAATCTGCATTCTAACTGGGGTAAACAATTCGGAAATATATTTCCGAAAACAAATAGCTATATTTACGCTACGAATGATCTTTTACAGTGCGTCCGAGTGAAACGTGATCATCCAGATTTTGTTATGTCAGGTATCCGTTGGAAAATTTTACTTGTTAAGAACACAATTTTTCCTGTTCGAGTTCAGGTTCTTTTCTACTTCTACCATCTGCTCTTAAAAGTAACTTTACTTATACATACAAAACTAACCAATCTATAGCACCTTAGTGTCTCAATATTCAATCAAGAACTACTTAAAAGACATATAATACTGTTAAATATTGATACAAAATACAAGAAGTAAAGTAACTAGTGCATCTACATATAAGGGAGCCTCAAAGTCTTATTTGCTTCACTGATTACCCAGCTGATCCTTTTTATTTATTCTATATTATTTAAAATAACTATATATATATACATATATATAGATAGATAGATAGATGGATACAAAGAAACATAGATAATATACACATATATGCAGATAAATATAGACTGACAGATACAACGGGGGGTTTAAAGGAATGTATTTGTTTATGGAGCGAGTTAATCATATATACGTACAATATATATTATATATATATATGATTAACTCGCTTCATAAACGAATACGTTTCTGAGAGGAACTACTGCCTCCTCAACACCCCATTGTATTTGTCTGTCTACATTTATCTGTATATATGTGTAAATTCATATTTCCTTGTAATTCACAGCCTTGTGTTAACTTCATATAACTCATAAATATTTCCACCGAATTTCATGACAAATGATTGCATAATAAATAGGTATTATTTTGTGCTGCCCTGTAAACAAATTACTGATTCTAAGTCTATTATGTTTTAGGGAAACCATGTTTTAAAAATTTTAATGACATATGTTTATTTCATTATGTGTAATGGAGTGTAGCCATGTTGAAATGCACTTATAAGAAGCACAGTCTATCGATCGTAATGGTACGAAATTCTTTTGTATGTTCCTGTACACGAGCCACAGTAATTATATACACCAATAAAAATTGTAATTCATCCAAATGATGTTAAATTTGGTTTAAATATTAATATATTTAAACCAAATTTAACATCATTTGGATGATTACAAAATGTCATCTGAATTCTTGTGCGTGGTCCTGTAAAAAAAAAAAACATTTGGTCTATACATACGTTTTGTCTCGAGAAAACATGCTTTTAAGCATCTTAATAATGCATGCGAATTCCAGTATGTTGAATGTAGCGTAACGAAATTTAACAAAATTTGGATAATAATGTGACATTTTCGGCAGACTTTTATAAGGTGCTGTACATGTACATTAATTATTGTCTAAGCACATATTTTCTTCAGAAAGCATGCTTTAAAGAATCTCAATAATGTATATTAACCATGTTAAAATGCGTTTAAATGAAAACTTGCCCTTATGTCGTAATGATAAGGAAAACTTTGGTGTGTCCCTGTACACGAAGAATAAGCAATATGTACACCAAAAATTATGCCGCACTTTTTATATTTTCCGTCAATATGTTGACCAATTTGCAAGTCAATTGGGGAATTTTTGCAGCCGCTATTGCAATACATACAAATTCTGTTAACACACCGTAATGATAAGAAAAACTTTGGTGTGTCTCTGTACACAAACTACCAATAGAACACACACCCAAAACTATACAGCTAATTCCGTGCGGCTCATGAACATGTGTACCAAATTGCAAGTCAATAGAGTGATTTTTGCTGCCGCTCTCTCGAGACATACATACTGCGAACTGCAAAACTCTTCTCTACATACCTGAATTATCCTACGAAATATTATATTACCTGCCACAAGAAATAGCTTCATTACAACAGACAAACAGACAAAAGCATTTAGAGTCCACACTCTCAGTGTAGAGGCCTCCACTGACGTTTCGGCAATAATTAATCCAAAAAAGTGCATAATTTCAGAAATTCAGAAAAAGTACACGTCAAAAATATCATATTTCTAATGTAATATACAAGTAAAAATTTTATATATTTTTTTAGAAATAACCAATTATTGAAAAAATTGTATCAAAATAACTTTTAAAACATCGGTATTTTGTTGCAATGAGTTGCTATCTTTCCTCAACAATTTGAAATATGAGCTAGTTAAAAATGTATTCTGGCAATTTTAGCTCATTCGTATGAGCTACCTACCCAATGATA
Source organism: Salticus scenicus (assembly GCA_963930645.1). NCBI lineage: Eukaryota > Metazoa > Arthropoda > Arachnida > Araneae > Salticidae > Salticus > Salticus scenicus. Next base: position 134,667,179 of record OZ005651.1, on the reverse strand, counting down.
TTTAATACGTTAATTACTATAATTAGATCCTAAGCATTTCGTTGCATATGAATCGTTAGAATGACGATCCCTATAATGAGAATTTGTGAATTTCATTTTTGTGAACCGTTAAAGTAACAATCGCACTAACGAGCTTTCACACAAAGAAATGCTATGTGTTTCGTTTCTTAAATCTTTTATTGTGGAAACCATTTTATTGCAGGTCCTCACAAAAACAATCCCTTGAAATTGAATAAAGTTTAACGTTTTTATTACACAGTAGATCTTTTGGCGCTGCTTTAATCTTTTTTGTAGATGCTTTTATGTAAAATAAATAAAAATGAATTTCCCCAATAATAATAATAATAATAATAATAATAATAATAAACATAAGCGTTGTAATTGAGTTCTTATTCCTTCGCATACCAAATAACTAATATATAGTAATCACACTAGCGATATTAGATGATTTTCGCCCACAAATATTCAGAATAATGAAAAGGATTACTGGATCTCTGAATATAATAGTCTTACATAAATCACACTCCATAAATATTTAAAATAATGATCGTTATACCGAGGTCTACACACGTAAATCGATAATGCGATCATCAGTGTAACTGTTGCTCTTTTTCTAGAGTACAAATGTAAAAGGCACAATATTATGGTAGGGCACAAATTATTACAAATAAAAATAGAGCTGCATACGGCCGTTAAATTATATATATCCCCATTATTTAAAATAAATATCCGAGATTAAACAAAACAAAATAAATAAATAAATAAATAAGAATGAGAAATATTTTATATTAACATCATTTGGTTTATATATATAAGGCAGAGATCGTATTTACAGCCCATTTTTCATGCTACTTTTAGTGATAATGAATTTCTTTTTTTTTTTTTTTGCTGCCACTATTTTCATACAGAAATCTTTGTCGTATTTTTATAGAAATATGTTATGGATTAAATAAGGGAAAGATTATTGTATACAAATAGTGATAGCAAAAAAGTCGGAAAGTTTCCTGTAAAAAGGGCAGGAAATACAACTCCTGACATATAAAAAGAGGGGCAAAGTTTTTGCTGAAAGTTTATTTTACATAGTTTCTAACTTTTACGTTTTTGGGTTACCAGAAAAATTCTATAGAATATTTTCTTTTTACATTAATTCAGTGATAACTGTCATTGAAAATATATATTTCTGTAATTTTTTTCCAGTAGATAAAAAGCTTAAAAGTTAGCCATATTATGTGCACAAAATATTTCCATAGCTGCCAAACATTCCGTATATCGATGCTGTTTTTTTTTTTTTTTTTTTTTTTTTTTTTTTTTTAAATAGAAATTTTTCCTTTATTTACAAAAATGCTACAAAAACTAACAAAAAATGACTGGGAAAAAAACAAAAAAAAAAAAACAGTATCTAAAAATTGGAACAGACAGCAGTTATGTATTTTATAAATCCATGAAATCTGCTTAACAGTACACAAAAAAATTTTTCTTAAAAAGAGAAGAAAACTAATTACGTTAAACCTAAATATTAGAATAAGAATATTTATCTGAATGGCAATGCTTCGTTTGCAGCTAACAAAAAAACAAAAAAACAAAACATGTCTAAAGGATATTTAAAAGAAAAAAAAAAAATTGTTTAAATATTGAGTTCCCAAGTTCAAACAAATCTGTCTATAACTTTTTAGAAAACTAATTTCCTCTTCTGACTTATGTATAAGCGATTTCCGGGATCATTTCTTATGATAGAATTATCTATACAGGATTCGAAGCATTCCTAAGATTTTACATGCGTTTTATTACATTGGCACCACAAAATTCAAAAAGAAATTTTCCTGACAGCTATACTGCCATAACGTTATTAAAGGTAAAGATTGTTCTAAAATAGTAGTGGAAATATAACAAAATGAACTTAAAACGTTTTGAACGCTGCGAACCCTGTATATATATAAATATATATATATTTCTTTATGAATGTAACATCTAAATTTTTTCAAGGAAATGAAAATATATTATATTATAACCAAAAAATAACATTTATGTTTCCCTCCCACGCAATTTCAAATAAAAGCACCGAGTACGAATTCTGTATTTCGTATGGTTGTTAAAAATTAGAAACATCACTGTGGGTTTATTTAACCTTTACTTTTATTCACACAATGAAGTAATATATGCTTAACAGTCTAATAATATGTTAAACGAGATAGAAGAATATAAATAAGAAAATATGAAGATAATAGTAGTTAACAAATTACTCTTATTTCTTAAAAAAAAAAAAAAAAAAAAAAAGAAAAGAAAAGAAAAGAAAACAGAGAAAGAAAAAGAAAAAAGGTCACAAAGAATGTACAGTGTTAAAAAATAGCTTAACAATACAGCAAGTTATTAAAAAGTCGGATAAAATTATGAATACAAATTTTCGGTTCGTAAACATGTTAGCTTGCAGTGATTAATATTCAATCTAGCATACTTACCACTGCTTTGCTTAAAATTGCTGAAAGTTAAAAATTCTTTAAATTAAATTTAATATTAACATATCAAAATTCAATTGGAAATGTTAAAGTCTTAAAATTAAAATTCCGAAGACAATAAAGGATAAACAACAGAGGATAAAATATGAAAACAACATTGTTAATATATTCTTGCTGTTTGATACAAGGTAAAGCAAAGTTGCCTACTTTTATAATTTATTTTGGAGCATTTTTAGTCCCGCCTTTATTTCACCCAATTTTATTCAAAGAGTAATTTTTTCAATATATGACTAGAATAAAAGTACAAAAAAATAAATAAATAAATAAATAAATAAATAAAAAAAACGCTTAAAAAAGGCGTTAACAATGCTTCGGAATAAATTATAAAAGTTGGCAATGTACATTTCATAACGAACTGTATAATGGTAATAACTGACTAGGCAACTCAGAGAATTATAAAGGAACTATCAAATAAATGAATCAAAACCTACCATACAGCTTGTTTAACAAAGTTCCCTTCTTTATACAAATTTTTGCAACGGCTAGAAGTAGTGTTTGCAGGGGTCGGTTTATTCTCCGCCCTTTTTGCAGGACACCCTAAGGGATGAGAAATTTCCGTCTTTTTTGCCACCATTATTTTTATGCACAAATATTATGGCATTTTTATACTGATGTGTCGCGAGTAAATGAGTTGGAAGTTATTGCATAAAAAATACTGGTAACAATAGATTCGAAAATTTCTCGTCTCTGTGACTGTCCTGAGAAAAAGGCGGAGAGTACAACCTCCCTACATAGATGCCAACATTCTAATTTATTCCGGAGTATTTTTAGCTCCACCTTAATTTCATACGACTTATTTTTTAAGAGTAAAATTTTCTTATTTTATCGAAGTTGTATATTGGAGAAAATTTTTCTATAAATAAAGTGGTGCGAAATAGAGGCGGAGCTAAAAATACTCCGGAATAAATTAAAATGTTTGGCATCTATGGACCTGTGTTTGACATATCGAGAAACATTCTAATTAACACTTTCAAGACCGCATGTTTTTGCATGCTTGCCAACCATCTCATTATGAAGCGTAGTACTTTTAGTCACCGCCTTTTTTTGTACACCAGTCATTTTTTAGAGTAATTTCATTCTTATTTAATCGTAACACTATTTGGAGAGAATTGCTCTAAATATAAAGTGGTGTGGGAAAAGGGGCGTATTTTCAAGGGGCGTTAACAAGTCTACGCTTATTAATGAGATGGTTGGCAGTCCTGGTTTTTGTGTTTTTGACAGTTAGCCCCGCCTGCGGGAGTTATATTTGTATATTACATTATTTTAAATCAATTTTTTCCATTTTCATATTTATAGTATAAATGGATATACATTATAGTTATACTCTTTCTAATCAAAGTATTTGTATCCACGGTGAATTGAATGTATAAATGTGAATATTGGGTGTATTGTTAAGCAATAATATAACCTATCCAACCTGCAAAAACGCCCACAGGCGGAGTTACAGATTTTCAAATGACGTAAATTCCCGTCTGCCGTCGCGAAAGTGTTAATATACCGTAATACTGTTAATACTGCCTTTTTTTTTTTCACACCAGTGATTTTTTAGAGTATATTTCTCTTCTTGTTTATGGCGAGAATTACTTTTAAGTAGTGTGAAAAGAGCAGCGGTTCTAACGCTACGGAGTGTTAATTAAAATGTTGTCAGATATGATTGTGCTTTAAACTGCAGTTACTACAAATGTACCATCAGCAAAAAAAAAAGGCATAGTTTTGCCGTAAATTATCATAGAAACATACGGCTGCTACCGATCGATTTGTAATAACGTCTAGTTTGTAACGCTATAGTTAGATTTTGCTTACGGTTAGTCTACATATTAAAATTTGCATCAACTTCGTCTTTTTCAAAAGTAACCCCCACTTTTTACAATTTTTTTAAATTAAAAAAAATACAAAAATTTTAAATATGAAATAAAAAAGTAAGGTTACTTTTAAGATTATAGTTGCGGACTTAGTCATATTTGCCAACATCCTAATTAATATTCCGTAGTGTTGTTAACCCCGCTCTCTTTTTCACACCAGTATATTTGTGTAGTGTTTACTTTCTCATTTAATTGTAATTACATTTGCAGAATATTACTCTAAAAATTTACTGGTGTAAAAAAAAAGGGGCGGGACTAGCGACACTACGGAATATTGATGAGCATGTTGGCAAGCATGACTTAGTCTCTTTTGGCTACCAGAAAAATTTAATAGAAAAATTTATTTTATTTGATCAATAAACTGTAACGATTTTCCACTGATTAAATAAAATAAATGTTTCTGTTAAATTTTTATGGTAGCCATATGGTGCTAAGTTGGCAACTATGCTTAAGATATTGTGTCTGTATTTAAATAATTAAAACGGACCTCGTGTAACACGCTCCCGTAAAACCCGACAAAAGATTTACGACCAATACTCACACAGCCGATAAACAATCCCGTGTAACGCGTAAGATAAAGTTAACATTTTCACATAATCAAATCTTTGATTCCTCTAAGGTGTAAATCACTTGTATTTTTTCTTCTTAAATATAGTTTATGATTTCTTTTTTCTTTCTTTTTTTTTTTTTTTTTTTTTTTTAGTAGTTTATTTTTAATAAAAATGAAATAGTTTATTAGGTCACTGCATTTGTTAAAATTTAATTAGCTTGAGGCGTACAAACCCTACCATTAAAAAAAAAAAAAAAAAAAAAAAAAAAAAATGTAAATGGCAAGATAAAATAATAATAATAATAATAATAGCAGTAAAAAATAAGAAAAATGTTTAATATTTAAGAAAAAGAAATTATCCATTTCTGTTGGGTGTATGTATTTGTATTTTGAACAGTAAGCCCCGCATTAAAGTGTTTCTATAAAATGTTACATTTAAATCGAAGCTTACAAACCTTCAATATACAAAAATATAGATAACAAGATGTAAACAAAAAATTAATGGTAAAAAAATGAGAAATGCTATTTAATATTTAAAAAGATCGAGAACTATTCATAAGCGTTCATATTTTGAACAGTAAGTTCCACCTTTATACGTTTCTCTAAAACACCAAATTATTTCACAAATTCGTGATTACATAACTTGTCACAAATCGAAACGGTAAATGTGATATGTTTATATACGACAGTGTCCTATAAAGATGCAAACAGAATAAAATAATAATGATATTATTAATAATAATAAATTTTTAAAAGTAAAGTATTGTTTAACTGGAAGCCAGAGGGCAGCGCTTATTATTCTTTTGGAATGTCATCAAAATTTCCCGCCTGCAATGCGTTAATTTTACAATAATAAATTAAGTTGTAACGTTACTTAAAAAACAACAAGAATCACAAATATATAAACTAAATTTTTTTCGGATTGGACTGAGCTTGCATAAATTAGTCTGATAACGCATGTCCGTCAAAGCCGATTCTCTATTTCGCAGTATGTATCCCCTTGCGCTGTACATGAGTCTACTGAACTTGGAAATCCTACATACGAAATGCGTAGGATCAATTGCTATATCTTTAAAAATGATAAGACACATTATCTTGTTTTAAATTATCTTTTCATAATAAATGTGAATTTTACGCTGTGATTAGAATTAATAGAATATAAATAATATTGCGCTTTTGTTTCAATAATAGATTTTGTGAGATAAAATTTTTTTTAAAACTATTGCTCAACATTTGATTCATTAAAAGAAAAAAAAAAAAAGTTAAATTAAAATTAAATATTTTATTATGTTACATCATGCGATAAAATTTAAATAACTTAAGGCTTACAAATTGTACAATAAATAAATAAAAAATTATGGACAACAAGATTAAAAGTGAAAATTCTTGATTAAAAATCTTATAAAAGTTATTAAATATTAATAAAAATAAAGGATTGTCGAGTATATATTGTTATTTCAAACAATAAGCCTTGCCTTACCGCGTTTTCAAAAACATCACATTTAATTTGAGGTGTGCAAACCCAACAATATTCAAATACAGAAAAAGGAGAACAGGGTTAAAACAAAATTTAGAGGTGAGGAACTAGAAAAATTTATTTAATATTTAAGAACAATGACGCAACACATCAAATGATATGTTACTATCTTGTAAAGTAAGCCTCGCCTTTACACCTTTTTCTAAAATCTTACAGTATAAAACAAAATGATTTTTCATATTCGTGATTATATCATTTAACCCTTTGCGCTCGGCATATTTTCCGTAAGACACGCCTTTTGGCGTTACTTTAAAACGTCACACGTATAGTTTCCAACTTACTACCTTTTGGCTACCAAAAAATTGTAATAATTTGTTTTATTTTACTTCATCATTAAATAAAATGGATCTTTCTGTTAAAATTTTTCGGTAGCCAAAATGTAGCCTATAGTTACACGTTTTAGAAAAATAACATTTCATTTGCAGAGGAACACCTTAAGGTGTGGCCCGATTTTTTAATGTCTTTTCAGAAGGGACATACGAGCGATGAGGGTTAAATTTTGTCATGAGCAATGAATGTAATAAATGCCACTCACGTTTATGCATACCAGCTTCACATATAGGGCATACGTATACAGGGGTGTTTGCGTCCCCGCAAATTTCCACCAGAATTTTTTAATAGTGATATTACTGGTAGTTTTCTAGTAAAGTTTAGCAATCAAATATAACTAAAACTACAATTCATATTTACTGGTGGGAAATAAATTAAAAAACCCGAAACCCATACACCCCTGTGTATATGATTAAACTCTCGCCTGCATTTCGGTAATTTTACAAAAATAAGTTAATTTGTATAATATAAATCGAACTGTTGCTTATAAAACAATAAGAATAACATGAAAGTAAATCAAAATAGTTTTCCGTCAGAATATATTCAGATATTTATTTCAAGATGATACAAATAATTACATGTGATAACCCCCTAACAGTAATAAAAAATGAAATATCACAGTAACTCAGAAAATAGTGATAGGAATGAGCTGTAAATTTGGAAACTTACATTTTTGATGATGCCTATTCTTTTCGCGCAAAACTTAACAAACTTACACCACTTTTTTCTAGCAATAAAATGCTTCTAATATTTATAGGCTTACTTTATGACAAAATTTGCTATAGAAAATTTGTAGTACACAAATATAAGGACCGTATGCACCATGATCAAAACTTTTATTTATTTATTATTTCTGCAGTACGGTCTACTCAAGGACTAAGATTAAAAAAAAGGTGGGGGGCAGGGCCCTGAGGGTGAAAAAAGTGAACTTTTAGTTCTCTAAAGACCAAACTTATATTCTAACAAAAGCATTTATAAAATTAAAAATTTAAGGTACTTCTTTTAAGTATGCAAGCTAGTTCGTTAGTCAGTTTTTGCGATGAAAGCAGTCATGAATAGCATAAATATGATTTGTCATGTACACCAGTTTTACTTAAATACATATGTCATTCTCCATCTATAAGCAGGTACATTTGTATTCATATTCTAATATTTTTAAAGAAATTGTTATATCATATTTATTTATTTATGCAAAACAGTTTTTCTCTAAACGAAAAAAAAAAAAAAAAAAAAAAACGTAAGCTTAGTTACTTTAAAAGAAAAAAAGAAAGAAAGAAAAGAAAAGAAACTGATTATTATTATTATTTTAATCTTTTGCTTTAAATTTGAAATTTTACATAGTTTGAACAATGTAGTTTTATTTAATACGTAGCACAATTAAATTCAAATTGTTTTATATGTATCAACATTTTGACGTCTGGTGACATCAACGTGGAACCATTGTGAAATGTAAAGTCAGCATTTGGACGTTTTTCTAAAACATTACATTATTTAATAAAGAGTTTTTGTACATTTGTGTTTAAATATTTAAGTTCTACCGGCATATATATATATATATATATATATATATATATATATGCAAGGGGCATTGAATGCATCGATTTTAGAGAGTAAAATTTAATTAGTTCAAACATGAATACACCAAATGTTGTTTTCGTGTCCATGGATTTTCAGATGACATCAAAGGTCTGGACGACAGCGGCTGCCAAATTTGGAGCATCTTGGTTCCAAAGTCAGAAAAATCACCAAATGATTTTTCTAAATAGTGTAACGTTTTAGAGGAACACAGAAAAGAGGAGCCTACAGTTCAGATTAACTTTTTTTTTTTCTTTTTTTTTTCCCCAGGACTTTTTCTACTATTTTTTGGTAATAAACTTACTTCAGTAATAAACTTTTTAGTTTTATGACAAAAATTGTTATTAGTGGTACAAATTGTCCTTAAAAAAAAGAGGAGACTTCAAGTTCTGTAATATAAAATAATAAATAATATTTAACTATTAAAAGCAATATTTTATAAGTAGTATTTTATGATTTTTAATAATTATTTTTTATTTACATCACTTCTTTTCGTTATATTAACCAAGTTGATCGTGTTATTTGTTACTTTGTTTGTTAATGTCTGACTACTGTAAACTAATTACATTATTCCTATACCTATAATTCATATTAAATTTGTACTTTCGCATTTAAAATAATTAATAGTAACAATAAGCATTTTTTTTTTTTTTTTTTTTTTTTTTTTTTGTGGAATTTTCGTAAGGCCATTTTCCGCCAATGGCTTATGCATGTACTTTCTAAATTAAGAAAAAAAGTAGTTTGTCTTTGGAAACTAGTCATTTTGCGTTTCGAAAGAGAAAATTACATATTATTATTATTATTATTATTGTTATTATTATTATTATTATTATTACAGGGAAATCATTTTAATATGATGGACATTAGTTTTGTCGTTACTATTAGTCACTTGCACTTCGTTCTTAGCACAGAGTTGTCAACTTTTATAATTTATTCCGGAGCATTTTTAGTCCCACCTTTATTTCATACCACTTTATTTATAGAATAATTTTCTCCAATATATAACTACAATAAAATAAGAACAAAGTTTCACTTAAAAAAAAAAAAAAAAAAAGTAGTATCAAAAGAAGGCGGATCTAGCAAAAATAATTATAAAAGGAAAAATTATAAAAGTTGCTCCAGAGAAAATTATAAAAGTTGGCAACTCTGTTAGCATAAGTAAATTTCGATAAAAAAATAAAAAAATAAATAAAAATAAGAAGAAACCATATCAAATATATATTATGTCTACCGGAAAGTTCTGTCCTTATGAATTAAAATACTGACATTGGAAATTTATCCTGGATAATATTTAACATATTTTTGGGTGACTTTTAACATACTTGCCAACATGCTAATTAATATTCCGTAGTCTTGTTAGCTCCGCCTTCTTTTTCATACCAGCATCTTTTTAAAGTATTTTTCTTCTTATTTAATCGCAATTGCACTTGGAGAAAATTACTCTAAAAATTTACTGGTGTGAAAAAAAGGGCGGGTCTCATAACACTACGGAATATTAATTAGAATGTTGGCAAGTATGCTTTTAAGATAATAATTGGTAAAATACCATAAAAATGTTGTTCAATAAAACTTTCCGGTGTCATTTCATTACTTCAAAGGGACAGAACTTTCCGGTAGACTTAATACTAATTAAAAGTAATATATATTTTAAATAATTACATTTTTAACTAAACAGGTTGTCGAAGCAGATGTCGTAACTATTGTTTCGTTACTTAACATTTTAAAAGGAAATCTCCAATTTCCATTACCTATAATTTTTTGGGAATAAGCCGAATCAGATATACTTACATACTCCAAATTAAATACTCATCTCTGAATAGAAATTTAATGTAAATATTAATTGGACTTGCCCTTTTTTTACTTTGCAAAACATAATTTGAAATCGATATCGAGGCCGAGATCACAATTAAATGCAAAATTTAATGAATTGATTTCAAAGAATAAAATTTAAGTAGTTGAAACATGAATAAACCTAATGATTTTTATAAATAATGCAACGTAAAACCGGTGATTTTAAAATTTAAAACGGTGATTTTTATTTTTTTAAAACCGGTGATTTGAAATTGTAATTATATTTAACAAATGTATAATTAGGTAGCAGAAAATCTCAATAAACAATATTCTTTTACAATCAAGTGACGTAAATTTTCATAATAAAAAAAAAAAAAAAAAAAAAAATAGAATATGTTGTTTTACAAATAAACGAAAGGCTGAATTTCATTACTATTTATTAGCATAAAGATACATTAGATCCCTATAGTGCATATTATTTAAAATGTTATAATGCATATTGTTTAGAATATTTTCGTTTCAATTTCATTACAATAACTTTAAGTTGAGACTCCAACATTTATTCCGGAGCTTTCTTAGCCTCGCTTTTATTTCATACTTTTTTTTTTTTTTTTTCTTATTCTATCGGATTTATAAATCGAAAAAAAAAATATTTTATAAATAAAGTGGTGTGAATTAAAGTCGGGGTTAAAAATGCTCCGGAATAAATTAAAATGTTAGCAACTGCACTTTTAGTTGCGCGATTAAAACTATGTGCGGAATTTCCCGAAACAACTCAAATTATGAAAACCCAATTTTAAAAAGCTGGTAAATTATTGCAGTTATTAATACATTTAAAATAAAATAATTCTTCTTTTATTATGATTATTAAAAAAAAAAAAGTACTTTCTCATTTTGCGGATTAAAACACAGATATATATGTTTTTCCTTTTAAGTGTGTTTAAAGTAAGTATACTTATTTAAAATATATTTCATTTTGTTACTTAAGGATAATATTCTTCTATCAATATATAGAATGGTATACATTTCATTAAATATTAATGAAATTTTTCAAACTCTCATTATTATTATTAATATTTTGTGAAACGAAACAAGTTTTGATGATACATTAGCTGAAATTATAAGATATTAAAAAAGATATTTGAAAATTTTATGCAGTGACTGTGACGCAGAAATTTTGTTAAATCTATTAAAAATTTGTAGCACTATATTTAATAAAAACGATTGGTGAAAAACAGACAATATTTTTTATAGTACATTATAAATTTCCTTGTTTACTTAATTAAGTAATTTAAAATTATACAGCCAAATAATTTTGATTGCTAAATTATTAAGTAAATGAGTATTACCAATCTAACATTCGCACAATTTTATTCTTTGGGGTAATTTATTGTTCTTATTTTAACAGTAATAAATGGTGTATAATTAAAATTTTCTTGAAGTTTGAAACACTTTATTAAATGTGTTTCATCTGTAAAAACATGGTTAAAAAAGAACCCCTTTTCCTCAATATTAAAAAATATTTCCCAAAACCTCCTCTTAAGTATGAATTATATATTATAAATATATACAATATTATAATATATATTAATATGTTATAATATATATATATATATACATATTAGTTAGAATGCAGATATGCAGTTATCTAAATCCAATTTATTACATTTTTGTTTGATTTGGTGGTCTTTGTTTTTGATCAGATTAATTCTTTGAATACTGATAATATTTAATAATCCTTATATTTCAACTGTCTGATTATCAATATATAAGTATAGATATACTTTACTTAAAATGTTTCTGTGGAGAAAAAAATCAGTAATAAATAAACCATCAATGTTTAATTTAAATGAAAATTTTAAGCAAATAATATAAATACTTGACACAAATACCAGCACAGCAAAATCTATTATTCATTATTAAAATGTCATATAACCATAATGTCCTTCAGAAAGAAAAAAAAAAAAAAAAAGTCATTTTAGTTTTAATCATTGTTTACATAATGACAAACCCTGTTGAAAGCAGGGATGAAAGAGTTCTGCTTTTCCTGCCACCAGTGTTTCTATACAGGAATTTTTTATCATACTTTAACAGATATTTTTGTCATTTCTTACAGTAAAAATTTCTGTAGAAAAATACTAGTGCCCTCCCCCCCTCAAAAAAAAAAAAAAAAAAAAAAAAAAAAAAGTAAATCGTTTATTTTTAGTTGAAAGTTATTTTTAAAAATTAATGCAACATATATATCTCAGCACTTCCATGTTTCAACGAAATGAGTTCCTCTTATTCGGAGCATGCTTTACTATTATTTTATTATCATTTGTAATACAATATTATTATTATTATTATTATTATTATTATTATTATTATTATTTTCTTATTATTTAAAATATTTTATAAGGCAAAATTAATTATAGACAATATTTTTTTTTAAATATGTTTCTTAAAAGATTTCTTATTGAATCAATACGAAAATTAAATATATGTATACACATATATATAATGAAAAAATATGAAAATTTAAACGAATTATTATAGATTATATATATTTATTTATTTTAAAAAACTGATTTTTTTTTTCATTTAAATGTTACAGAATATGAAATTCTTCTTATTATTATTATTATTATTTTGCAAAAAAAATACGCAATTAAAAATTGATAACGATTTTGCTATTTTAATTTTATCATTAAAAAAAAAAAAAAAATGTTCGTACGAATTACTGAATTTTTTTATTGTGAATGTTGCTTACATTATGATTATATGTATCATTATTAAATCTACACTAATTTACATTAAATTTCTTTACATTGATATTTTAAAATAATTTAAATGTTCTCTGGTGCATTTTCTTTAATAAATTAAAATTTGTTTTATTTTAAAAAAATAAATTTACTTTATTACAATTTCTTTAATAAATTAAAATTAATAAATTATCTCTTCCATAAAACTTCAAAATTTCACTTCATTTTTTATTACATTATTTAAGCACAAAAATAAATCAGATTTATCTTTAACAGTGTAATCATTCTCAACTTATCCGCTCAAAATTATACTCAGTTATTTCAGTATAATGATAAGTGGGGATTTATTAAAATGTACAGAAAAACTAGGAATAGACAATACTAAAAAAATGTATACGTAGAAATTAATAGCTAAAATATGCGTCTGAAATTTAAAGTATTAATGTTACATTTAACTGTTAATATTGCTTTAGTATTAATGCTTATTAAATACAATGATGCATCACAAGTATTGTATTATTTTCTAATGATATATCAGACACTTTAAGTACATAAAAAATAATGACGTTCTATTAAATATCCTTACACAAAAGTAAGGGAAGCCGTATATCAATTTTCTATCAAACTCTTATGAAATGTTCTCCAATTAACTTTCACTATCATCATAGAAAAAACAAATTCAACTCAGGCAGTAAACTCTCAGTTACCTTTGGTCCGAGCGGCCGCAACAGTATCCAAGTGCTTCGCACCCTCGATATACATGGGCACCACAAAAAAATGCGAGCTCCAATTCATCAACTGTCCCTCATTTAGCGGGAAGATATCCAAATTAATAGAAAGCGCAGAACCACTACTATCAAGTTGGAAGTCTTGAAACAAGTGACTAAAGGTAGGAGATGTAGCTGAAACAAGAAAAGAGGTCAGAACTCCGCAGGCATAAGTAAAGTTTCTGACCTATGTTGTATCATCTTCTCTCTTTCGCTGTTGACCCGTGCGAGCGAGTTATAGCTTGAAATTAAAATAAATCGACGAATTCTTCTCTTAGACATCTGTGGTAGGTTGCTTCTAATTTGTGTGTCACGAACTTAGGGATTACTACGCCCCCGCTTTCTAGAAAATAATTGAATTTTATCAGAGAAATACTTTTAGCAACATTTTTCTGTGTTTACTTAAATTACCTCACTGATCTTTGACACTATATAAATTGTTATCCCAACATTTTCTTGTCATTATATTAAATATATAACTATTAAATTTTTCACTTCTACCCCAAACATTTTTTTTTTTTTCCAGAACAATTTTAAATAATGTTTATAGGGGCTATCATTAAATTTCTAGTAGGGCAGTTAGGTAGTGCATGGGGGAAAAATGATGGCAGTGAAAATATTAAGCATATGAAATGTTATAATATTCATTTTTGTATGAATCTCGGTATTATATGTATATATATATATATCAGGGATGGAACACGGGCGCAGAATTCATACCACTATCAATGTAAGAAAATTTTTTACTTCTTAAATCAACGATATTATAGCTAGAAAAATTTCTTAAACGGATTCCGGTATGAATTCTGCGCCCGTGTTCCATCCCTGATATACATATATATATACATATATATACATACACACACACACATATATATATATATTAATACTGCTGCTTTGTAGTTTTTAAATGTATCGAGTCGTTTTCACTTTCTTTATTTGTGCGGCAAAAACCGTTTAATATAAAGATGTGAAATTTTTGCAACTTTATGCAGAAATGTACTGTAAGCATACTAAATAAATCATTTATATGTCGCTAATTTATTTTGAATGGTATTTAATGTTGAATTTGACTAAAACATTTATGTTACAAAAATTTTATTGAATAAAAACTGCATATAGAAAATTAGTTTTATTTTGCTAGCGTATATGTTACACTGCAGTACAGACTGCCAAGTTAATTTTAATTTTTTTTTTTTTTTTTTTTTTTTTTTGTCAACATATTCGTTGATAAGGTCATATTCAGACCAGTGTTCTGTTAAAAATTTCTGATTATAAAAAGTAAAAAAATACATAAAATAACTCTCTGAAATGTTCATGTGATATTTTCACTAATGTCTTCTACTCGACTGAAGATTCATTGTACTAAAATATTTTAATATACTAATTTCCTATGATGATTTTTTTAAAAGTAATTTTTAAGCGAACAGAACCTTTTTATTTATTCATGCGCTATTGTAAGAGAACTCATTTAGAATATAAAATAATACCAAGATCAACGGTTCATCTTGTATAGGGGTTGACCAAATATTAGAAGAAAAAGAAATTTTTTTTCCAATTATAAAATCTGCCAAAATAGGAAATGATTACATATTTTAGAAATTAGGCTCATTATTACTTTCTTCTATATTCAACAGAAGAAAGTATTGGTTTAAAAAATTTTTGACCGCGGGTTTTCGGTTTAATTACACATTTTGAGAGGTCTAGAACACGATTTTCTCCTTTTTAGGAAACGTCTGTCTGTGTGTGACAAAATTTTGTGTCAACTGTATCTCAGGAACTATTGCACAGAATTTCATACAAATCGATAGGTAGTTGGACTTGGATATAAATTAGTGCTTACCAACTTTTGGTAAAAATAGTCCAACATGTGGTGTTGCCATCCCGCTTTTTCTAAAATTTTAACATTGTGGTATAGGATAAAATTTCGCATAAATGTGCACACAGAATTTTTATTTATTATTATTTTTTTTTTTTTTAAATCATTAGGAAAATAAAAGTAATTATTTATAATAGTGATAGACAACAAGTTTTTTTTTTTTTTTTTTTTTTTTTTTTTTTGTATATAGATCTTTATTGTAGGTATCTTTCAAAAGAGCTAGTCAATATATTTAAAACGAATGATTGAACATCGATCTGCGATAATTTAAAATAAAAAATATAATTTTTTTTTTATAAAAAAGAAAATAATAATAATAATAATAATAATAATAATAATAATAAGGCTTCAATTGGATATATATTGCTATATACTACTTCTCCAGAATGAAAATAGTCTGAATTGCTTATGAAATATAATTTTCATAGATAATAATTTTAATAGGGGAGAGTGGGGTACAATGGACTGCTACTTATAATTTATTTATTTATTTATTTTTATGGTTCGTATTTTGGTACATAGATAGCAGCACTGCAATGTTGAAGTTTAGCCAGCAACTTCATGCCTAACTAACAATTTAGCCATTTTATTCGTGAAGTTTAGTTTACGGTAGCCAAAAGTAAATATTTTTAGTTAAACAGTTTTCTTTTTGGTCTTTCAGGAATAATTATCTGGAACAGGCTATTTAGCGCAATAAAGAGTTAAGGTCATCTATTATTATATTTAATCTCATTAAAATATTTTTTAAGAGGATTTTTTATTTTTCTTAATCATTTGCTGTCAGAGGTCAAGACGGGGTACAATGGACCGCTAAGAAACGGGGTACAATGGACCATGGTCAATCTACCTCAGTTCTCTGTCATAATAAACTGATTTACAAAGTCTGCATTTTTGAAGTGTTAGCTATGAATTATATATAAAATTTTCAGAGATAATCTTAATTAGATCTATTATGTCTTCAAAGATGAATAAGAAAGCAATTTACTTTGAGGTTTCTTCCAATTTATTTTTAATAACCATTCAGTTACTTTTGTATTCTTATATTTTTACAAATATCATACAGCTTTACTTAACTAAATTAAATAATGCAATTAAAAAATAATAATACAAATAAATTTGACGAAAAATACGGTTTTACATTTTGTTGGTTTAATCACAGAAATAAAAGATAAAGAATCTGTTTTTTCAGAGATTCATGGAACGAGAACTTAATTAGGATCTCTACATTTTTTCCTGAGAGTGTTGCTATATCTCTTGTAAATTTTCAAGCTATTGTAATGATGAGTTTTCCAGACCCTGCAATTTCACAAGAAAACAGCAGAATTTCAGTGACACAAAAATTGTTTAGCCTATCATTTTCTAATTTTAATGTTCATTAATTTACATTATTTGTATGAATCGAAGACATAAATAAACAAATATAATATAATCTACAAGTTATACTATTAAAAAACATACTACATTAGTATGCCTTTTAAATATGACCTGAAGTCCATAGTACCCCATGTCATGGATTGTACCCCGCGATCGGGGTATAATGGTCCATTTTGTCAGTTGTTACTTTAAAAAAAAAAATTATATTAAAAAAGTAAACATAATTATTGCTTTTAATTGAGTGCCATATAAGACCCATAGGTAATATGCACACATATTTTCAATAGCGAGAAATTAATACTTTGTGAGTAAACACCTAAACTTTCCAAAATTGGTCCATTGTACCCCACTCTCTCCTATATATATATAGTAAAATTATTATTTATTAAAATTATGTTTCATAAGGAATGCAGACTATTTTCATAAGGAATGTGATTGAGTGAATTTGTATAAGAAAATATAAAAGAAAGTTTTGTGGGGGCGACAACACACTAGTTTTTTTTTTTTTCTTCTTCATTTGAGAATGTACAAGTTATAATCTACAAATATACTTCTCTTATATTTTCATATGATGATTTGAAAAACGTGCTCTATTCGGTTGAAAATTCATTGTATCGAACTATTTTAGTTTACTGATTATATATATATTTAATTAATTTTTAAGAGATAAGAATCTTTTAAAATCTTAATTTTCCATCACGGCTGGAAAATTGGTGCAGAACTCATGCCAGTATGTGTTTAAAATATTTCTATACTTATAAAATCGTTGGTTTAATAAGAAGAAATTTTTGATTCATTTTTTGTGGTATGAATTCTGCGCCAATTTTCCATCCCTGTCTTCATATAAGAAATTCATTTAGGAAAAGAAGGAAACGCAGCGGTTCAACCAGAATAAGAATTGACCAAAAGGGAAGGGGAAAAAAAGAGAGCATCTCTACTAGGGTGCCTAGAATGGAGAGTGACGACAATTTGTCACAGCACCCGATTGGTCAAGCGGGGAAGACATCCGCCGGAGGCAATTTTGGATTTCTTTCCCATAGAGATTACATTGGGACTTTTGCGCTCTTTAATTAAAGTGTTACATGTAATTGGATAAAAGATAAATTTAATTTTACGTTTTCATAAATATATTAAGGAAGGTTAACTGTAAAACCTGAAAGCATATTTAGCTGAATAATGCTAATTATTAATCTGTTATATTAAAATTAATCGTGATCTTTACATGCAGATTCAGGGTCGAACTTGTTTTTTAGCTTTAATTTTAATATAGAGATTATATATGAATCGTATTTTTTGTTATAACTAAACTGTATAGACTCTACATAGTTAAAAATTTCGCTTTAGTCTTAAACTTGTGTGATTTTTCAGTAAAAAAAAAAGTTTTTATCAGCAAATGTAATTAGAAGCTTTTGGCGATATTCTACGTAGTATTTGGCATGGATTTCTTCCCCAATGTTTTCTCCGTATTTCGTGGTTATTTTAAAAGGAAATTATAAACTTTCAAATGAATATCTGTTTGTAAAGACTCTTTTGTGCTCTCCTTTACCTATCTGTTAACTGCAATATTTATTGCACATATAAAAAATTTAATACATTTTGAACTATGAATCAAATACGTAAATTATGGATATTTAATGCTCTAAATCGAAATCGTAACAATTTATTATAAAATTTTCATATTCTTATGTATACTTTCTAATTTACATTTAACCTTCTAAAAATTATTTTGTTATTTTTGTTTTTCCTTATCTAATAAAAATTTTATAATTATCAGTTATAATTTTATATTTTGAATGAAATAAATAAATTTTTGATTTAAAATAAGTTGATTATTTGTAAAATATTATGTTAAAAAAGGAATTTCTTAAAAACGTACCTGTGTTATGCAAATAAATGTTGTAATATTATTAATTAACAAAATTACTTTGAAACTTTCATACTATTTTAGATTTAGAATAAAATGATGTAAGAAAATTTCACAGAATAATTTACTACTTTTTTCTACATACATGAAAGAAGTAATTCTTTATGATTATAGATAATTATATAAAAGTTTAGAATTAGTTGGACCATGGCATAAACGGGCGCATATCAGCTTATGGTGCATATTGCCCAACAAGTGGCGCTTTTCGAAAATTAATAGACGGATATATTTTTTCTTTTTCTTATTTTCTTTTTTTATGTAGTCTTTTTTTCCTAATAAGTACAAAACTTTGAATAAACACAATAAAAAGTAAGCGTTGTTGTTTTGTTTGCAGCACTCGTGCCTGTGCCTACTTTTTTCGCCTGACGAAGGCTCGTGTCTTCATTCGATCCGAAACAATTGTTGAGAATTCTTGCCTTTTATGGTGTTTATTCAAAGTTTCGTACTTATTATTTTCAAATGCCGCATTACAATCTTTTTAGGATATGCAGTACATTTTTGAAACCTTTCTGTTTTTAGCCGATAAACAGGCTACTAAAAAAGCAATCTTGCATGGTTTTTCTTTAATAGAGAGACTTTTTTGTTAACGCATAAATCATTATTTTAATTATTTGTTATGTAGTATATATAAATAAATGTATATATAATATTAATGAATTTCAGAAATGTTGTATCCATGTTCTATTTATTTATTTATTATATCGCTTAATTGCACTTAATAAAGTGTTTTTAAATTAGAAAAATTTGCATGCATATTTTTTCTTCTGATTATAATTGTAGTCACCAGAAGTTTAGATTTTTTTCTTTAGTGTAAAACCAAATATTATAATCAAAAACTCACAAATTTAAATGTATTAATAAGATAATACATTTAATTCCTTCAATTGTTGTATTTTATTTATTTTCATATTAGCTATCGCTCCATCAGTAGCCGAGAGGTTCTGCTTTCTCAGCTTGAAGATGGAAGGTGCTGGGTTCGAGCCTTGTCGCACTAGTCGACATAGACATTCAGAGTTTTTCATAGTTTTCTTTGAAACTAACATAGATACGGTTTAGAACTCCTTAGAAAGACCCCCAAGAAGGGTATTTTACTGTAGACCTAGGACCCTAGTTATTCATTCGGCTTTAACCCACACAACCAAACATCATAACAGCTATCACAGATAACATTTCGTGCACTTATACGTTATAGTTGTTGAAATATAACAAGAAAAAATTAAAACTTAACGAGAAGGCCAAGAATGATTTAATTAATTTACAAAGTATTTATATAACTATACTGTAGAGAAATTGTTATTTGGTTTAAAATAAAAATTAATAATATATAATAATTTCTTACTCTATTTTTTAAATCAACTTCCATTTAAATCAGATCTTCCTTTGATATGTTTTTTTTTTCCTCTTTTTATTTATTTATTATTTTATTTTATTTTCATTTTTATTTATTTATTTTATTTTATTTTATTTTATTTTATTTTATTTTATTTGGGGGGGGAGGGGAGTATTTAAGTGTGTATTTTTTTTTCCCATATTTTTATTAAAACTATATTACTGCTCATTTTTTTTTTCTTTAATTAATTAATTATTTTTATTTTTGGTTTATGCCGGTTCATCGTTTGTTTACTCTGATTTTACAATCATTGTTATGATATATATAATAATAATTTGTCATTACAATGATTAAACACCGGAAAGGAAGACTTGGATTAATCAATAAACAATTATACACAGAAATGAAGCTTTGAACAAAGCAAAAGATATTGACAAACTAAAAATGTAG
The DNA here is from genome assembly GCA_963930645.1 of Salticus scenicus. Classification (NCBI taxonomy): domain Eukaryota; kingdom Metazoa; phylum Arthropoda; class Arachnida; order Araneae; family Salticidae; genus Salticus; species Salticus scenicus. The sequence goes on along the minus strand of OZ005651.1, from coordinate 134,646,556 downwards.
AAAAATAATTTTGATAATCCTCCCCAAAATAACATATATCTTTATTAGGTGCATGTGGAGTAAGGTGCCTAGAATGGTATACCGAGTATTACTGCAAGTAAATACATTATTAATTGAAATCATATTTTTTAAATAATGCTTGTCAATACTACATAATAGTATTTAGGGTATTCGACTACATAAAATTATTTGTTTTTATACTACATATTAGGTGAAAATATTTTATAATTATTGAAATTTATAAACCAAATTTATAAAAACTAAATCAAACATATGTATTATATTTTTGGTTTTTGATGGATTATAGGGGGAATTCATCAATGAATTATTGTTATATAATGTTATGCTTTCATTAAGAAATGTCTTTAATTAATATTCCATTTCTTCTGTTTTTCATTCCGTGAAATGTTTGAAAAGGTTTATAATATGTATATATATATATATATATATATATATATATATAAGAAATTTTGTTACGGTGAAAAACAGTCTGAATATCTCTAAAAACTACAATAATTGGAGGTTTATATGTATATGTATATATATATAATCAATGTTATCACTAATTATCAAAGCAATTTTAAACAAAATAATAATAATGATAACACAATTTTCACTGACGTAGGTAAATAATAATAATAATAATAAATGTGCATTGAGTATATTGTGAACATAAAATGCCGTTCCCCATGCGCTTAATTAATTTTAAATTCTCTATTATTATTCCATTCTTTTCTTTATTTTTCGTCATATTTCTTTTATTATTATTTGTATTTTGTCCTATGATATATTTAAACTTAACGTATTTCTCTTACTTTTACTTTTAAGAGAGTAATCAATAGAAAAATGGTGATATATTTTTTTTTTTTTTTTTTTCTGTCTGAAAAAAATCAGTCCTCTTTAAAATATTTTTTTTTTTCCTTTAATTAAATAATGCTAAATTAATTTGAAAAATAATCAATCTATTTATATATTAAAATATTAAAACTTCATATTGCATTTGATAATGTTTATAGAAATTGTTTTACATCTGAATGTGATTTTATAGTAAGCATAAATAATTTAGCCTGTTTCAATGAATGGAAGAATCTCGACGAAAAATGAATATTTGTAAAATGTCAAACGGGCAATTTTTCGCCAAAGTGGATTACGTCGCCCTAAGAGATCCTCTCTAAGCAACCCTGGATGGGTTCGGAGACATCCACAGAGCATGCGCAGTAGGTATTGTCGCCACTCTAATAATCCAGACACTCTAATCTCTACCAGTCGTATAACCTGTCAAAATAGAAATTGATTACCTACATTAGAAATTCGTTTCATTATATTTCTGCTTCATTTGTGGATACCAGTTTATTCTTATCTGTTGAGAAAATCGCATTTGTTTTAGTTTTTGTAATCGAGTAGGGGCGGAGTTCCCAAACGTAATAATCTAAATTACATGCATCGAAAAAAAAATAATAATAATGTATAAAAATTAAATATCAACGGAATATTTCCAAACTCTTCAGTTACGGGAAAGTTCTGTCGTATTAAATTAAACCAACGGACACTGGGAATTTATCCCGGATAACATTTATATAACTTTTAAGAAGGTATATGGTAAATACATGGACTGCCGCGTATTTTCTTTTTTTATGATCGTTTTATTTTACTGTCACCACAATTTTCAAAAAGAAAATGTACTTGAAGGCTTTAGTGCTATTATAGCATTGAAACCTTGAAGAAAATTTTCTTTATCAAAATTGAGGTGACAGTAAAATGAAACAATCGTAAAAAGGAAGGAGCGCTGGACTCCTGAAAAAAAAAAAAAAAAAAAAACTTCTTAAAAGTTATATATATGTTGTCCAGGATACCTTTTCGGGGTCAATTGTTTAATTATACGATGGGCTGGGAAAGAAAGAAAATGTAGGTCTATGTCAAGCCAATTTCTTCTTTTGCTTCTTCTACTTTTGCTTCTTCTACTTTTTTTTTTTTTTTTTTTTTACTTTTAAAATACGGGAGTGAATACACAGTGCAGAAAAAAAAAGAGTAATTTAATATAAAGAATTTAATTTCACTCTTTAAAAACATGCTACAATTTTCATCGCAAATTGGAAATTCTGAACAAGAAAAATTCAAATAGCATTTTGTATACCTAGTCAATGCAACGACGACATATTAATAACCAAACTAGCATAAGCTATCTACGTAACAACCTAGTCATTGTTTACTGTAGAATTCATTTTTGCTACTTAACTTTCCGCTACATTTATACATTTATACCTCCCGATAAGTCAGAGTAAATTTATTCGAAAGCCAACAATCATTGTTTATTAGTTTTTCAAAATCAAATTCGTGGATGCGTGTATCATTAATCGTTGTAATAATATTAATTTTATTTGCGGCACTATGTACTATGCAATTTACAAAACCAAGAAGTATGAGAAAAGTTCTCTTCCTTTGAGGTCTAACAAGGGAAGTATGAATGAGTAAAATTGCTATTGAAACCAAATCAAGCTTCAATTAAAGAGCATGGTCGAAAACATTGGGTACAGTACAAATTTGCTGCAACCACTCCCATGGGGGCGAGATATGACCCCCTAATACTTTTAGTTATGTCTATAAAAGCCAACAAAACACATACGAAAGTGAGAACGGATGGCGTAGTGGTAGCGTGCTTGACTTCTAATGCGGAGGCCCTGGGATTGAATCTCTTCAAGGGCGTTTTGCATTTTAGTTTTTTATTTCAACTGAAATACTTTTTTTACATTTTTAATTAAATTAAATCATTATTTTAAGACAAAATATTTATTACATTAAGAAGATTTTTTTTTTTTTTTTTTTTTTTTTGTGTATTCCAATTAATAAAGTATTGACCATGAATTTAAAAAATATATATTTTTATTTATAAAAAAGAAAATCATGTTTAAAGCTACGAATATAGTTTCTAATTTATAACAGTTATGATTAAAAGTAGAAATATCCTGAAAACATAAGTATTTTTCACTATTAGAAGAAGAAATATAAAAAGATTGATCACAACTATTTGAATTACAATTTTGTTCATTGTCAATTATTATTCATCACGAATATTTTGTTAAATATTTGGCTTTTCATCGAGATTACTAAATTTGTAAAATTCATTTACCCAGATTTTGAATTTTTTGAGGTGTAAATTAATTATAAATTAGTAAAATCATTTTCAGAAAATTTGTTATTGTGTTCAATATTATTATCAGTTCTTCCGACACCACCAAATTTGACAGTTGTTTAATGGAATATTTGAAATAAAAGTTAAATGCGACGTCGAATAGTTAAGCAACAGCTGTTGTTCATTCAGGATTTGTCATGCAAAAAATTGCATGAAAAAATAGTAGAATTGAGAGCAGACGATTAACTCTTGCTATTAATGTCGTCGTTAAAAAATAGTAATTAAAAATTTACGTAAGACATAATCATTGACAAAATTTCATCTGAATGTAATCAAGAAAAAAATATTATCTAAATGTAATATAAAAGTATTTTCCGTTAAATTATTAATTTCTTTAAATTTAATAAATAAATAAATAAATTGTTTAAAAATTACAAAATATTAAATTGTCCGAGCTGAAAAAAAAAAAAAAAAAAACTTTTTTAATATTTTCTCTTAAAATTATGATTTAATTTAATTAAAAATGTAAAAAATAAATATTTCAGTTGAAATAAAAAAATAAAATACAAAACGGCCATCCGGAGACTCGATCCCATGACCTCCGCTTTAGAAACCAAGCACGATACCACTATGCCATCCGTCCTCGCGTTGGCGGGTGTTTTGTTGGCTTTTATAGATATAACTAAAACTATTAGGGGAGTCATATCTCGCCCCCATGGGAGTGGTTGCAGCAAATTTGTACTGTACTTAATGTTTTCGACCATGCTCTTTAATTTAGGCCTGGTTTGGTTTCAGTAGCAATTTTACTGATTCACACTTCCCTTGTAAGCCCGAACGTCGCTCGTGTTGCCTATCTCATTTAATATTAATTCTTAATGCTTTTAAATATTCACTTTATTATCAATAAGAACGGTTTGAAATTTATGATATATATATATATATATATTTAAATATAAATCTTCCAAGTATATTTTTAAAAAATCGTGAAAAGTACGAAAGAACTCAATCCAGAGTAAGATATGTGGCCGAAATAGTCCAGATCTGAAAGCGTTAAATGAAAGTCATTTGTCAACTCAGCAATTTACAATTTTAGAAGTAAGTTTTTGAAAATACAGGAATTTAAAATACTTGTTATTTCTATTGGTTGAACAATATCTTTAAAGTTTTATTTCAACCATAACTCTCCATTTATTGTTAATATATAATTAAGGTAAATGTACCAGTAATGAATATTTTAACAGGGATGGAATACGGACGTAGAATTCATACCATTAACAATGTAAGAAAATTTTCTACTTCTTAAATCAACGATATTATAGGTAGAGAAATTCATATATATATAAAATACATATAAAATACATATACATATAAAATCCCTGGATAAGAGTTTGCAGTCAGTAATAGCATAATCAAGGCAAGGACACAACCCTGTGCATAGCTACCGATATTTTAATTTATTCCGGAGTAATTTTAGCCCCGCTTCTATTTCGTACCACTTATTTTTTAAAAGTAATTTTTTCTTATTTTATCGAATTTACGTATTGAAGAAAATTTTTCTATAAATAAAGTGGTGCAAAATAAAGGCGAGGCTAAAAGTATTCCGGAATAAATTAAAATATTGGCAGCTATGGGCCCTGTGTTCATTAAAAATTCTTCCCATCAAATTTAAAATGACCCAGCATTGGGCAGAGTTGTCCATTACAAGCAAAGATGCCATGGCATAGCTGCCAATATTTTAATTGATTCCGGAGTAATTTTAGCCCCGCCTTTATTTCGTACCACTTATTTTTTATGAGTAATTTTTTCTATTTTATCGAAATTATATATTGAAGAAAATTTTTCTATAAATAAAGTGGTGCGAAATAAAGGCGGGGCTTAAAGTACTCCGGAATAAATTAAAATATTGGCTGCTATGCCATGGTATGGTATCAGTAGTAGACACCCATATGAACGTTATATTCTATTTAAAAATCAAAATTTTAGCATCATAAATTAATTTTTCTTATACATTTTAGTCACAAGCAAGGATGGAAAATTGGCAAAAAACTCATACCAGCATATTTGCCAACATTTTAATTCATTCCGGAGTATTTTTAGCCTCGCCTTTATTTCATACCACTTGTTTTTTAAGAGTAATTTTTCTTATTTTATTGAAGTTATACAAGATATTGACCGTTTAAATATGACCTTCACTGGTAAACTTTTAAGTTAACATTTAAATAATTTTTTAATTTAACTTAAATGTTACATGCATTGATTTCATTTTTTTTTCGATGAGTTTTAATATTTTTTATACTGTCTAGACGAATAAATTAAACCATTGCTATTATATATAAATCCCAAGATAAATTTTGAAACAATTTTTTATGCATGCTTGATTTTATTTTCACTTTCAACCATTACTATCTTAGTAAAAATATTTCTGTGAAAATTTAGTAAAACAATATTACTGTTATAACTTTAAAATAAACAAAAATTTGCGTTAAATTTTGATGTTTTCAATCTCTAAATTTTAAACTTTAAAAGTGTAAAGCTTAAATAAACTATCATAAAACTTTTTAAAAAACTATTCATTGGAAAAAAAAAGCATTAAAAGATAAACTATTTTTAATTAAAGTTTTAACGAACGGTCCTCTGTAAATGTCATTTTATATTTTATATTAAAAAATATTTTTTTTTATGTAGTCCAATTAAACAGTGGTTATCATAGACAATTTTTAGATTTTTTTTTTTTTTTTTAGAAAATTTTAGTAATCGTTTTAAGTAGTTGTCTTCGATTAAATAATGCGGAGATTGCTTTATAAAAATTGTGGTATTTAAAAAAGGGACTGCGCTGATCCCTGATTCATGGTATCTTCCATTTTTGTTCACTTTGTAGCTGACATTATAAAGTAACCAAAAAATTATTATTATTATTATTTTGTATTACTAAATTCAATACGTTTTAAAGCTATGGAACACGGACGCAGAATTCATACCGGCATTTGTTTAAGAAATTTCTCTACCTATAATATCGTTGATTTAAGAAGTAGAAAAGTTTGTTACATTAATAGTGGTATTAGTTCTACGCCCGTGTTCCATCATTGATATACGATGAAAAATGCGCTAACTTTTACTTTTGGGGCTATTTAGTAATATCAACGGAGAATCGAAAAACGTTAACGTCAGTTCTTAATATATTCTAAAACAACATATTCGAAGAACAGAATTTGATGTTTCTGGTAGATAAAATATATTGAAGTAAAATTTAGGTAAATATTGCTCTGCGTCATTCTGTTATCTGAGATGGCGTTTGCAAAACATGTGTACTAATAACCTGTTTAGGTTGTTATTGCAGCTTTGGAAGTACTGAAGCATAAATCTAGAGCAATATCTTCAGATGACTTGCAAAAATGTAAAAATATAACAGTCATACATTTTAGTCTAGAAGATGTGATTAGCAGAAAAAAACTACTTACGCATATCTAACCCTCTTTTTTTTCGTCTTTACAGGTTTGTAGCGGAAGTTAATTTTTTTTTCTTAAGACTTCGTCTACTGATGACAAATTTATTCATTTCGCAAACTGCAGAAACAGATTTAAACTTAAAAATAAATTCATAAAACTATTCAAATCTTTATAAAAAATGAATCGGAAATTTTAATTTTTTGCAACAGGGGAAACTAATTAAGCCCGGGGAACACTTCACTCTCAACTCAATTTTTTCACAATATCTTTTTCCTTATTTGAGCTAGTATTTCGATGCTTTAATTAGGAAATTAATGCTGTGGAAGACTCGTATTTATGCATCGCCAGTTAAACACAGTTTTATATATATATATACAACTGCCTTTATCTTTTAACGAGGAATTTCTGTTTGTTATAAGATGAAAGTAATTATTAAAAAGTAGTAGTGACAGTGTGTCTCGGTCTTAATCGGGCGCTGCGTTAAAGACAAAACTAAAAATATATGTTTGTATAAAAAATATGTAAATGGAGGAAAAGTAGAAAATTTTCTGAAAATGAACAAAAGAAAGCAGTTCTTCATATTTATTGATTGATAATTTAGTTTTTATCCATTTAAATCCTATTTTAATACATGACTAATGTTAATTAAAATAAGATCTTCTTTATTAAAACATTCTATAGGGGCAACGCAGCAAATATCATTAAATGATTACTTCAGATTTTTGTAAGTTTTTTTTTTTTTTTTTTTTCATGTATGAAAGATGGTCAGAATCGAATTCAAAAATACGTTACATACCGTGGTAACGATAGAGTTTAAGCGTAATAAAAGATGAATAAACTCATAATATACGATAGATATAATTCAAATTCAAATTATATCTACTTTGCGAGTAAAAGTGTAATATTTTTTTCTCTTACCCATATATGGAAAAGAAAATACTGTTTTGGTGTCCAATTTTATAAATTGACCAATTGTTTGTTTTCATGTCTCCTGAATAAGTAAATAAGGTTTTAATAGTTTATTCGTGTGAGGATCTGTTATCAGTAAAACTCAAAAACAGGTATTTGCAGGAAGCCCAAATTTAATGTTCTAAACCTATAACATTTGGTGATATTATTTGAAACGTTTTACTGAGTTCGAGCAAATAATTCATAACAGGGACATACAAAAGAATTCCAATGAATTATGGTCTATGAGTGAATTTTCTAGTTATTATATACTATCTATATTATATTTAGCATCTTTAAATTTGAAAAATTAACGTGTAATTTTAGATACAGAAATATTTTTCCTATAGAATACGGTATGAAAAGCCTTTATAGGGCTTTGTTCAGAATAATCACAAAAGAATTCGGATATATTGGAGACTGTGGTTGAAAACTGCTCAAAGTGCATTTTAAGATGTGTTATCGTCGCTATGCGGTGATTTGACAATTATTCGGCCCTATGGATGGTAAATAACCTGTAGGCTTGGTGTTGCAGGTAGGTAGGGGCCAACCAAAATACATCAAGATTTAAATATGAATGATGAGATGTTAATAAAAATTTCTTCTCTTAAAATGTCTGATAAGAGAAGTGATGTGTGGTTCACACCAGATAAATTAATTAATGCTTGTTCACATATTAAAATTTGCATCAAAATTCGATTCTTAAACCACTTTTAAAGCCGTACCCACTTTTAAAGCCGTAACTGAGTTTCTTAGATTAAAATATCCGAAAAAACTTGATAAAACTTCTATACTATTATTTAAATCTTTATACAGTTAAAAAAGGTTAAAGTTTGAGAACACTGGTGTTGACTCAACGTGGCTATATTTAACTCACAGTTTAGCAAAAAATTATTCAATTTACATTTTTCATTTTTTTATGAGGATTTAACAAATAGATATAAGTAACCACTTTATTCCGGATTGTCCGTAAACTTTATACAAGATGAAAACTCCCCCCTTTTTTTTCTTAACGAAAACGAAATCCTACATTCACACCGGAATACACTTTTCATTTAAGTGCAATCTTAATACAGATTATCTGTGTGTTAAGAAAAATGCACTTCTCCACCAATTCAATTTTCGGCACCAGTAAAATTTTATAGCTATTTTTGTCATAAAATTAGCTTATATTTTAAGTAAAATTTTATTATATAAAAAAAGTAGTGTGTGAATCCATACAAAAGGGTGGGTCGATATGAATCACCTGCGGATTATTCGCAGGGAAATACGGTAATGAAATATTGGAAAAAAAATTCATTATAAATAAAGTGGTGCGTAAAAAGATTGGGTACTAATAGTGCTTCCAAGTAAATTAAAATGCTGACATGTCTGATAGTATATTTGGCGAATTAAAAACAAATTAATAAAAATATTTAGCTCCAAATATGTATAATATTTGTATTCGCAAACATACTATCATATCTAATTCATTCTGGAGCATTGTTAATATTTGAGTTTTTTACACAACTGTTTTTGTAATTTTCTCCAATACATAATTACGATTAAATAAGAAGAAAATTACTCCTAAAAAATGTGTGGGAAAAAAAACTGGTTCTAAAAATGCTTCGAAAAAAATTAGAAAAGATGACATACCCAGGTACCACATAACGTTGTTATAGCGTTGCAAATAAGTCTGAACAGTGAAACATTAGTTATAACAACGTTAAAAAACGTTAAGTGCTACTGGGGTATTAGCATTAAAAATATAAAGTTCATACGTATAAGATTTTTTGTAAATATACTCTTATTTTATTATTCAATAATTTTGGAGTCTAATATGAAGATTCTGTTATTTTTCCCGATATGATCTTAGCTTTATTATTAGTAGTAGTACGACAGGACTATTTCTTTCAATCTGGCATTTTGCATCGTTACCAATTTATAGTGTTCCACTTCGAAAACACCTATGTAATTTTGCGCAAGTCGATATTTATAGTCACAATTTGAACTAACACATTTTTAGCGGTAGGAATATGATGTTACTAACAGTAAGCTATTTCGCCGCGTATTTTTGAAAAACAAAATTGTAGTTGCTGTTTTTAAAATACCATAGTAAATTCGTTTTTTTTTTTTTTTTTTTAAATCTTGCTTACGATTTTCGAGATTTTAATTTCCAGTGAAAGCGATTAAATATAGTAGTTTTTTCTACATCTAGAAGTTTGAAGAATTCATACCGAAACAAATTTTCATAAATAATTTAACGATACATTTCTTTACTCATATCCCATTATTTGAATAAAAAACACATTTTTTTTTTTGGCTCATGTTTCCAAATGTTAATTATAATCAACATGATTGGAAGAAAATCATATTTTTATTGAAATTTTTATTTTTCCGACTGAGTGAAAGTAATGCCTGGACCGGGAGTTAACCCCGGATCTTTGACTTACAAGGTCAAGGCTCTACCAATTGAGCTATCCAGGCCGACAACCGGTCAGCATTACCCACTCAGACAACCTTTAGGCAGAAAACATTTGGTCTATCATGTAGATAGCTCAACAGAAAATAAGCCGCAGGTAAAGGAAAACACCATAAAAACAATGGGAGAAAGAAATACAATTTTTTTATTAAAATCACACAATCAACTGATTGGAAGAAAATCATATTTTTATTGAAATTTTTATTTTTCCGACTGAGTGAAAGTAATGCCTGGACCGGGAGTCGAACCCCGGATCTTTGACTTACAAGGTCAAGGCTCTCAGAGCCTTGACCTTGATTGACCGACCGGGTTCGATAGTCGAGTTGGCTGAAGACAGTTTTGTACATGAATGATGGATACACGTAAAATCTTGTGTACACACAATGTCACTTATGTTTCCATCCGAAATAATATCTCATGATAGCCACCGGAGTGGAGTTGCCCTCCCCTCTGCTGAGGATAAAATTGAGATACCCATGTCTCGGACCATCCTTAGGATTGAGTCCCAGACCGTCGCCATTTTCCCACAGTGTAGTACTAGTGCGACGAAAAACCCTCTCAGTGTCAACCACATACGTATATTTATTCGTAAATATACAATATAAGAAATATAAATCCTTAAGGTGTGTGTCGCAGACAGTCTCCAATACCTCACATCGTAGTTCTAGCGCAACATTAATCGTCCCTATCCCACCCAACCCACGCGTATTTAGCATTTTATTTTGTTCACGAAACTGTCGCTCTCTTTGTAGACACTACAGGGTTGCAATTTTCAACAAGATAGAAAAAACGCCATGTTGGCGATTTTTTAGAAGCAGGCATACTGTTCAACTAAATTCTCCCCGCTGTCGTGACTCTATTACCCGCGCGAGTGCTACCGGGTTAAAGTACACGACGATCTTTGACCATTGTGAATATCGAACTAGCAATACTTCTGTTACGAGCCCGACGCTCTACTAAGTAGGATACCGTCCCACCTTGTTCAAGTAAACCATTTTAGAAGCAGTTGCTTAAGGGATGATTTTTAATAAACAAGTACAAATTCTACAATAAAAAGTTTTAGCAGGTTGTGATGACTCAATACTGTGGCAGGGTGTGGTGGTCCACGCGAGTGCTACCGGTCTAATTAATACAATGATATTTTAGTGAATAAAATCTAAGAGAGCCGCGCTGAGCGAGATTAACGTTGCGTTATGCTGCGCAATGGGCAATTGGAGACACTTTGTAGTAAGTTGGTTGATTTTTAACGTCGCACTAGTACTGCGCTATGGATAATTGGGTGCACCCTAAAGATGGTCCGGAGATATGTAATCAGAAATTTGATCCTCCACGGAGGGGATGTCTCTCCGCTTCGGTTCCCCCCATAGATGTAATTTGTATGGAAACATAGAAGACATTGCAGTTACATCGGATTTTATGTGTACCAGCCATTATTAGTGTACACGACGATCTTTGTTCGACTCGAGTATCGAACCAGCAACCTTCCAACTACGAGTTCAACGCTGTTCCAACCGAACTACTGTGTCCGGCTACAGTCTGTCATTCACCCTTTTTATCCTCTGAGTGGGAATTAATTGCTTACCTGCTTTGATAACTCCAAGAAATATTAATCTCGGAACAAGGAACAACCACTAAAGATTGCTCGTCTTATACACTAATGGTGCACCAGCTATTAATAGCGTATATGATGCTCTTTGGCTGTCACAGATATCGAACCTTCAATCTTCCAGTTATCAGCTCGGCCCTTCTCCAGTAGGTTACCTCTCCCCAAAAAGTTAAGGGGACTCTCTACTTATCGTCTCCGAAAGCCGAAGCCAATGTTAATGTATGGGAAATTTTGCCCCATTATAATTCGTTAATGCATATTTTTAAATTCCGCTTTCACTTTACGAAAATTCACAACTATTAAATAATTTATCGCTTTCTAAAAATTGATCTTTTTTATTTTTAAGGTTTCATTTTTAAGCTCAAAAATTAAAATTTTCACATTATGAAAATTCGCATTTTACAGCCTCAGAATAAAATATTAAAAATTTTTAAAAATAATGTTTAGAAAGCGATAAATTTTTTGATAGTTGTGAAGTTTCTTAATCTGAAAACGGAATTAAAAAATATACATTAGGTAATGAATTATAATGGGGAGAAATTTCCGATAGAATAACTTGGCTCTGGCTTCTGGGGACGATAAGTGGAGAGGCCTCTTAAGGTAATATATTATAACTAAATTTAAATATTCAGTATTTTATTTTTATTTTTCGTTTTTTTTTTTTTTTTTGAAGACGCTTACTATATGCTTATAGAGATTAGTGCATAATCGATTTTAAAATCCCCCCTCTCAAAAGTTAAAAAAAAATGGCGTTTAGAGGAGTCTTTCTTCTTCTTCTTTTTTTAGAACTGCGCAGTGGGATATTAGCGATTCTGTGATTAACTTTATGGGATGGGTTAAAATGTTATATTATTTACATATAATATTATGTGTATTAAATTTTATATGTAATGTTTAAATTATATGTATATATATATATATATACATATATATATATATATATATATATATATATATATATAATTAAACATGTATGTGTATATATAATAAATTGTTTCCATACGTATTTTCAACCCTAGGCTTGAAACCAATATTGTCTCCAATAGTTCACTATGCAGTTCTAGAGCGACCCTAATAAACCCTTTCTAGTCTAATCCACATGTATTCAACGTTCTGTTTGACATAACTCGCACTCTCTTACGTAGGCTGTGGAGGGTTGCAATTTTCGACGCGATAAGAAAAGCGCCATGTTGGCGATTTTTCGAAACCGGCTACCTATTCCATAAATTGTCCCTGTTGGGGTGACTGAGTCACCCCAGCGAGTGCTACCGGGTTAATTCTCTAATTTAAACCAACTCTATCTTAAAATATTTTGTGAAATCTGTAAAAACATACATATATATTTCAAATTACTATCAGTGAGGATCGAACTCACAGTCTTCGGGTTCGTAGTTCTGTTCTCTGACCACATAGCCAACGGGTCTTGGCTGAATGTCAATGGATTATAATAATTAATCTGTGATGAATTTTGAGTATAATTTAAGTATCGAATAATCAGTTTATAATTTCTTTTTAATATTATGTTTTGACACTGTTAATTATTAACAATAAATGCGAAATTGTTTTTAAGATTATTTTAACTCTTTGACGCAGATGGGACACCGGTGTCCCTTTTGCTTATTTATTTTTTGACGCTCTTATTACAAATATTATTATTATATGATAGTTTTTTATTATAAAAGAGAGTCTAATAGTTACTATAAAAAATCTGTTAGATTATCAGAGTGATTTTTTTACTAAAATAAAAATGTTAAAAAAAGTAGTTTGAAAAAATTTTATCAACCAATTTCAAAAAATTATTTCTAATTAAATTTGATAATTTAAAAAATATCAGTAATGAATTATTGCTTCTCCTATATCTAAGTTATTGTAAATAAGTGCAATTTGTAAAAATATTTATTCATAAGTGAGCCGTAAGTTCATATATCCCAAGGGACAGGTATGTCCCTTTCTGCCTCAACGCTTCCCCACCACCCATTATGTGAGAATAAGAGAATGTTGAAAGAATGTCGTCTTTTCTTTCAGTTAAAATTTTAATAGGTATTTTCTGCACACGTGTTCTGAAACACGTGTCCTACACAAAAGATCAGGAGGTCAGATTTGAAGGTTATTTGTAGTATGAGACTGTTATTTTAGATAGTATGTGTTATTACTTAGGTCGGTCAACATTCTATTCACAAAAATTTTTCTGACAGTGAAAATGGCTTGTAACAGAAATCGTCAATCAAGACATTTTGCATTAACGCAAGAGCAAATTAATGCAATATTATTTGCTGAAAGCAGTGATAGTGAGTGTGATGGTTTAGACGAAGAAGATGTAGAGTTTTTAGAAGACGATATTCAGGATCTAGATGATGGAGATAATGAAAAATCTCTTGTAATTATTGATGGGTCAAAAGTAAAAAGTGATAATGAAACTGAAAATGAAGAAATCGACAAGATACCAGAAACTGAGAAATATGCAAAACTACCAAAAAATAGGAAAAGGAAAGCAAACATGGAAAAAAGAAATAGTAAGAAAATAAGTAAAGAAAAAAGAAAGGTTGTTTAGTCAAATAAAAAAGGTCCCATTTTTTTACCTCAATCTCATATCGAAGTAGAACGGGGTAAAGTAAAATTACAATCTCTTACCGATAACTCAACAGAAGTGGATATTTTTGCCAAAGTTTCTAACATAAAATGTTTAGTTGAAGACATAATTGTTCCCCAGACAAATTTGTATGCTCAGCAGAAAGGTGAATTGTTTGAAACGACATCACAGGAGATATATGCATTTATAGGAGTATGTTATATCATGGGATATCATATCCTTCCTGACTACTGGGCCACAGATGAAGATTTAAGTGTTCCTTCGATTGCAAAAACAATGATATACGAAAGATTTGCTGATATAAGAAGGTATTTGCATTTCAATGATAATGAAAATAATAATCCGACAGATAATGTAAATCGTGATAGAGCATTCAAAATTCGCCCGATAATTGAGCATTTCAATAAGGCTTTTCAGGATGCAGTTGAGCCGGAAGAGTGTATGTCTATTGACGAGCATATGATTGAGTTCCGAGGACATAACATTATGCGTCAGTATGTAAAAAATAAGCCAATTCGATGGGGATTCAAAATGGGGTCTTGATGTGGATCAAAGACTGGATATCTGTATGAATTTGACATGTACACTGGAGGGAAAAAGGAAACTGAATATGGGCTTGGTGCATCTGTTGTTTTTCAGTTATGTGAAAAATTAAAAGGCACTTGTGCAAAACTATTTTTTGATAACATTTTTACAAGTTTTGAATTGCTTAAAGTACTCAAAGAGAAAAAAAACATATTTGCTTGTGGCACCGTTCGGTGTGATCGAAAAGACTTACCAAAGGATTTGAAAAAAGACAATCAAATGCAGAGAGGTGAAATTGACTGTAGACAGGCAGATGGAATATTCGTCGTGAAGTGGATGGCTAATAGATCTGTCCTGCTCTTCACTACAATAAGTAGGCCTGATAACATAATTACAGTTGAACGGAGAGAAAAGGGTTCAGCAGAAAAGAAAAAGGTTACTTGCCCAGCAGTTATACAAGAATGTAACAATTTCACGGGTGGTGTTGACATCATTGACCAGAAGAAAGGTTCATATGGAATTGATAGAGGATTCAAAATTAAATATTATTTACGTCCATTTTATGATTTACTTGACATAGCAGTGAATAATGCTTACGACGTCTTTCAAAAATTGAATCCCTCATCAAAAGTGAAAAGTATCACTTTTAGGGGAAAAATTGCAGTTTCTTTGATTGGTGATTATTCCAGCAGGAAGCATCCTATACATTCATTCCTATACAGGCATCGTGCATCACAAATTTATGCCAACGAAGATAATTCAAAGAGACACTTGCCGGATACATCAGACGCAAGGAAAAGATGCAAGAACTGTTCAGAAAAAAAAAAGTGGAAAATCGGACAAACATAATTTGCCCATTATGTAATATGCATTTCTGCCTAACAAATACTCGTAATTGTTTCAAGGAATTTCATGAAAAATAAACTGTATTTATTAAAATTATTTATGTATTTTATTTTATCTTAAAGCTAAGCCATTATAATATTTCCGTCTTTTTCCTTCTTTTTCACGACGCAGATTGGGATGCCCGTGTCCCATGAGGAATTTACTTTTAACGCAGAAAGGGACACCGGTGTCCCACTCTATATTTTAAAACCAAAATTAATTAAAATTTTAAATATAACATTTTCCACTTATTTAGACCTAAAATAACTTAAAACTATCAAAAAAGTGTAAAAATTGTGTTTGATGAGAAATCTGCTTCAAAGGGTTAAAAATTAAAATATTTAGTAAATAAGTATTAAGCAATTAGGGGAAGATACTATACAATCAATGCATTCAAATTTCAATAATTTATTTGGAATTATAAATCAATATACTATTTGAATATGTGTTTAGGAATTTTACTAAACGCCCTCTATTACTTTTTTTTTTTTAAGGGTGTGAAAACACAGATATCATTAGTCCTGTAGTACTAAATTAAATTCTGTCGTAGACAGAATTTCATCCATAGTCTTGTTATTATTATAATTATTTTTTAACTTCTTTTGAATAATTTACTCGCCCCATTTTTTAATAGTTTCATGAAAAAAAATAATCAAAATGTTCAGCTTTTTGCAATGTTATGATCTAAGAAATTCATTTATGAAGCCGAAAAGAAGAGGGAGTGTTATCATTTGAAAAACTGAATTTGCTGCAATTTTAATACGTAGATCGCGTCTAACCTACACATCACTTTCATACTTTATCATTTGAACCAATGTCCTGTTGAAACTTATCAATCAACTCTTTCTGCATCAATTTGCGAAGAAAAGTCATCAGGTGGTGCAATTTTTTTTTTTTTTCGTGATTGTACATGTTATCAATCATTTTAAAAACCGTGTTATAAAAATAACATATCCTTTTATAAAAACAACTATTATGAAATTATCTATTTTTGGTAATGAATTTCTGTAGCACATATTCAAATAAGAGGAAGTATTAAAATTCGAAATAATAGTTGATGTAAATTCAGTTAGAGCGACAATAATTTGTAGAGTCAAGATTATTTGATATATAAAATGTGAAATTTAAATATGTAAATTCAGTACGAAGTCGAAACTCTAAAAAAGTCAAGATGTTTCTTTTTTTTTTTTTTTTTTTTTTTTTTTTTTTCCGAGGTTTTTTGATATTAACTTAATTACTTAGAAAACATATGTGTGGGTTTGTGGTGTTTTCAGTAATTTCCTGATCTGGCATTGTTGTTGCTGAAAGTATCAAAAGTAGAATAAGAAAACTGGAGATTTAAGACACATAACGTTATTAAATATTTTAGCTAAGAAAGTTGGGTTAGTTTGTGGGGATTAAAGCCGATTGACTGCACTAGGGTCCTAGGCCTGAGTGGGAGTGCCCTCTGTGGGGGCCTTTCTAAGGGGTCCTAGCCAGTATTTTTAAAGTTTCGAAGAAAACCACGTAAAACTGCGAACGGCTAGGCCGACAAGCACGACCTGGGAACGAACCCGGCACCTCACATCTGCCAGCTTTGAGCACAGAACCGCTCGGCCGCATGTGATTTAGATAAGAAGGAGACTGCTGCCAGATAACTAAAGTGTTCAAGTCATAGTTGCCCACTTTAGCCCTTTTTCGCTACTGGAAAATTTTAATAGAAGTTTTTAGTTTGTTCAACCAGTGAAAATTGCTAAAGTATCATTTGTAGTGATGAGTTTTATTTTGATCTTCGTTTTTTCTGGTTTTATTTACAATGGGTGTTTCGGGCCTGAGAACAAAGAAATTCTTAGCTTTTGCTTTCTTTGTGACAGAAAAACATCCATTTTTTTAGCATATTTGCATTCTACCAGGCCCTTGATAACGTTAGAATGCAAATATTGCTTTTTTATCATTCCAATTTGTTATAATTCATTTAGATTTTACTTTATTTTTTGGTTTGATTTGGGTGGTCTTCGTTTTTGATCAGAATAATTGTTTGAATACTGAAATTAAATTTCAAATGTTTGCACTGCTAATGTTAAATTATTATTATATTACTATATATATATATATATATATATATATATATACATATAAATTCTATTAAAGTTTCCCGGTAGCTCAAAAGGGCTAAAGTTGGCAACTATGGTTCAAGTGCAGTAAGAGAAATGTTAATTTAATTGAGCGTTCCGCCTAGTTAACTGGTGACTTTAAATTCAAAATAACTGACGTTGTAACATCTGTAGACTGTGTTATCTCCTAGCTGGAAATAATTTCTAAAAGTCTCTCTTAAAACTCCTAAATAATTCTCTTGAAGCTTTCGTCTCTTCGAATATCTCACTACTTAATTAAATCGTACTGAAGAATCACTTTATCGTAATTTCCAGCGTATAATCCACAGGTCAGATAAATCAGTTTTACACCAGAAAATTTAATTAACAGAAAAATCTATACTTTACGGAGAGGAGGGGGGAGGAAAAAGAAAGGGAAAAATGCACCATACATAGGTGCTAAGTCTTCTTTTTTTCACTGGAGAATTCATACTGGAAAGTTTTTATAAATGTTTTCAATTTATTAAATTTATTTATTCATCGAGGATATATGTGACTGATTCCCTTTTAAAAATACTGGTGATAAATCTGATTGAAAAATTAGAAATGTTGACAGCTATGATCGTACAAATATAACTTTGTTTGTTAATTAAAACTTTTCGCGTAAAACTGATTTATCTGATTTGAAAATTATGCGCAAGGAATTGCGGTACATAACCATCGTAATTAAATTTCACCTGAAATATTTCCGAATTCAACTATAGCATCAAAATTTCACTGAAAACTTAACGTCGCAACTTCATCCACAATTTTCTTCATAAAACTACAATTCTAGGTAAAAGTTTGATTCAGCCAACTAAACATTTCGAACTAAGTAAACCTTTAAAAAAATTCGCAACTTCTGACATTACTACGAAAACTGCATGCGCGATATTATACACGTATCCGGTGAAATATTGATAAATACAGTATTCCACATAAAACTTCTTTAATAAATCTGTATTGATATAAGTAATAAGAAATTACAGTTTTTTCATTAATTTTATTTTGTTAAATATTTGCCTCAATAATTTACTTAATCAAACGTTTATATTACCGCAGTTTTCGGCGTATAATCCGTAGGTAAGATACGTCATTCCTCCTCCAGAAATTTTATTTAACTGAAAAATCAATATTTTTTTCGCGGAAACGGCTTGCACGAATATAAATTCGCTTGTCAGTTAAAATTTCTGGTCCAAAACTGACATATCGTACCTACGGATTATATGCCGAAATTTACGGTACCATAAATTTTTATACTTGATTTCCAGTTTTTTTAATTTTTTGTAAACTTTGCAAAAAAGCGTCAGAAAATGCCCAAATATGAAACAATTATTCCGGGTCAAAATAGTTGAGCGTGTTCATTCATTAAATATAGAACTTCATGACGTAGACATGAGTACAGTTTGAATACTTCTGAAACACTCTACTCTTGTTTAAGTTTTTCGCTTAATATTTATTACATATAACATTTTATGATGTTTCTTTGAGTTGTTTTTGTTCTTCATCATCCAAAAACCGACTTTCAATGTTTATTTTAATGAAACAGCCTATGTTATTATTTTTTTTTTAAAGAGGTTTTTGTTTCTTTTAAAATATTAAATATATATAACAGATAATATTCTTAAATAATTTCTTTGAATGATGTGTTTTACTAAAGAAATGCAAGAAGATTATTAAAATATAAATAAAAAAAAAATCCATATGCAAGATAGCTAGGAAATAACTTGCACTATAAAGAGTATATCATAACCTAAACAAGTGAGTTTATTGCCAACAAATACTGTATGTAGACAATGTATGAAATGGACACAAGCTTTTTTTTTTTTTTAGAAATTACCCTGGAATTCGCATTGTATGGTAAAATGGCCAATTTAAGAAAAAAAAAAAAAAAAAAAAATGCCCACATGGGATCCAGATGTAATTAATAGCTTTAGATAGGAAAACATTAAACTTAAAAAACATGTTTTTGTTAAATTTAATGTTTTTCTCACGCAAAGAGTAATCGAGTCGCTATTTTTAAAAAACTTTTTTAAAATTATTTTAGCTCATCTCGAGTATAGTCCGTATACCACGTTTGGTAGCAATCCTCTCACTCATTTTAGGGTGCGGTGTATAGTGCGATTTTAACTATGATCACCTTGTACATTAGATAGCATAAGACACAAAAACTTATGAATTTAGAATCAAATTTTTCCTATCAGTAACATAGTTGCCAACATCTGAATTTATTCCGGAACTTTTATAGCCCCACCTTTAATTCGCACCACTTAATTTATAAAACTATTTTTTCAAAATATAGTCATAGATGCCAACTTAAAACCATTTGGTTATCGGACAATTTTCATAGAAATATTTATTTTATTTAATTGGTGAACTGTAGCGGTTTTCATTCATAAAGTAAAATGAAGAAAATTATTAAAATTTTCCGGTAGTCAAAATGTGCTAAGTTGGCAACTATACATATAACTATGACAGAGTAAGAAAAATGTACTCTTAACATTTTCGCGACCGCTGACGTAGATTCACGTCATTTGAAAATCTGTAACTCCGTCAGTGGGCGTTTCTTTTGCAATTTGTATGTCATTTATTTCTTAAAAATTTACTCAATATTAATATTTTTACAACCAAAATACTGTAGATATAAATTCTTTGATTAGAAAGAGTGTAATTCTAATGTATATCCATTTGTAATATGAATCTGAATATAGAAAATTTTGTTCTGAAATATTGTAACTTGGGAGAATAACGACCACAGGCGGACCTTACTGTAAAAAAAAAAAAAAAAAAAAAAAAAAAAAAAAAAAACATGCGGTCACGAAAGTGTTAAGAAAAAAAGTGGTATGAAATAAAGGCGGGGGTAAAAATGCTCCGGAATAAATTAAAATGTTGGCATCTCTGCAGTACTTATGTTACAATACTAGATGTTCTTTTTTTTTTTTTCTTTTGTTTCTTTCGTTATATATACCCGATTTATTAAATCGTGAAAATTTGTTCTTTTCGCCTTTACAAAAATGCTTAATTTCTCGAAATACTTTAATGCTCTTTTTGAATAAATTCTCGTTATAATGCTTTCATTCATTATTTTTTTTAATGAATACAAAAAAGAAAGAAAAGAAAATCATTTAGAAAACTATAGATTTATGTCAATTATAGTAAAAAAATATATTGACAGCACAATTTCAAAATATTAACCTTTTTAATGTAAAATTAACATAACCAACAGTATCTATATAAAATATTTACAAAGTATTAGCAAATTATTAAAGCTTCGCCGCCCATTGACTGAAATAGGAAATTTTCCATTCAACTGCCGTAAAATGATGGTATTTTTTCGCCAATTAACCTCTTTCCTTTTTTATAGTTTCGAGAATAACAACCATAATTCTTTAAACATGAGGATGCACATCTCACAAGGTCAAGAAAGTGAATCTATGGATGAGAGAGAAGGCCCTTGATCGGTTAGTCAAATCAATCTTAGCCACTGGGGCGTAAAATGGACTTCATAGAAATTTGTAATTTTTCCCTTTACAAGACATTTTACATCGTGCTTAGAATGCGCAATTAACTTTTCGACTAGAATTTAATAATATATCAATTTATCAGATGTGACCCGATGTCGCAGTTATAGAAAAGAGATAGTAACGTTATTTCAAAGCAAATGCCAGTCTCTAATTTGATGTTAACTTCTTAATAAAATAGGTTATATAACTGTAAAGTTTCTATTTTTTTATAAAATTTCTTTTTTGCAAAGATGAATTATTAACATACTCATGGGAAAGAGTTAAAATACCATAATATTTTACTTTTTATTCCCTTGCATAAATCTCTTTTAATTTAAATATTTTTAGATTTTATTTATTTATTTATTTATTTGACAGTATTGAGAGCTATAATTACAACGACATTTGTCTCGATTGATCCATATTACAATTCACAGAAGCAAATGTATAATATCTTGCAGGCATGGGACATCACAAACACTCATGCCCGTACTGGGATTTGATTCGGGACGAGGGAATACAGAAAGCAGAGCCCTACCGACCATACCACCAGGTCAGGTTTTGAATACAGTGTTAAACATTTAATATATATACAGTAACCGCCGCTTAATAAATTCACTGGTTAATAAAATCAGCCGCTTAATCTGATCAAATTGTCAGGACCGAATCAAATCAATACAAATTATTTTTAAAGCCGCCGCTTAATAAAATCAACATCGCCGGTTAATAAACTCAAAAATATCTTCTCAGTAGCAAAAAATATCATTTATGCACACTAATATATATATATATATTAAATATTGTGTTTTTTTTTTTTTTTAATAAGAAAAGAAATTAAAGCACAACAATCCCTCCTTCATCGCTCATTGTCGAAGATTTTACACTCCCAGCACAGTTACAAATTAAACACGACCCATCACTTATCTCCATAACAATTTCAAGGAACGTATTCTTCAAAACGCAATAATAAGTTACAAATTTGATTTGAAATGATATATTTTTTTTATTTCTAATTATTAAAAGGCAATTTCTAGTTCTTATTTTAAAATTACTATAATTCATGAGGTTTAAACAAAAAGATTTTAAATTTATAAGAACAACACGTGAACTTTTGGTAAAGTAATGATGATTTTCCTCAAACGAAAGTGCATGGGAACTTGGAATGCGCATAATTTATTTATATCGAAGAAACAATTATTAATTATCTATGAAAAATTAATTAATATTGTTTACTAATTTCATTATTCGTCACCTTTTGAAGTTTCTTTCCCAGTTCAGGGAAGTAATACCTTTTCCTTAAGTGCAGGAACGTTCGCCGGATATAAAAATCAGCCGCTTAATAAAATCACTTTGGCTCAGTACGAATGTGATTTTAATAAGCGGCGGGAACTGTATATATATATATAAATCAAATAACTTTTAATAAAAGTTTAAAGAAACAACATGTTTTAACAAACAAAATGTTTAATAAAATGTAAGTATTAGATATATTCAAAAAAGGTCTTATATACCATTATTGGTTAAAATAATTTTCAAATTAAAATAAGAAAGATGTACTTGCACACAAAATTACAGAATTCATTTTCTAAAATCAGTGAGTATATAAGTCGATATGACGTGAAATAATGTTGTAATTTTTCCTCAACATGATTTTTCCTCTTCACGGAATGTGATATCAAGTTCAAGGTTTGCATTTAATAATTAATGAACGATGAGATGACACACGATGGTACCGCAGATGAAGAGAGAAGAATATAAAAATAATATAAATAAAAAAATAAATAAATAAACGCTTATTTCCAATCGAATTAAAAATAGTAAAACAATAATATTTCTTTTAAGCTTAAATTAAACCTGTTAATTTCTTCAACTTACGTATCTAAACGACTAGCTTTCCGAAGTGTTTTCTGCTCATGAGAAAAATTGAATGTATTTTTGAAATAGACGAGTTCTTGTTTAAATTGATTACACAAATTTCAGGTACTCGAATGTAAAACTATCTCTGTAAGAATTCCCAATTTTAAATTTAGTTAAATATTGCATTTATATAAAATCTGCAATTTTTAGTTAGGAAAACCTTAGTAATTTTTAGTTAGATTTGACTAGCCCATAACTTATAAAGTATCAACTCAGAGCTGTATTTGAATTTAATGAAATATTTCTTTTATCTAAATTCTAGACCTGCTAACTATGCTAGTTTATTCGTAATGGTATTAGGCCCCGCCTTTTTTTCACACCAGAATAGTTGTAGATTAATAGTCAGCAATATATTCTCATGATTAAATAAGAAGACTGTTGCTCTTCAACTATTCTGGTGTGAAAAAAAGGCGGGATTTAATACCATTACGGATAAAACAGCATAGTTAGCAGGTCTAAAATTCTCTAATTTTCAACCGAATATAGTGATTTTTGAATTGTGAAATTATGATCTCTACTTTCAGCCTTTTGTTTTATCAAAATCGGTTAAGTATTCGCAATTTAACTATCAAAGTTTTTATAATTAAAAATAAATAAACAAGTTTTATTATCTATTATGATTTGGAGGTGAAAAGAGTAACAGATCGCAAATTTAAAATATCAGTTCAAAATTTAATATATTTTCATCAAACATATTTAGCGTGCCGGAAAGTTCCTGTCGTTTTGAATTAGTAAAATATGAACGGAATTTTTTGTTTAAAAAAACTTATATTTTACCAAATAGCTTCTTAAATATTATATAACTGTTGTCCTGGAAAAATTTTCGGTGTCAGTTTTTTAATTCAAAAGTTTCGGGTACATCTAACACAGGGATAAAAACGTTTTTTGCCACTAGTTTTTTTTTTTTTTTTTTTTTTTTTTTACAAGAATTCATAACCTATAAGATCACAAAAATAGCTGCTGTAAATATATGATAAAATTTTCCGAATAGAAATACTGGAGGCATCAAAAGAGGAACTCTTTTCATCCCTGTCTAATAGTTAACACTTTCGCGACTGTATAATTTTGTCTTTTTAACAGCAAGGCCCGCCTCAGGGCGTTATTCTCCCAAGTTACAACATTTTAGGACAAAATTTTCTGTACTCACATTTATATTAGAAATGGATATACATTATAATTATACTCTTTCTAATCAAAGTATTTGTATCCATAAGTATATTGTACAAATATGAATATTGTGTGTACTATTATTAAAAAATAAATAACATACAAATTGTGAAAGAAACGCCCACTGGCGGAGTTACACATTTTCAAATGACGTAAATCTATGTCAGCGGTCGCGAAAGTGCTGTAAATCAGTGTTATTTAAAAAAAAAAAAAAAAAAAAAAAAAAAAAAAACGCACTTAAATCGATCTATTTTTTTTTTTTTTTTTAAGCTACAGTGCCACCGACAGACAATCACACACACACACACACAGATATAAAGAAAAGCGTCAATCTTGTAAAACCCCTCTTTTTTGTCGGGGGTTAAAATTTTAACAATTTAAAGTAATATAATTGTAGAAAAAAAATAACAATATAATTTAACAATGATTTCAAGAAGAACTTATGTTTCGGATCCTTACACCTTTAAGGACCGTTTTAACAATACTAGACATTTTCAAACATAATACATATTTTTGAATTACTTGCAAGAGTTTTATTTTACTTATATTTATTTATTTTTTAATGCCTGTTTTGAAAACGGAAACATTTGTTATGAACTATGACTGCAAATATTTCTATTTTTATGATGAACTTTATCCTGTAAGTAATAATTCTTAGAATCTCATTGATTTTTTGTATTGCATAATCATAATTACACTCATATTTCAAAATTTTCTGTAATCACATATTAATGTCCAAATGTTAAAGGAAATTCTGGAAATCTACTGTTGAAGAATTATATTAAATAACCAATTTTATGCGTTGTTTTCTATGATCACTAAAAGGAAGCTCCTTGACCTCCGCTCGATCTCAGGCTTGTTTGCCTCCATTAAGCATATACGATTTCACTGCGCAGTTTCCCTGCATTGCTCTGGTATCGACTTGGTCAAATGACTTCTACTCATTTCATATGAATATCGTAGTGGTATAAATAGCAAAATACGGTAATGTTACATACCCTCTATATCGACTGCTTCCGTGTGCATTTGAGTTATTTAAAAAAAAAAAAAAAAAAAAAAAAAAAAAAACTTTCCAGCACATAAAAAAAAAAAAAAAAAAAAAAAAAAAAAAAAAAATCTAATATAATTATTGAGTCATTTTTAGTGGAAAGTGCACGAATTTGCCACATATTACAAATAATTGTATTAAAGTCGATGTCGTTTTTCCGCGTATTTCGAAATTGACAATTGTTTCACTGATTGTAATTCTACCGTGAAACTAAATTTATTCAGGACTGCCAACCATCTCATTAATAAGCGTAGACTTGTTAACGCCCCTTGAAAATACGCCCCTTTTCCCACACCACTTTATATTTAGAGCAATTCTCTCCAAATAGTGTTACGATAAAATAAGAATGAAATTACTCTAAAAAATTACTGGTGTACAAAAAAAGGCGGTGACTAAAAGTACTACGCTTCATAATGAGATGGTTGGCAAGCATGTTTATTTTTAACGTGTGAACGTTCAAACATTTTTTGTAAAATAGTAGCATAGTATTAAATAAAGTATTTATCAATAATTTTTGTTAGCAACCAACTATGAAACTAACAGCCTTCAACAAACATATATACAGTTAGTTTCAAAAACCTAGTTCTCCGCCAAAATTATTTAAATGTTAATAGTAGACATGTATTATAAATTGAGAACTTGCATTAAGAGAAAAAAATAATAATGTACAGAAATTTATAAGATAAATAACAAAATCAAAGGATTAAATTTGAAAATAATTACTAATAAAAAACATCATAGTAATATGATATTAATTACATAATTTAAAACTGCTTCCAAATAGATGAGGGAAATTAGCCTTGATCTTTAAATATACGTCTAAAATCAGTATTTAAGGAATTGAAGCCAGGTCTAGGTTTTTTGAGTATTCTTCATAAATTATAAAAAGAAAACGTCTGTTTCTGTATTAATTTATTATATTCTTCACTTATTTCTTTCCTTTTCTTCAAATAACTCTTAATCAATTTTATACACTATAAGTTTTATATTTTTATAAAATTATCACGGCTCATTTATAATAAGTTATCTTTATAAGTGATAAGAAAACGACATTATAATAAAAATTGGAAGTTAAATTCAAGAAATGTGTGCGATACAAATTAATCCGCAATTCTGTGAGAAAATCCCCCCCCCCCTCCCTTAAATTTATAAAAGGACGCTCTATTCGTTTCAGAATTTGTTAATCGGAGTCAAGTGAAAGGCTTTGGAATAAAGAATAAATTGTAAAAGATACCCCCCCCCCTTTTTTTTCTGATTTCTGTTAATTAGATTTTTGTTACTTAGTACAATATTACTAAAGGAGCTGTAGTTAGTTTTGAAAATGTACAAATTGAACAAAAGTGTATACCACCTTAAAAGAAAACAAAAATGTTGATTGCAATTTATGGAGGACCATAACTATTGAAATCTGTGAAAAGATCGCATAAATTACAATTCAAAATTAAATTCAACCCTTGCACAGAAATATTTCTTTAGTCATGCATAATATATCAGAACTCCTTTACGAATGCTTTGTAAGGCAATAAATTTTGATGAATAATTACTCTAGATGTGAAATTATTGCAAAACTTTATTAGAAATTGTATATATAATGGCAAGGAATACATTCTAAATTAAATATATATATATATATATATATATATATATATATATACAGTGTATTTATAATTAAACTTCCCCTATAAACATCATCCTACAGCGCCAACGGGTGAACGGAATGCAATGAAATTTGGTATTTAGGCTATACACGAGATACGCTCACGGAATTTCGGGGGAAAAAAATAGTTCCAAAATGTCCACCAATGTCCATGGAATTTGAAACTCTGTAAAATATAAAAGATAGCAGTCCGGAATAAAAGTACTTTAAAATATTTTTCGAATGAAGTATTACGTAATTAGAGTAATTTTAGTCTTATTTAGGAGTCTTACACCAGTATTTTTTATCGATAAATTTCCTTTAAAATTTATACGCTTCTAATGTAACGAAATTTATAGTATAAAATTAATGGTTGGAAATATCAAGGAAAATGTAGGCGTGTACGAACCCTGTATATATATACAACAACGCATAACCAAAATCTTTTCGGATAAATTATTGTAAGGTTTCATGAAGTAAACATTAAACAACTTTAATCGTACTTACCAGTTTTGGGTCAATTTAACTCTTTGAAACTGTACGATTTGTTTTATAATTTCTATGAAAATATAACTTCTTAATTAACACTTTCGCGACAGTTGACGTACATTTACGTCGTTTGAAAATCTGTAACTCTATTAGCGGGCGTTTCTTTTGTAATTTGTGTGTTACTTATTTCTTAAGTATGTACATAGTGTTCACATTTTTACAATAAAATATACTATGGATAGAAATATATTGATTGGAAAGAATATAATTGTGATGTATATCCATTTTTAATATAAATGTGAATACAGAAAATTTTGTTCTCAAATATTTTACCTTGGGAGAATAACGCCCTCAGGCGGACCCAACTTTCAAAAATACAAAATCGTGCAGCCGCAAAAGTGCTAAAATATTTTTTAAAACACTAAAGTATCCTTAAAATAATAATTCCCCCCCCCCCCCCACACACACACACATTAAAAAATAAATAAAATAAAATAAATAAGGCAGTGTACGAACTAAATGATTAAGGGTGATTCCATGGAAGAAGATAACATCAGTCACGCAGAAAGATAAAATTTCCTCTTTTTTTGCCACCACTATCACCATACAGAAATATTAATGGCATATTTACTGTGACGTTTGCGATCATACAGGGCAATCATTGTTGTTCGAAAATATTGGTGGAAGGAGAAGTATCTGTGTGTGTGCCCTTAAGCCTTTATCTTAGCTGCCAATATTTTAATTTATTCCGGAGTAATTTTTAGCCCCGACTCTATTTCGTACCACTTATTTTTTTAAAGTAACTTTTTCTTATTTTATCGAAGTTACGTATTGAAGAAAATTTTTCTATAAATAAAGTAGTGCGAAATAAAGGCGGGGCCAAAAGTACTCCGGAATAAATTAAAATATTAGCAGCTATGTTTAACTATGACACTTTCGCGACCGCATGTTTTTGTCTTTTTGACAGTAAGGTCCGCCTGTGGGCGTTATTCGCCCAAGTTGCAATTTTTCAGAACAAAATTTTCTATATTCAGATTCATATTACAAATGGATATACATTATAAATGCACTCTTTCTAATCAAAGTATTTATATCCCCAGTATATTGGTTGTAGAAATATGAATATTGTGTGTGTATTCTTAAGAAATAAATGACGTAAAAAAGTGCAAAAGAAACGCCCACTGGCGGAGTTACAGATTTTTAAATGACATAAATTTACGTCAGCGGTCGCGAAAGTGTTAAAAAATGATTTTACTAGTATGCCTTGCATTCCAATTCCATACTTTTTTTTTAATTGACAATTTTTACATTCGACTTCTTTTTCTATTTTAAACTGCAAGCTTCGCTTATTTCGTTCTTTTTTTTCTTCTAGTGTTCATTTAAAGGATTCAAAATTTATCAGCAGTAATCGATGAGGTAAATGCCACTTGTCAATATTTTTGCCAACATAAAATAAGGAGTTTAACACGAATACTCAAAGTCACTTTTACTTTTCTTTTCTGTATTGTTTTGTTTTGAAGAACGATGAAAGACGGGGCTTGTCTTCTTTAGAAAACAAGAATTCTTGATGCTAACACTAATGTCTAAAAAATCATAATTTTTGTTTCATTTCTTTGCGTTTGACCCGTAAATAAAAAATAAAAATATTTTGTTTAATTTTCTCTATTATTTTTTTAAGATTTGCTTCGTTATCTCATGCAAAACTTTAAAAGTGATAAACCCCTAAGCCTCTCAAAAAAAAATAATTATTTATATCTCGAAAACTAATAACTGGAATGAGCTGCAAATTTGCACACCCGTATTTTTCAGCATTCGAATTTATTTTATGTAATGATTAATATAGGTCAAAATTCATGTTTTTATGAATATGAAATTATGAATATTTTTTATAATTAAAAATATTTTTCAGAATGAAAAGTGTTGATGGATTATGTTTGGGTTTCTTCACTGTATCTCGTAAAAAGACGTTCAAGTTATTTTTTGTGAAGTTATTAATAAAAGTTTGAAATATGAATTTAACATTAGCACCTTCAAACTTTGAACGTTTATAACTCTATGAAACAAATAAGTAAAATATAGAACCAATATACTTTTTCGCGCTGTCGCGATCCCAGGAATTCAAATATAAAAGAAAAATAGGGTTTAGTGCGCGTTTTAATATGTAGACGATCCCCAATTAAAAATTTCACTTCATTTTCTAAAAGTACTCATAATTCCCCATCGAATGATACCTATTACATTCTTGTGCATCGATTAGCAAAAAAGTTAGGTCGAATTTTGCGTTTTTTTTTTTTTTTTTTTTTTTTTTTTTTTTCTGTCTGTACCGTCAGCAAAAAAAAAAAAAAAAAAAAAGTCCACCCACTCGCCTAGTTTTGCCGTAAATTATCATAGCTGCCAATATTTTAATTTATTCGGGAGTATTTTTAGCCCCGCATTTATTTCACATCACTTATTTTTTAAAAGTAATTTTTTTCCTATTTTAACGAAGTTATATATTGGAGAAAATTTTTCTAAAAATAAAGTGGTGCGAATAAAAGTCGGGGCTAAAGATACTCCGGAATAAATTAAAATGTTGGCAGATATGAATTATCGTAGAATCATGTGGCTGGTACCGATCGATTTGTAATAACGTTTAGTTTATAACGGTATAGTTAGATTTTGCTTAGGGGGTAGTCTACATATTAAAATTTCATCAACCTCATTTTTTTCAATGGTAACCCACATTTAATTTTTTTTTTCTTTTTTTTAATTATTTAGATCAAATCTTCGCGGAAAATGGTATTATAGCTTATATATTTTGCTCGATTTTTCATAGAGTTTTAAGCTGTCCAAATATGGGATGCTAACGTTAAATGATTATGACAAACATTAATTCATATATTCTCGAAAAATTATTATATTCATATATATATATATTTTAATGCGTTAAAATGAAGTGACCCAATCATATTCCATGCATTTACTTTATTAAAAAACATTTTTTGAATTATGAAAACTATTAATAAATTCATATTCGAAAAAATTATGAATTATGACGTATATTAATTTTTGCACGAATGGAATATGCATCATCAAAAACACAGGTTTCCAAATTTACAGCTCGTTCCTAACATTATTTTTCGAGTTACAGTAATATTTCATTTTTTATTGCGGTTAGGGGGCCATCACATGTTACCATTTGTAAATAAATATCTGCATATAATCTGACGGAAAACTATTTTAACTTACTTTTATATTATTATTTCTGTTTTCTTAGCAACATTTCGATGTTTATTATACAAATTTGCTTATTTTTGTAAAACTACCGCAATGCAGGCGAGAGATTGTGAAACAATACCAAAAGAAAACAAGCCTTCAGTATCGCTGGAACAATATTAAATAAATATATATATATGTATATATTGAATATTAGTATTTGACTCTATATGTGACGCTGGTATGCATAAACGTCAATCTATTTACTGCATCGATTGCTGAAGACAGAACTTAAATGATTTAATCGCAAATATGTAAAATCATTTTGTTTTATAATATAAAGCTTTAGAAAAAGGTGTAAAGACGGGACTCATTTTACAAGAGAGGAACATTATCCGATCTTGATATGTTGAGTCTTTCTTCTTATATATTAGCACGTTGAGCGCCACGCGAATTCTTAAGGAAATTCCATTCAGGCCACGCGCGCTGCTTAGAAGCGTGTTATGATTAACGTGTCATGTTTACCGCGTTTCAATAAAATCCATTAAAATGCCTTAATGATATAATCCTATAATAAATAAAAATTAAGAAAAATGTAAATAAATTGTCAGTAATTACTTAAAACTATGTATTTTTTTTTTAGTTTTATATGATATTTCACACTGTCAGCCACCGGTGGCTGACGTGGCCTAAACGGGAAGTTAAGCGTCAGTCACCGATGGCTGACATGGCGCTGAACGTGTTAAACAACTTTTCCTAGTTTTTCACTGATAAAATTCTGTTTTAACCTTGATGTCCTTTTTTTGTATTTGAATATAGTAGGGTTCGTACACTTCAAGTTAAATGTGATGTTTTAGAAAATGCGGTAAGGCGAGGCGTATTGTTTGAAATAGCAATACACATTCGATAATATTTTTTATTTTTATTTTTATTATTATAAATATTTAAAAAATATATGAAATTTTTACCACGAATTTTCTGTTTTAATCTTGTTGTCACATTTTTGCATTTGTCTACTGTACAGTTGTAAGCATAATGTTATTTAAATTTTATCTCATTGTGTAATAAATATATATATACATATATTTAATATATACATTTATATATATACATATATTTAATTTTTATTAAATGTTTTTTAATATAGAATCAAATGTCGGAGTTTTTTTTTTTTTTTTTTTTTAGCTTATGAAATCCATTATTGAAACAAAGTACAATATTATTTATTTTCGATTAATTCTAACAACAGCGTAAAATTCACATTTCTTATAGGAAAAGAATTTAAAACAAAGTAATATCTCTTATCACTGTTGAAAATATAGATACTGATCTAACACTTTTCATAATTAAGATTTCAAGTACAGTAGACCAGGGATGGAACACGGGCGCAGAATTCATACCACTATCAGTGTAAGAAAATTTCCTACTTCTTAAATCAACTATATTATAGGTAGAGAAATTTCATAAACAGATTCTGGTATGAATTCTGCGCCCGTGTTCCATCCCTGGTAGACTCTTGTATAACGCAGGAGATTCGTTCTGGGTAATAGGAAATTTCGTTATGTAGGACATACTGCATTATCAGACCAATTTATACAAGTTCAGTCCAGGGATGGAACACGGGCGCAGAATTCATACCACTATCAATGTAAGAAAATGTTCTACTTCTTAAATCAACGATATTCTAGGTAGAGAAATTTCTTAACCCCTTAACGCGCGGTGTCCTTGCTGTGAGGACGCTAAATTTAAGATCCAGCTGCAAAAATTCATCCCGGAAACTTTTTAGCAATAATTTACGTTTATAACATATCAGAAAAGGCCGGTTTTTTTAACCTTAAAATTTAAAATTTCTTTTAGTTTAATTTAGTTCATGAATTCCGGTGGCAGTATAATTTAAATGATCTGAATTGTCTTGCGCCTTAAAGGGTTAAACAGATTTCGGTATGAATTCTGCGCCCGTGTTCCATCCCTGTCAGTCGAATATTGAAAATTTTTACTTTACTTATTGTATTTTATTTTGTTATTATTTTGTTATTTATTCTTTCCTAAGTAAAGTTTCGATGTTTACGATACAAATTAACCTATTGTTGTACAATCACCCCCCAAAAAAAAACGCCACCCCCCTACCTACTTTCGCCGTAAATTATCGTAGAAACATTTGACTGGTACCGATCGATTTGTAATAACGTCTAGTTTATAACGGTATAGTTAAATTTTGCCTAAGGGGTCGTCTACATATTGAAACTGGCATTAACTTCGTTTTCTTCAATAGCAACCCCTATTTTTGAAAAACATACCTATTTATATACCTTAAATCAATTTTAAATAGAGTTACACGTGAAAATGTATTAGGGGTCCGTCTATACATTTAGAATATATAAATCACGATCTACCACCCAGTATGCATTATTTATTAAGTTTCACACCGGAAAAAATTTTCAGAAATGTTAATTATAAAATAAAAAAAATGGCTAATTCACAGAACTTTCTGAGTTAGTGTATGAATTAAAAGATTTTTATTGGTTTCTATTGATTAAACATCAGATAGTTCACTTCATACGAAGAAAATTAAATAGCTTGAATAGATATTAAAATATCTATCAAAAGAAGAAAAAAAAAAAAAGATGAATGGTTTTAAATTTGTTTGAAAATTCAAAATTATTTTAACTCAAGCTGCCGTATAATTCTCTGAAACGGCGGCACTCAACCTGGTTCACACGGCCGTTTCACAGTGACAATGGGAGTTTGTTCTGATACTGCAGTACTTTCATTTTCTTTAATTGACTTTTTTAAAATATTAAAACAGATTTTTTTATTTTTATTTATTTATTTTTTAATTAATTAAAAAAAAAATTTTTCATGACATTATTAAAAACTTTTACATAAATCTCCACGATATTCTTTTGCTTTTATATTTTATAATGTGTAACAAATTAATATGCAAAATATTAAATCCTACTACTTAATGGGATGTTCTAAAATTCTACACTTTAACACAGATACCGAAGTGGACGGTGGGTGTAGAAAGGCTGACTACCCTTAATCTAAATCTTCACTTGAAAAGGTCAAAATGTTACATAACTCTTTTTTTTTTTAAGGAAAAAAGAAGAAGATAAGGAGGAGAAGGAAAGATCAAAACGAATATAAAGCATATTAAACGTTAATACCCTTTAAACACTGGAAGAAGGCGGGGTTTCGTATTGTGTGTCATTTGGGAGCTGTAGAGTGCCAGAAAATTACTTTATGTAATAAAACTTTTCATTTAAAGGGTATTTAAAGCAGCATTATATTTAATACATAGACTATTCAGAAAAAAAGTACCATTCATCTGGTTCATGAAAAATAAAGAACATTTTCTGGCATTGCTCTATGTATATACATTCTTGTCAACCTATCCCGGAAGATTACTGGTCCCGCCCCTTTCCGTACATATTTTTCACATCAGTCTTTTTAGAGCCGTGTCAGCCATCGGTGGCTGACACTGATCTTTCCATTTAGGCTAAGTCAGCCGGCAGTGTAAAATATGATATAAAACTACAGAATTTACATAGTTTTAAGTAATTACTGACAATTTATTTAAAATTTACTTCATGTTTTTTTTTTTTTTTTTTTTTTTTAAATAGGATTTTTATAGGATTATATCGTTAAGGCCTAATGGGGTTTATTGAAACTCAATAAACATAACACGCTTCTAAGCAGCACGTGTGGCCTGAATGGGATTTCCATAAGAATTCGCGTGGCGCTCAATGAGTTAATCGTAAATGTATTTGAAGTTAATTACTCTAAAAATTAAATTGTATACCCACAGGGGCGGGAACTAACAATGTTACGGGTTAGGTTGGCAAGTATGCACATATATTTTGCTTGATTTATAAAAATTTATAACACATTTTCTTCTTTTTTTTTTTTTTTTTAGTATTTTGTGTTTATATCTCTCATTAAAAATAAATACAATATTCATATATAAACATTTCTATGTAATTAATGTATAAACATTATTGTATATAAACATATTGATTAAAGAAGATTTGTTGATATTATATAATTATTCTTCTATCTGTATAGTATATTAACACAAATATATTTTGTAAATTTCGCAGCATGTGAAATCGCAGCATTCGCAGCAATGATTTCGCAGCATTCGCAGCAATGTATATGTGTAAACATTAATGTATATAAACATATTGATTAAAGAAGATTTGTTGATATTATATAATTATTCTTCTATCTGTATAGTATATTAACACAAATATATTTTGTAAATTTCGCAGCATCGAAAAACAGCAACATAGCTTCCATATCAAGGCTTAATGTAAATAGGACGTAAGCGTACTGTAGCTAGTGTTGAAATTTGAAAAAAAAAAAAAAAAAAAAAAAAGAATAAGGGTGGGCTAAAAATACGCCGGAATAAATTAAAATGTTGTTTATTCTGGCTTTAGTCAGGTGATATCACTCGTGCTAAATAGCTGGATCCGCCCTCTGTTAAGCTCAGGTTCAGCTCATCATAAAAATATTATTTTTAATATCTGCCGCACCAAAATGTTCAAAACACAAATGCCAGTTTTCATATATTTTGAAATCTTCCCGTTTCAACTTTAAAAGCATTTAGATTAATTTATTTTATTTTGAATTTTTAAATTTAGACGTTTAAAGTCTTTTAAATGTAATTTCAGGATTCTGTAAGATCAATATCTATATATTTGAAAGTAATAAGACAATTCCTTTGTTTTAAATTTTTATTCCATAATAACTGTGACTTTGATTTCGTGATTAGGAAATTGAAAATAAATACTATTGAGCTATGTTCCAATAATAGATCTTATAAACTTAAAAAAAAAAAATAATAATGATCATAATAAAGCAATTTTTCACTATTTGATTCTGTATTAAAAAACTTTTAATAGAAATTTGATATTTTATTATGTTACATTATGGGATAAATTTTAAATAACACAAAGCTTACAAACGGTACAGTAACCAAATGCAAATATGTCACAACAAAATTTAAACAGAAAATTTATGGTAAAAAATCTTTTTAAAATTATTAAATATTCATAATAATAATAATAAAACGATTGTCGAATGCATAATTGCTGTTTCATGCAATCAGTTTCGCTGTACCGTGTTTTCTAAAACATGATATTTAACTAGAGGTGTACGTACTCTTGAAAATTGAAATGAGAAAAAAAGTGCAACAGGGTTAAAATAGAATTTTAGCATCGAAAAACTAGAAAAAGATATTTAATAATTATGAAGAAAGACTTAACATATTAGGATCGGATATATACTTCTGTTGTACCGTAAGCCACGCCTTTTCACAAATTTTCTAAAACTTTATAATATAAAGCAAAATAATTTTGCATATTTGTAATTAAATCATTTAAGTTTTGTCTTCAATAATCGATGTAGTAAATACCATTGTGATTTATGCATACCAGCGTCACATATAGAGTCAAATAGGAATATGCAAATTTGTCTTTTTTTTTAAATAGTGTTTCAGCGAATCAGAGGCGGGGCTTCTTTTCTTTTGAAATTCTTTCACAATCCCTCGCCTACATTGTGATAACTTTACAAAAATATGCCAATTTGTATAATAAACATCGAAATATTGCTTAGGAAACAATAAAAATAACATAAAGGTAAATTAAAATAGTTTTCCGTCAAATTATATAAAAACATTTACTTATAGAGGATACAGATTCTAACAAGTGACGGCCCCCTAACAGGAATAAAAAGTGAAATATCACTGTAACTCAAAAAATAATGTTAGGAACGAGCTGTAAATTTGGAAACCCATGTTTTTGATGATGCCCGTTCTATTCGTGCAAAAATTAACATAGGTCATAATTCATAATTTTTTCAAATATGAATTTATTAATAATTTTCATAATTCAAAAAATGTTTTTCTAGCAAAAATTTGCATGGAATATGTTTGGGTCACTTCATTCTAACGAATAAAAAAAACAGAATTTAAATATCATAATTATTTCGGAAGATATGATTTAATGTTTGTCACATTCATTTAACATTAGCATCCCCAAACTTTGACAGCTTATAACACTATGAAAAATTGAGCGAAATATATAAACTATACCATTTTCCGTGATGATTTGATCCAAAGAATTCAAATAAATTATAAAAAATGGGCGTTACTATTGAAAAAAATGAAGTTGATGTCAGTTTTAATATGTAGACGACCCCCTAAGTAAAATCTAACTATAACATTATAAACTAGACGTTATTACGAACTGATTGGTACCAGTCACATGTTTCTACGATAATTTACGGCAAAATTAGGTGGGGGTGGCGTTTTTTTTGGGGTGACTGTACAATAAACTCATTGCAGGTGGGAAATTTTGATGGCATTCCAAAAGAATTATAAACCCCACCCTCTGGCTCTTTCTGAAACAATACTTTTCTTTCAAAAATGTTTCTTTTTTTTTCTTAATTTTACTTTGTTTGACTCTTTATAGAACGTTAGCATATATAAACGAATGAAATTTACCATTTCGATTGTTGATGACAAAATTTCAGTTATTTAATCATGAATGTGTTAAATAATTTCATGTGTTAGACTACTAGTATAAAGGCGTAACTTATTACTCAAAATAGGAATGCTTTTGAAGCGTCTCCTTTTTATTGATTATTAAACATCCTTTCTGAGATTTTTGTTTAAATCTTATTATCTATATTTTTGTTTATTGTATATTGTAGGTTTGTACGCCTCAAATTAAATGTAACACTTTATAGAAACACATTCATGAGCAGCTTACTGTACAAATTAAAAATATACGCAACAGAAAAAAACAATTTTTTTAATAGTAAACCTTTTTCTTAATTTTTACCGCCATTATTATTATTATTATCACTATTATTATTTTATTTTGCTATCTACAATTTTTGTAACTGAATACTTTACGGTTCATACGCCTCAGGCTGTTTACATTTTAACGCATAAAGTGACATATTAAACAACTTGTTTTTTATTAAAAATAAACTAATAAAAAAAGTTTAATTCATACACTATATTTAAGAAAAAAAAAGATACGTCATTTAAGCCTTAGGGAGAAATCAAAAATTTGATTAGCTGTGTGAAAATGTTAATTTATTTACGTGTTAAACGGGGACTGTTTGTCGCACTGTATGAGTACTAGTCATAATTCTTTGGCCATGTTTTATGGTAGCGTGTTATACGGGAGTCAACTGTACGTAGTTATTTAGATAAATTTAGATACACAATACCTTCTGTGGACCTACCTAACTTCGTTTTATTTCATAATTAAAATTTCTGTAAATTTTTTCTGGTGTAAATCTTAATGAATAATGTTTTCAATATGATATATCATGATTTATTTATTCTAAATATATGGACGGACCCCTAATACATTTTCGCCTGTAACTCTATGAAGAATTGATTTAAAGTATTTTAATAGGACTTTTTCCGAACCGCCTTGATTTCAGAAATTTGAATATGAGGTCAAAAATAGGGGTTGCCATTGAAAATAATGAAGTTGATGCCAGTTTTAATATGTAGACGATCCTCAAGCAAAATCTAACTATACCTTTATAAACTAAACGTTATTAATAATCGATTGACACCAGCCGCATATTAATAGGATGATTTGCGACGAAGTTAGTTGAGTAGGCTATTTTTTTTTTTTTTCTGACTGTACATAC
Source organism: Salticus scenicus (assembly GCA_963930645.1). Lineage (NCBI taxonomy): Eukaryota > Metazoa > Arthropoda > Arachnida > Araneae > Salticidae > Salticus > Salticus scenicus. Next base: position 134,608,222 of record OZ005651.1, on the reverse strand, counting down.
AGAGTTGGCCAACATTTTAATTTATTCCGGAGCATTTTGAGCCCCGCCTTTATTATTACCACTTTTATTTTAGGGGCAATATTTTCTTATATTATTGTAGTTACATATTGGAGAAAAATATTCTATAAATAAAGTGGTGTGAAATAAAGGCGGGGCTAAAAACACTCCGGAATAAATTTAAATGTTGGCAACAATGGTACATATTTGCCAACATTTAAATTTATTATGGAGCACTTTTAATCCCGCCTTTAATTCGAACCACTTTATTTATGAAATATTTTTCCAATATATATCTACGATAGAAGAAGAAAAAAATATACGTAAGAAAAAAGTGGTATGAAAAAAAAAAAAGGCGGAGCTAAAATGCTCCGAAATAAATTAAAATTTTGGTATATGTGCAAGTAAAGAAATGTCAGGTAACACCAATCCTCAGGAATAAAATAAAAATGTTGGAAACTCTGAATACGTTTCTCTAGAATTTAGTTTAAAATTTATTAAATACAGAGTTCGTAGGACCTACCTTTTTGTAAGGCTCATCCACCCACTTTTCTATAACAAAAAAATTCTTCTAAAATTTATAGAGATTTTATGACAAAAGTTGCTATATAAATGTAGAAGTGTAGAAAGGTAGGTACCATGGAATAAGGTTAAACTGTAGAATTAATTAAATACCTATAAGAAAAAATCGTACATTTTCATAAATTTAAATATTTTTTTATAAAGGTTTAACGTATACATGTAACAGAGCTGCCAACCTAATCCGGCAAATTGTTAGTACCGCCCCTTTTTCTACACCAGTCATTTCTTAGAGTTTTTTTCTTCTTAATTCATCGCAAATATATTTGAAGAAAATTGCTTTAAAAATTAAGTGGTGTAGAAAAAGGGGCGGTTCTAACAATTTGATGGATTAGGTTGGCAGCTCTGATGTAATCATTTGAAGATGTCGGGGAAGGAGATCGCTAAACCACATTTGTAAACTTTTGAGATATATCGATTTTAAAGTTAAATTAAATACACAAATCAAAATATATAACATAAAGTTTTTGCCAGCTTCTTAGTATAGTAGCATTATGAGATACGAGTATTTTGAATAACAATATGACACAACTTTAATGATATTACTATTATCTATTTATTATTTTTTCCAGCAAATAAAGTTCTAGAAATGTTTGGTGCAAAATCGAAACCTTTCATATATGCTGCCACCTAGTGATTTTATTATTCTATAATATGGTAGGATATATTAATTTACAATAATGAGTTACATATTATAGTGATGGTTTTAATTCACCTAAAATGAGGCTTGGAACTTTCTTGCCCCGGCCATTTGCATACACGAAAATTTTAAATGTTTTAAAAGCTCCGAAAAAAGTTAGATTTTTACTTAAAAATAAAGACCGTTTTATTTTCTAAGATTTCAAACAAAGTATACCATTAAATATTTTTCGGATAGTAGTGAAATGATGTATCACTCGTAAATGCCACTCTAAGGCAGCAATAATACAGCTAAAAAGTCGTGTAAATTAATGTTGAAAGGTAGAGTAATGTTTCTTCTGCGGTGTTTTAAAATATAGTGAATGAATTTTAATATAAATTTCACTATTAAATATAGAAAAAAAAAAAGAAATGTTGCCGGTAGAAAACTGCAAATAACGTGGTCTTACAGTGAACGAACGCTAAGTACACCAAATGCTTGAGAATGGCAAAGGACAAGCAAAATACTGAAAAATGTATTTTCATATATTTTTAACAAATTTTTCATCTAGTTTGAGCAGTAACCCCCCCCCCCTTTTTTTTTTTTGCGTTGGTTTCTCTAATACGTTATTTAATAAAACTATATTACTTATTTATGTTTAAATGATGTAAATTTTATCCTCGACAGTCAATGAAGTAAATGCAGCTGGCGTATATATATGATTAAATAATTAGCAACGAATACACAAAATTATTTAAATTATAATAATAATAATAATAATAATAATGCATTTAAAAAATAATAATGTTAAAAAAATAAAATATTCTATATTTCTTTTTAATAATCAAAATAATAATAATAATAATAATAATAATAATAATAATAATAATAATAATAATAATGTACTATTTTATATGAACGCCTAAAGACGGAGATCATTTTTTAATTAAACAAGAATTCTTTTTTCCGGTTACCAATCTGTTAAAAATCGACGTTTATTTTTCTGCGTTTTGCGCTGCAATCGAAGTTAATGGTTTAAACCAGATATGCCAACATTTTAATTTATTTGGGAGCATTTTCAGCTCCACCTTTATTTCATACCACTTTTTTATTAAGAATATTTATTCTTATTTTATCGTAGTTAGGGTATGTGCTCCAGTGATTGACATGCTCCAGTAATTGACATCTATCCCGAAATAATGAATAAATAAGAAAAATAATAAAATCATATATTTTACATATAAGAATTTTAACATTTTATGTCAAACACTGGAGCATAGGGTGCTAATAACTGGTAAAATGAATAACTGGCAGTGTCAAACACTGGGACATAGGGTGCAATTACTGATAAATGAAAAAATGGCAGTGTCAATTACTGGAACATTGAGTGGGTGTCAAATAAAAATTCATAAAAATATTAATAAATTGATGCAGATTAAAGGCGGGGCTAAAAATGCTCTGGAATAAATTAAAACGTTGGCAACTATGTTTAAACTATACACATCTTGTAATTTACGCATGTAGTTCAGGATTCATATGCATCCGCCTTTTCTCAAGACTCTTCCACCAGTATTTTAAAACAATAAATTTCTTTTTAAATTTATAGGCTTTTTTTAAGAAAAAAAATTACCATAGAAAATTAGCAATAGAAGAAATCATAGGAAATTCTAGCACTGTACGAATCAAGTAGATCCCATTTGTAAGTCAATTATTGTTATTCTTTCATTCAATTATAATTTAAAATAAAACTGCATGCAATAAGGTTTTCATCATAGTATTATAAGTTTATTTTTCATAGCTTTAGATATCATAGAAGTTTAACTAATTGCTGAAAATTTTCTCTGGTAAACTTATCTAATTTCATATTTTCAAAAAAAAAAAAAAAAAAAAAAATCAGGCAATTTACAATTAAAAATATTACAGGTTTATTAAAGAAATTCATTATAAAGTAATGTTAAATTATTATGATAAGGGTCGTTCATTTTAAAAGTGAATTAACGCCTTGTAAATGGATTTTGAAATAACGAGCTTTTTGTAAATTTATGTGTATAGAAAAAAAGTAAGTATCAGTAAATGTTATCGATTTTTTGTTCTTAATACAACTCAGAATTATAAGAATTTATAAATTATATTCAATATAAAGTAACTTAGCAACATCATTTTTATAATGAATATATAGAAGTTATAGTTTTCTGAAAATAACAAGTAATGCCATTTATGGGATTTTAATGCAATTATTGGAGGTTCTTCACTTTTATAATGAAAGATGTGACTAATTGTGATACAATGAAGCAAAAATATACATATTTAAAAAATATGCAGTTACACCACTTTTATAATGAACCGCCCATATATGATTATAACTATTCGATGAAACTTATGGAGCTGAAGCTTATTTCAAACGATGATAAATAAAGATTATAAATTGATAATAAATGACAAACCTTGCAAAAGAAAAACAAAATCCTGCACATTTTGTTTAACCCGTTAGTAGGCGCTATACACAACGCCACCTATTAAAGATTGCGCATTTTTTTTTTTTAACTGCCACCAATAATTTTAAGAAGTTATGTGACCGACGTTTCTTCGATTTTATTGTCGTTTTATGGGTATCAAATGCCACTTCTAAAAATTTTTGGTGGCTATTGAATAAAAAAAAATCTGGCAACACTAAAAGATGGGCGGCAAATCTAGCGACTACTAACGGGTTAAGACTACGTAAAAAAGTACATCAATAAAATTATTTCAATATCTTTGATTGAGCAGTTCACTAATATGTATTTCTTTTTGTTTTCTAATGTTTTTTACGTATGCTATACTGTAACATAGATTGTAACTCACAGTTTAACAAACCTTTAAAATATGATGAATGACTGAGCATATAATTTCGACAGAGAGATGAATTAGTATCATTTCGCATCAGCAATGTTCTGCTGTTTTGTGTGGTCTATCAATTACTTTACAGTCTTTAACTCAAATTGAGCGATATACAATCGGTCTTTTTGTAAATATTCTCGACGTGAGATATGATAAATTACTACACTATTGAAAACTATTCGTGATATATAAAAACATTTAACTAAATAATTAGTATTCAAAGAGTAGTCTGCAAAAATAATTTTGCTTAGTTAGATTACGAATTGTTAAAACAGTTAAACATATTTTAACATAAAGTGAAAAGTTTTCCTCTTCTGTAATAAAAGTTGAAAAGCAATACGTTTGCTTAGTAACTAGAATGGTAGTTTTAAAGAAGGAAAACTCAATAGATGAGTCAACTTGAGATATTATATGGATGCAAGGTCAAAAGAACGAAATGTAACAGTGTTAAAATTTTTCTCAATCTCATTGCTCTCTCAGGTACTTAACAAATGTTAAATATTTCACATAATATTGGAAATAAATTATTACTAAATTATTGGGAATGACAATTATTTTTGGCATTATATTAGAGGATAATGTTTATAAACGAAATTCTCTGGGTAGATATTTCAATTTATATGATTATTTCGAGTTTTGCGCTTTAGCAGAATAACAGAAAAATATTCAATGTATTTATCGAAAAGTTTTTTTATAGGTTATGCTAAAAATATGAACATTTTATTGCAAATGTTTGCCTTGTCAAACGTGAAACATAAAGGAAGAGGAAGAAACGAATAAGAAAAATGAGGTTTTGAAACAAGAACAATAACTTCTATTTTGTGAGCCCTTGCAGTTTCGCTGAGATACAGAATTACTTAAATATAAGCTTAATTTAGCGTAGTTATAAATGTAAATTTTAATTGTTTTGTGTGCCTATATTTAAACAGGAAAGCATAATAATCCAGTGTTAAAAAAATACTCTGAACATTTCTGAATTATGTTTTGTTCTCTATTGTGCTTTTCTTTTGCATTTTGGAGTTACTTGATAAAAATAAAAATAAATAAATAAATAAATATATATATATATATATATATATATATATATATATATATTTATTTATTTATTTATTTTAAATTAAATAAGATTTTATATTACTTTTGCCTACTTTATACTTATTGTATGCCGATTTATTAATTAATTTTATCTATTTCTCATAAGTATTTATTATTTACCATAGACGCAAAAAATTTTAAGACGCAAAATTCCACTTGAAAACAGACATTGTCTCGCCCGAGAGCATTTATGCCAATTTTAGCATTTTTTAGCTACGTAAAAATTTTAATAGAAATTTTTATTTTATTTAATTGGGGGAAAATTGTTACAGAAATATATAAAATTTTTCTGGTAGTTAAAAAGTGCTAGATTTGGCAACTATGTAGCAATGCTTTGAAACGATTTAATCCCAAATTTCAAAAACCCACTAAAAAAAATAGAATCTTAAAAATCCTCTTCTGTTAAAAATCATATGCCAATAATTAAAAATGTGAAAGATTTAACTAATGCAGGGCCCAAAATTTCAACTCAAATTACACTCACCGAAAAAAAAAGTTTTACTCGCCACAAAATAGGGTTTTCATTTTTTCTCTTTTTTTTTTTTTGCATTTTTTTTTTTTTTATTTTTCCTTACTATTAAAGGCTTTTACAAATATATCTAAAATTTTATATATTAAAATGTGTCGTATATCACCATGTTTCATAATCATCTATAATTAAAATTCATTCTAATGTATTGTATTTGATATTTGAAAAAGATTAAAATATTTAATAACATAAATGCAAAGAGCCATTAAAGAAAAAAAGTAGAAAAAAAAATTCTTTGTCAAACAATATTCTGTGAAAATATTTTTATTATGAAAGATTAAACTTCCTTATTTATCTATTTATTTACTTAAATTTCTATATCAGAAATGTCTTTTTTTTTTTTTCGTCCATTTTATTTTTGTAATCAGACGGAATGTCGATGCGTATAACTTGTTCATTGTTATCATATGAAATAGCCATTTCGGAATTACATTTTCGATAAAATCGTTGCTTACAAATCATTACAAGGGCAAATCATTGGCGTTTCAATAAAAAACTTCAAAATAGGAACTATTTTTTTTATCATTATTCAACAAAATAAACATAGGCAGTATATTTAAAAGGGCTCAGGCTCATTTTTATGTGACAATATCGCATAGGCAAACTTTCGCATATTTCTTCTCTCGGATAGTGGGCGACGGGCAAAGAGGGTCTCTGTTCGTCTATTCTCCCTCTGCTTGGAGAAATAACAGTGGGAGAAACGAAACTACCGAAGAGATCAAAACTTTTATGCATGCACTAAGCATTTTTCCTTTCCCAGACTAGGGCAATCTCGGGCAGCGCACACGCAGACTCTGCTCTCCGAGAATCTAAAATGGAGAGGTTAAATATGAGGTTATAAGGTAGCAAGATTTTGCCATATTTAAATCTTCAGAGTCATGTCATAAGTAAATAGACAATTTTAATTAAAATCACACAATCAACTGATTGGAAGAAAATCATATTTATTGAAATTTTATTTTTCCGACTGAGTGAAAATAATGCCTGGACCGGGAGATAAATAGACACCCTGAATTTTATGAACATTAATGAATTTCGAGGTAACAACTGATTTTTTTTTTCAGGTTTGTATAAAGTAACATAATGTCAAGCTCTTAAAATATGCCTCAAAACCCTGATTCAAAAGAATTCAGTGATTTTTAACGAGGGGGGAATAATTGGGCGATATGAAGCTAGTAGAAATCAGAGGAAAATTGCCTTAAAGCTGGAGATTCCTCTCTCAACTGTCAATCGGGTGATTGTGCAATTCAAAACTGACCAAAAAAAAAAAAACTGTTAAACCCCGTTCAGGTCGGCCTGGACCAACAGCACGTCAACTGAGGGCTGCCAAAAGTATCGTCGAAAAGAATCCTCGTTAAAAAACTGCAGATGTGGGAGAACAACTTAAAGCGAGTCGCCTTACAGCTATCAGATATCTTCATAAGTTAGAATATCATGGAGAGCTGCTAGACGCAAACCTCTTCTCACTGCATCCAATATTAAGAAAAGAAAAGAATGAGCAACTGCAATGTCAAAACATGATTTGAGATTTTGGCAGCAAGTAATCTTCTTAGATGAGTCTAGTTTTATTCAGTTTTCATGTAGCGGGTGCACATGGATGTGGTGACAACCCACTCAAGAATTTAGCCTAAATCGATTACAACCAACCGTAAAGCATGGCGAATTTTCCATTCTCGTGTGGGGTGCGATTTGGAGCACTGGATAATCAGAGCTAGTGGAATGTGTGGGTAATGTTAATAGTGAAAAATACATTGTCATATTGTAGAAGGGAATTCTGCCAATATTCTCAGGTGAGCTACTGAATAAAACATTGACGCTTTTCATGGAAGATGCGCTCCTTGCCATACGGCTAAAAGGACCAAAGAATGGGAAGCAAAACAGGGCATTCGAAAGCTTCCATGGACCAGTCTGTCACCGGATATTAACCCCAAAGAACAGGTATGGGCTCTGCTCAATCGTGCAGTTAAGCAACGTCCACGACAACCTAATTATCGTAAAGAACTTTTGCAATGTTTACATGAGGAGTGGACTAAAATTCCTCAGGCTGAGATAGCAAAGCTCATTAGCTCCATGCCAGACAAAGTAATGGCTTTAAAAAAAGCAAGCGGTGGTTCAACTAAGTTCTAACGTACATATTTTGTTTTTGTTTCAAGTAGATATTATGAAATAAATAACGTTGTTTAAAAATTATGGTGTCTATTTACTTATGACATGCCTCTGTATAAAAAGAATGTTTTCTGTTACCGTATCGTGTAAGAAAGCTATCTATAACTAGACCAAATTTTTACTAGCCACGGCGAGCTGGCGAGCGGAAATTTCGCGCCCTGAACTAATGTATTTGTTTTTAATTTGCAAAAGCAATTATCGCATATGTCATCGAAACTTTAAAAATAATCGTCCATATCAAAGAGAATAGTATTCCGTATGTACTTTATCAACACAAAATTCTTATATTTGCTTATAAAAGGATGTTATGGGAAGAAAAAAAAAATGTAATTCAAAAAATCATTTAATTACTTCCAAATAAGATTTATAAAAAGACGGGAAAATTAACTATATTTGTACAAATATTATTAACAAATTTATTTTTCAACCAACGTTAAATCCTCCAAAATGCATGAGATATTATATATATTTTAAATTAGACGTCCAACTAGGAGGAATAAATGGAATTTCTACATAAGCTATATATTTTATGTGTGCATGAAAAAAAACGCAATATTTTTTTCTGTTTATTCACTGCAAACTACAACACTTGAAGAATTTTTCTTTATTGTATTTTCATAAAATTTAAGTAAACATTAACAAAATCCAATATGTGTGTTTTTTCTCCTCCCCCCCCCCTCTTTATTTATTTATTTAAGTTTGAATAATATTTTTTATATTCGACTCTTGCTATTTTTTTTTTTCCTTTAGGAGGGGAGAGTGTTGTACAGTCAGAAAAAAAAAAAACGCCCCCCCCCCATCTAATTTCGCCGTAAATTATCGTAAAAACATTTGACTGGTACCGATCGATTTGTAATAACGTCTAGTTTATAACGGTATAGTTACATTTTGCCTAGGGGTCGTCTACATATTAAAACTGGCATTAACATCATTTTCTTCAATGACAACCCCTATTTTTGATTTCATATTCAGATTTCTGAGATCAAGGCGGTTCGGAAAACATACATATTTATATACTTTAAATCAATTCTAAATAGAGTTACACGTGAAAATGTATTAGGGGTCCGTCTATACATTTAGAATATATAAATCATGATCTACCACCCAGTATACATTATTTATTAAGTTTCACACCGGAAAAATATTTCAGAAATATTAATTATAAAATAAAAAATGACTAATTCACAGAACTCTCTCAGTTAGTTTATGAATTAAAAGATTTTTATTGGTTTCTATTGATTAAACATCAAGTAGTTCACTTCATACGAAGAAAACTAAATAGCTTGAATAGATATTAAAATATCTATCAAAAGAAAAAAAAAAAGGTAAATGGTTTTAAATTTGTTTGAAAATTCAAAATTATTTTAACTCAAGCTGCCGTATAATTGTCTGCAACAGTGGCACTCAACCTGGTTCCCACGGCCGTTTCACAGTGACAATGGGAGTTTGTTCTGATACTGCAGTACTTTCATTTTCTTTAATTTAGTTAACTTTTTAAAAATGTTAAAACAGATTTTTTTTTATTTATTTATTTATTTATTTATTTTTTAATTAATTATTATTTTTTTTTTCATGACATTATTAAAAACTTTTACATAAATCTCCACGATATTCTTTCGCTTTTATATTTTATAATGTGTAACAAATTAATATGCAAAATAATAAATCCTACTACTTAATGGGATGTTCTAAAATTCTACTCTTAACACAGATACCGAAGTGGACGGTGGGTGTAGAAAGGCTGACTACCCTTAATCTAAATCTTCAGTTGAAAAGGTCAAAATGTTACATTACTCTATTAAAAAATAATCTGGTGTGTCACTCACACGACTTTCTCTTACCCTAAAATTTAATACTATAAATACAGGTTGCAGATTAATAGGTAAGATAACGAGTACTGCTATGTAAACCTATGTTAAACAATTCATATTAGGCTTCTGAAGAGTTTTATATGATAATTAGTTCTGTGTGAGGGGGACTACCGCCCCCCTCAACCCCCCGTTTCATTAATGCACATACATTTATATAGAATTTAATTCGGTTATTAAAAAATATTTCTCTTTTTAAAAAATAATGTATTAAAATTATTATTTAAAAAATTATCTTTTATGATAAGGCAGACGATATCCATATTAGAGAAGTAGTATAACACCAAATATCCAAAAAAAGTCCATTTTATTCTCAATATTTAAAAAAAATAAATAAATAAATAAAATAAAAAAAATGCACGATTTTTTTTTTTCAGTTTTTTTTTTTCGTTAAAAGTAAAAAAAAATCGATAACTTTGTTTTAAATTATCGCAGATCGATGGCTCAACCATTCGTTTTAAAGGTATTGGCGAGCTCTTTTGAAAGATATCCATCATGAAAATTTCTCCCCTCGAGGGGGGACTTCCCCCCCAGGGGGGGGGGAGGCGAGGCTCCTGCATACACAAAAATTTTTTCCCAGTTAACTGTCTCTGTTACAAAAAATATATATTTCTTTCATTTCGTTTAGTGCAGTCTATAGACGTTAAACTCTTTTTTTCTGCAATTTCCCCCATAGACGTAATGTATTAGAATTTTCTTGATTGTCCCTGTACACGAACCATTTGCTTGATCTTAACGAAAAGCTTACTGTAGAATCCCTATATGATACACATTTAGAATACCAAGTTTGAACTTTCTGCAATAATTTGTTTTTGAGGTATGCTGATAACAGACAGACACACAGACACACACACAGACATACACAGACCATTTGCTAAAAACATGATTTTCGTATTCAGGGGACCTGAAAACGTGTAAATATAACAAAATCTCGCGTTCAAAAATTTGACCCAAAAACAATACTTTCTCTACCTTATGGGTAAGAGAAAGTAAAAATATTGAAAAGTTATGCTAATAAATAATCTAAATTGACTAATTAATATCGTTTGATTTAAAAAATCGCTTGATTTCAGATTTTTTTTTCTGAACAACCAATATTAAAAGGTCATTTCTCTAAAAGGTCAATTTTCTATCGCAGGGTGTATAGCTCTATTAAATAGGTTTCCCTAAACTAAGAATCTGAGGAACAAACATTGACATTAAAAAATTATTTTACCAAAAAAAAAGAAAAAATCATTTTTTTATTATGAAAATTCTCTGTAAGTTAAATGTACTTATATAAACGGGTAATATTCCAAGAAAAGGTGAAACGATTCTTATGAAAATGTATAAAATCTGATTTTTCTTTATTTATGATTATGATAAGAAAAATAATCTGGTGTGTCACTCACACGACTTTCTCTTACCCTGAAATTTAATACTATAAATACAGGTTGCAGATTAATAGGTAAGATAACGAGTACTGTTATGTAAACCTATGTTAAACAATTCATATTAGGCTTCTGAAGAGTTTTATATGATAATTAGTTCTGTGTGAGGGGGGCTACTGCCCCCTTCAACCCCCCATTTCATTAATGCACCTACATTTATATAGAATTTAATTCGGTTATTAAAAAATATTTCTCTTTTTAAAAAATAATTTATTAAAATTATTATTTAAAAAAATTATCTTTTATGATAAGGCAGACGATTTCCATATTATAAAAGTGTATAACACCAAATATCCAAAAAAAGTCCATTTTATTCTCAATATTAAAAAAAAAAAAAAAAAAAAAAAAAAAAAAAAAGTACGACTTTTTTTCAAAGTTTTTTTTTTTTTTTGTTAAAAGTAAAAAAATCGATAACTTTGTTTTAAATTATCGCAGATCGATGGTTCAACCATTCGTTTTAAAGGTATTCGCGAGCTCTTTTGAAAGATATCCATCATGAAAATTTACTCCCCTCGAGGGGGGACTTCCCCCCCAGGGGTGGGGGGAGGCGAGGCTCCTACATACACAAAAATTTTTTCTCAGTTCACTGTCTCTATTACAAAAAATATATATTTGTTTCATTTGGTTTAGTGCAGTCTATAGAGGTTAAACTCTATTTTCCTGCAAATTCCCCCATAGACGTAATGTATTAGAATTCTCTGGATTGTCCCTGTACACGAACCATTTGCTTGATCTTAACGAAAAGCTTACTGTATCATCCCTATATGATACACATTTAGAATATCAAGTTTGAACTTTCTGCCATAATTTGTTTTTGAGATATGCTGATAACAGACAGACACACAGACAGACACACAGACACACACACAGACACACAGACACACAGACCATTTGCTAAAAACATGATTTTCGTATTCAGGGGACCTCAAAACGTGTAAATATAACAAAATCTCGCGTTCGAAAATTTGACCCAAAAACAATACTTTCTCTACCTTATGGGTAAGAGAAAGTAAAAAAAGGGTGGGGGGGAAGAAAGAAAGAAAATAATAATAATAAAATAAATGAAATGAAATAAAAATAAATAAATAAAAAATCTGAACAATAAACTATGGGAGCAGAAGCAGGGAAGCCATCGACTCCGTGAACGATAAAAATTACGATGGCGTGTCTCCGGACCATCGTAGGGGTGCGTCCCAGACCGTCGCCAATTACCCATAGTGCAGTACTAGTGCGACATTAAACGCAACCTACCTACCTACCAATATATTGTGGTGTGAACTGGCGTATAAGTGACCGATTACGCATGTATTTCAGTGTGGAATGGCTTTCTTAGTAGGAAAAATCTCTTTGGATTTTCAGAAATATATATGATTTTAAGTTTATTTAAAATTTGCTTTGGAAGAAGATGATGACTCCTCATTTAAATGCTAATGCTGAAGGTCACATGTGGATAGCGGTAAAAAGTAAAAATATATGTTAAAGTAAGATAAATTTCTCTTAAAAAAAAAAAAATAACAGTGGGCTAAAATACCCCGGAATAAATTAAAATGTTTATTCTGGTTTTAATCAGGTGATATCACTTGTGCTAAATAGCTGGATCCGCCCTCTCTTAAGCTCAGGTTCAGCTCATCATTAAAATATTGTTTTTAATATCTGCCGCACCAAAATGTTCAAAACACAAATGCCAATTTTCATATATTTGGAATCTTCCCGTTTCAACTTTAAAAGCATTTAAATTAATTTATTTTATTTTGAATTTTTTTAATTTAGACGATTAAAGTCTTTTAAATGAAATTTCAGGATTCTGTAAGATCAATATCTATATATTTGAAAGTAATAAGACTATTCCTTTGTTTTAAATTTTTATTCCATAATAACTGTGACTTTGATTTCGTGATTAGGAAATTGAAAATAAATACTATTGAGCTATGTTCAAATAATAGATCTCATAAACTTAAAAAAAAAAAAAGAGCAATTTTTCACTATTTGACTCTGTATTAAAAACTTTTAGGGTAAGGAGGGGAAAGTGGGCCATTGGGGTAAGTGGGCCAACCCCCCTGGCATTTCCCCAGATATTGACTCAAAAAAAAATCTGTTATAATAATTTTATGTACCTACCCCAATAGATGTAGAAAACATTATAGCACCGTTTTCATTTATGTGTGTGATAAGTTACAAGACTTTTTGTGACGATTTTTAAATTTGCAGTCCTATCGTAATTCGCGCCATCGTACTAATTATTTTTTTTCTTCCAAACCGTTCATGATACAAACCAAAACTTTATATATTTTGAAAGTGTATAAAACACAGAATCTTTTTGTAGTATCGTGTACTCATGATATTAATAAGGTTGAAAAAAAAATTGGGGGGCCCACTTGCCCCGTGTTTGGGGTAAGTGGGCCACCACAATGGCGGGGTAAGTGGGCCACCCACCCCAACTCTTTAATATAGTTAAAAAATAGTCATATGCACTGATTTATAGTGTTTACCTCTGGATGACTCCACCAGTAGTGATTCAAGTTCCGAAGATGAACTATCAGTTATTACCCAGTACCACAGTACTTAAAAATGGGGATTATGCCTTTGTCCAGTTTGAAGGCAAAAAAAAAGAAATAGTACGTTGGCTTGGTATTAAATGACAGTCAAAACGATGAAGATACAGTTGTCATGTAATACATGCACAAAGACACAACTATGCGTAATAACTTTTTTCCCCCCTGAAGCTAATGATATTCATGATGTATTCCTAGAAGACGTTGTGCTGAAAGTAAATGAACCTACACTTTCCAAGAGACTTTCAAAATACATGTTTACCAACGATTTATCAAGATATAATGTTCACTAGCATGTAATACTGCCATAGGCTAGTTTAAACTTTGTAAAGTAAAAAGTTGAAAATTTGACATTTTTTTCTCTTAGCAGGCTTGTGTGCAGAAAAAGTTGCTATGGGTGAACTAATGGAGATACTTCAGTGATTTTTTTTTCGAAGATTCAGAAAACCATGTAGATTGTCCCACTTGCCCCACCAAATCTCTACCAGTTATGTGTAAAAATATATTCAGGGGGTCCCACTTACCCCACCTTGCGGGGCAAGTGGTCCACCCCGATGACTACCCAAAATAATATTTTTTTAATTCATCATTTGTCAATTTGGTTAGAGGTTGCCATGGGTACAGTAACAACATATGAGAGAATGAACCACAAAAAAAATTAAGTTGTTATGCCTATTACATCCGGTGCTATGTTGAGCTAAAGTCGAATTATGCCGAAAAGGGGTCCCACTTACCCCACCTTACCCTAATAGAAATTTGATATTTTATTATGTTACATTATGGGATAAATTTTAAATAACACAAAGTTTACAAACGGTACAGTAACCAAATGCAAACATGTCACAACAAAATTTAAACAGAAAATTCATAGTAAAAAATCTTTTAAAATTATTAAATATTCATAATAATAATAATAAAACGATTGTGGAATGCATAATTGCTGTTTCATGCAATCAGTTTCACTGTACCGTGTTTTCTAAAACATGATATTTACCTAGAGGTGTACGTACTCTTGAATATTGAAATGCGAAAAAAAGTGTAACAGGGTTAAAATAGAATTTTAGCAGCGAAAAACTAGAAAAAGATATTTAAAACTTGTGAAGAAAGACTTAACATATTAGGATCGGATATATTCCTCTCTTGTACCGTAAGCCACGCCTTTTCACAAATTTTCTAAAACTTTATAATATAAAACAAAATAATTTTGCATATTCGTAATTAAATCATTTAGGTTTTGTCTTCAATAATCGATGTAGTAAATACCATTGTGATTTATGCATACCAGCGTCACATATAGAGTCAAATAGGAATATGCAAATTAGTCTTTTTTTTTTTAAATAGTGTTTCAGCGAATCAGAGGCGGGACTTCTTTTCTTTTGAAATTCTTTCACAATCCCTCGCCTACATTGTGATAACTTTACAAAAATATGCTAATTTGTATAATAAACATCGAAATATTGCTTAGGAAACAATAAAAATAGCATAAAGGTAAATTAAAATAGTTTTCCGTCAAATTATATACAAACATTTACTTATAGAGGATACAGATTATAACAAGTGACGGCCCCCTAACAGGAATAAAGAGAGAAATATCACTGTAACTCAAAAAATAATGTTAAGAACGAGCTGTAAATTTGGAAACCCATGTTTTTGATGATGCCCGTTTTATTCGTGCAAAAATTAACATAGGTCATAATTCATAATTTTTTCAAATATGAATTTATTAATAATTTTCCTAATTCAAAAAATGTTTTTTTATCAAAAATTTGCATGGAATATGTTTGGGTCACTTCATTCTAACGAATAAAAAAAAACAGAATTTAAATATCATAATTATTTCGGAAGATATGATTTAATGTTTGTCACATTCATTTAACATTAGCATCCCCAAACTTTGACAGCTTATAACTCTATGAAATATTGAGCGAAATATATAAACTATACCATTTTCCGTGATGATTTGATCCAAAGAATTAAAATAAATTATAAAAAAGTGGGGTTACTATTGAAAAAAATGAAGTTGATGTCAGTTTTAATATGTAGACGACCACCCTAAGTAAAATCTAACTATAACATTATAAACTAGACGTTATTACAAACTGATCGGTACCAGTCGCATGTTTCTACGATAATTTACGGCGAAATTAGGTAGGGGGTGGCGTTTTTTTTTGGCTGACTGTACCTTGGGATATTTGCGATTTCTAAAAGCCTATTGGGAACATCCAAATTTTTTTCCTTTCCTTCTGTGACTCTAACAAATTCATAACAGCACAGCAAAAAGCAGCATCAGAAACACTGAGCACAGGACTCAGTGAGTGAAAGAAAATTTCATCACTTAAAAGTAAATATTTTCCTCATTCTAATTTCGACTTCCGAACTAGTATTTGTAAAGCTATCCTAATCAATTTTGAATGGATATTGAACAGAAGATTTTGAAATGTTTTGGTTATGAGAAAGTAATGATACTGCATTTTGATTCACCACCGGTTTGATTTGATTTAAACCATGCGGTGAATGTACCTTGGGACTTTTTTTTTTTTTTAATTGAATGCCTTAAAATATACTTTTTTTAAAAATTATTTGCGTAAAACTGGTGTATGCTATGACTACTGCATGAATCTTGAAGCCTGCCCTGAGGTACAACAAAGCATGTCCCAAGGTACAACACCATATTGTAACTTGGAACATTTACAGTTTACACTTCGCACTTAAAATAGTTGGCAATTTTTTTATTTTTAAGCTGTCAAAAGTAATATATATATATATATATGTATATATATATATATTATAGAGGAGAATGTTGTAGTATTTAAATATTGCTTTTAGAATATAAATCTAAATTTAATTGTAGAAGTTAAAAATTAAAATGTGAAAAGTTATATGCATATTTTATAAATCTCATATTTTATAAATCCCTATATGCATATTTTATAAATCATATGAATTATGTATGTAATATGAGTTATATGCATAGTTGCCGACGTTTTTAATTTATTCCGTAGCATTGTTAGTACCCGCTTATATTTCACACTACCTTTTTTTTTCCCTCGAACAATAATTTTCTTAAAGATATAATTACGATTAAATACGACAAATATTACAGAAATATTGGCAGTTAAGGTTATAGATAACAAAATTTAAAAAAGAGCTTAAAAACTGATGGGCATTACTTAGTTATATCCATCAATTTACTGTTTTATATTCATAAGTATCGAAATTCAAATTTACTGCTCAATGATGTTTCTACACCTGGTGATCAAATTATAAGAACCTTTTTTCGTTTCATTTGACTTTTTTTTCTATTTATTCGAAAAATACTGGGCGAAATTACCTTGAACTTCAGTTGTGAAAACAACATTTATAATATCACATTTTCCATGATCGATTTAGTCATGAGTGCAATTAGGGGACCAACCACAAATTGAAAAAAAGTACAATTACTTTGAATCACTTCGTATCAAAAAAAGTTATAAATGACTTGTAACACATGATTTAACTTACTATGTACAATATTTGTAAGCATTTTTATGGGAACTGAACGATTATTTCGATAGATATAATTTTTTTTCAAACAATATTATTTTTTGGCAAGGTGTTTTGCTTATAACACGAATAAATGTCAACAAAAAAAAAAAAAAAAAAAAAAAAAAGCGCGCGCGAGAGAGAGAAACATTATTCTGAAACATGAAATTCGCACATGTAATGTTTGCTGAGGGGTCTGGTACGATTTCCCGACACTCAGTTTCCCGACAACTCAGTTTCCCGACGCCACTTTCCCGACAGGTACGGTTTCCCGACAGCTCACATTCCCGACAACTCATTTTCCCGACAGGTACGGTTTCCCGACAACTCACTTTCCCGACAGGTACGTTTTCCCGGCAACTCACTTTCCCGACAGGTACGTTTTCCCGTCAGCTCACTTTCCCGACAGGTACGGTTTCCCGACAACTCACTGTCCCGACAGGTACGTTTTCCCGACAACTCACTTTCCCGACAGGTACGTTTTCCCGACAGCTCACTTTCCCGACAGGTACGGTTTCCCGACAACTCACTTTCCCGACAGGTACGTTTTCCCGACAGCTCACTTTCCCGACAGGTACGTTTTCCCGACAACTCACTTTCCCGACAGGTACGTTTTCCCGACAGCTCACTTTCCCGACACCTCACTTTCCCGACAGGTACGTTTTCCCGACAGCTCACTTTCCCGACAGCTCACTTTCCCGACAGGTACGTTTTCCCGACAGCTCACTTTCCCGACAGCTCACTTTCCCGACAGGTACGTTTTCCCGACAGCTCACTTTCCCGACAACTCACTTTCCCGACAACTCACTTTCCCGACAGGTACGTTTTCCCGACAGCTCACTTTCCCGACAGGTACGTTTTCTCGACAACTGACTTTTCCGACAGCTGATTTTTCTGACAACTCACTTCCCCGACAGCTCACTTTCCTACAACTCACTTTCCCAACAACTGACTTTCTCCAATGACTTATTTCTCGGTATTCCGCTTGTTTACAGACTTTTCTTAATAAGAAAGAGGATGGATTAAAAAATAATAAAAAAACATGCTGAATACGTAATTCTATTTCATTATTATTCGAAAAGAATTTTAAATAATACTTTATTTTTTATTCAAGTAGAAAAAAATCGGATAAATAAATAAAAACAAAATTAATAATTAAATAATAATAAAATTAAAAAAATAAATAAATTAAAATAAATTAAATAAATTAAAGTAAGTAAGTAATTGCCGAAACGTCAGTGGAGGCCCTCAGTTGAGACTGAAAACGGTTTTGGGCTCTTTCTGTGTGCTTGCCTGTCTGTCTGTCGTGCGATAGCGGCCGCAAGAATTCCGCTATTGACTTGTAATTTGGTACACATGTTCATGTGCCCCACGGAATCAGCTGTATAGTTTTGGGTGTGTATTCCATTTGTAATTCGTGTACAGGGACACGCCAAAGTTTTTCTTATCATTGCGCCCTATGGGAGGAATTTGTATGTACCGCGATAGCGGCCACAAAAATCCCGCTATTGACTTGTAATTTGGTACACGTATTCCTAAGCCCAACGGAATAAGTTGTATAGTGTTAGGTGTGTATTCCATTTGTCGTTCGTGTACAGGGACACGCCAAAGTGTTTCTTATCCTTACGGCCTATGGGAAGAATTTGTATGCACCGCAATAGTGGCCACAAAAATCACGCTATTGACTTGCAATTTGGTACACATATTCATGAGCCCAACGGAATTAGCCGTATAGTTTTAGGTGTGTATTCCATTTGTAGTTCGTGTACAAGGACACGCCAAATTTTTTCTATCATTACGACTTATGGGAAGAATATGTATGTACCGCGATAGCCACCGCAAAAATCAAGCTATTGACTTCCAATTTTTGCCGAAACGTCAGTTGAGGCCCTCTGTTGAGACTCAAAAAGATCTTTTGTTCCGTCTCTCCGTCTGTCTGTCTGTCGTGCGATAGAGGCCGCAAAAATCACACTATTGACTTGAAATTTGGTACACATGTTCATGATCTCCACGAAATTAGCTGTATAGTTTTAGGTGTGCATTCCGTTTGTAGTTCATGTACAGGGACACGCCAAAGTTTTTTTTATCATTACGGCCTATTTGAAGAATTTGTATGTACCGCGATAGCGGCCCCAAAAATCACGCTATTGACTTGCAGTTTGGTACACTTGTTCATGAGCCCAACGGAATTAGTTGTATAGTGTTAGGTGTGTATTCCATTTGTCGTTCGTGTACAGGGACACGCCAAAGTGTTCCTTATCCTTACGGCCTATGGGAAGAATTTGTATGTACCGCAATAGCGGCCGCAAAAATCCTTCGATTGACTTGCAAATTGGCGCACACGTTCCAGCTTTGCATATAAGTAGCTGTATAATTTTTATTGCAATATTGTTTATAAACTGTGTACAGGGACACGCCAAAAATCTTAACATTACGGCGTATGGGGTGAATTTCGTTTAAACGCATTTTAATATCATTACTTTGCAATGAAGAAAATGAAACTAGCGTATGTGAGTAAGATGCTTAAACTTATGTTATTTGAAGAAAATATGTGCTCTTAAGCTTTCTAATTAATGTACAGGACCTTACAAAAGTGTTCTGACAATGTCAGGTAGTCCTCCAAACGATGTTAAATTTGAAACAATTATTAATTTTAAACGTAAAATAAGCTGAATAGTTTTTACTGATGTATATAATGTTTATTGTTTGTTTACAGAGACACACAAAAGAACTTCGTAATATTAGAGCCTATGGAGAAATTTTTATTTAAGCGCGCACTTTAATGCGTTTATGCTGAATTGAACTTAATAAAATTAACATGCATTATAAAGATGCTTAAAATCATGTTTACTCTTAAAAAACATTATGTATAGACTAAATATTTTATGGGATCACCCAAAATAATTCCGAGTATGTACTGTAATCATCCAAATGATGTCAAATTAGTTGAAAAATTAACGAGTTATAATTAAGTAGGTTTATTCTTATTATTGGCGTTTATAATGACTGTGGCTACTTTTCCGGGATACATAAAAGAATTTCGTACTATTACGGTCTATAGTCGGTATTTCTTAAAAAGTTATTTTAACTTGGTTACACCCCATCAAATTTAATGAAATTTTATTACAATTTTAAAAGCATGATTTCCTATTGAAAATTGTGGGCATATAGAATTGGAAATTAGTTTTAAGATTACGCAAAATATTTCCGATATGCTATCTAATTTTTTTTGTATGAAATTTGGTATTAATGAATTTCAGGGAAATAATTCAAGATCGTCGTTTATTAAGAATACATATTGTTGCGTACTTAGACGTTCGTAAGTTGTCAGAGAATGAAAGGTGAAACTTGCAAAAATTCAGTGATTTATTCACAAAAAGTTCCAGAAAAATACATGTCTATAAACCAAGTATCAGCTTCGATTCAACCAGTAAACACAGCCTAAACAACAGCCGTTAACAGCAAAACATCAGTACAAACTGTTTAGCAATAACGCATAAAGCAAGTCTCATCCAAAGAGGCAGAAAGTAAAGCAAGCATTTGACGAAACACACAGATCTGAGACTGACCGCCTTGGCGAAAAAAATGCTCCTTTTATACTTTTCTATCGAACACAGACTGTTCTGGAAATTTCTCGTATCTCATCAGCCAATGAGATTAGAGCTTCCATATTTAGTATATCCCTAATAAGGATTTTATCGCCAAGGTCGCCAAAAAATTGCCAAGAGGGGAAACAGTCGCCAAATTTGGCGCCAAATTCATTTCTTCCCTTATTGAAGCTTTTTAATGCGTTTTTAAGGAAAAATTAGGCTATTTTAACGTTAAAACGACTAGAAATGCACAAAATTAGCATCTCATCAATTTACTAAACCTCTTTGAAAGAATTTATATAAAAGAATATGCAATTATTTACAATTCCGTTACACTTTATATGATATACAAATAGGTGTACAAAGAGAGGTATAGCGGGGGGTTGAGGGGTGCGGCAGCCCCCCCCCTGGAATGTATCTGATTATGGTAACAAGTGGATCGAATCAATATATACTATTATATAATAAGGAATAAATAAAAATGACCTTTTGAAGAATGTCTGATGCAAATAGGACGTTGAGGCTCCTGATCTACAGATCCACAAGTTAAATAAATTAGTTATTTAATTTTTGAAGATTGTTGGTAGATTATTGTTAGAGAATAAGAATTGGGGCTTAATAAGTACTGTAGTCTAAGTAAGAGGAAGCTGAGTGGATGGTAGCTTTTTGAATCAGTGGGTTCTTATTTTACTGTCCAAGTTGCTATCTCAACGACAAGAGAGTACAGTTTTTTTGTTTACTGAATTTTTTAGATCATGTGTACTTAATTTTCTGGTAAGTTTTTAAGCTAAATTCGTTAAGTAAAGGAAAGCAAGGAATTAATTAATTAATTAGAATTAAGGAAGTAAATAAAAATTGGTGCGGGTCAAAACTTGATGAGTACTAAAAAGAAAAGTGACAGGAAATAGTTCAAGGCTTAACAAGGAAAGTATTACCCCCACAATTGAGAATAGAAGTGCGTGTCAAAACTAGATGAGTACCAAAATGACTAAGTTGCCGGGAATTGTATGCTGTGCGACCTGTTATGTCCTGCACTCTGGATAATATTGTACAAATTCAGTAAAGGTAATTAACATTATGGTTGCTTTTTGACACGCATTCAAACCTGTGACATTAAAAGAAGGTATTACTATACTTCCTTTGAAACCTTTGGACGGCCCCTGCCTGCCTGGGCTCGGCCAAGCTTAACGGGTTGGATGCCGTCCGCCGGAGCGAATAAATCGCCAGATCACCGCGTGGAAGCTGCTGGGCAGCAATGTAACTAGAACGCCAAAGCTCAGGAATTGCAGCACGCTCCAGATGTTAAGGAATTTGGAATAAGTGCACTAACTAGCTGAGAGTCGAAATAACCGGAATTATACAAAATTAAAACAATTTTGAATATAGGCAGGGAGGAAAAAAAAAAAAAAAAAAAAAACGCTGGGGGAGCCGCTAAAGTTAGTTGTGCACACAATAACTAAAGCCGAAAGAGGAGGCCATTTGGAAAGGGGAAGGGGACAACACTTATGATTTGAGAAAGACAAGCTGAACGAGGGAAGAACAATGAGATTATAATAATAATAATAAAAAAAATAATTACGTGAAGCCACTGGGGGATGGAAGATAGTTTTGGGCGCATAGCGAAAATTTTGAAGTTTTTGAAGTGGCAAGGCCTAATCCTAATTGGGAGGGAAATTACTATGCGCAGGGAGGCCGAATGGAGAAGAGAAAGAGGGACCATCGCAATTTTGATCCACCACGGGGGGATGGTTCCCCGCGTTGGTAGCCCGACGACTGCTAAACGACCCCATCGAGCACTTGACGGTGCAGCACAGATTAACGAGGACCAAACACCGCCACACCCTCGTAAAAAAAAAAAAAAAAAAAAAAAAAAAAAAAAAAAAACTTATACTTTGTATAAGGAAGAAAAATTTTAAAAAGTGCATTTTCATCGTGTTCTGAGCTTTTTTGAACATGGCATCATATTGCCACTTATTGAGAAACTTTATGCTTCATGATAATTAATTTCAGAAGTAAGAGTTTATTTTATCGCTCTAATCAATATATATATATTTCCCCCCTAATCTATTTCTTAAATCCATGATAATTCTGTAGCTTATTATTGAAATGCAGAACCATTTTCCACAAACTGACAACTTTTATGTTTAATAACACAATAATTTAAAAATTCATGATTCTTTGCCAATCAAAAAATGTGCTTTATTCAAAGAGGTTTACCAAAATATGCAATAATTTCCTAACCTGTTACTGAAATGTAGAAGTATTTTGCCGCTAACAGTCCAAACATATGTTTGATGAAGCAAAATTTCAGAAATATTCTTATTTTGCTGCAAATCGATGAAACTCAACCATTTTTTCAAGGTTATTTACATTGAAATATGTCATTTTGCGGCCTAATATTGATATATCAAATTATTTCACTGCTAATTATAAATATAAAAAAAATATTTTCCATAATGCAAAATTATTTCTCCGCAAAACAAAATAATTCAATTTTATGGCTTTCTTTAAAGGCTATTTACCAAATTACACGCTAATTTTGCAGCTCATCACTGAAATATGAAACCATTCATTGTTCCTATAGCCAGATAAAATTGAAAACTGTCTGCAGACATAAGTATTTGACCAAACACTTTCTGCAAAAAATCTGTGGGGTTATACAAATACATACAAGGGTTAAGGAAATTTTAGAAATTTTGGTTAATATCCGCGTTTGACCGAGGCTTTGAAAAAATAAACACAAGCGAAAGGATACAGTGTAAACAACTAGCGTCTGGCGAGCGCCGAAACTTTTGGATCTGGATGCACTCCACATAATAAATTCGTGTGCATGAGGGATTTAAACTTTTTAGCTTTAATTTTTTTTTTTTTAATTTATTATGAATAACGATGAAATAGAATATCTATAATTACAAAATACTTCTTTTATTTTAAATATTATCTAAATACTTTTTTGACGAAATGGGAAACTTTAAAATTAAAAATATTTTCTTCAAAAAAAATAACAAATATATATAATATATATATATATATTGACGCTGATTGGCTGACCAACGTGAGCAATTCAAGCCTTGCAAGTAAGAAGTAAAAACCGCATCACGGCATTTTGGCCGAAGAAAAGCATGCAATTGGCGGAGTAATATAGTTCTATATTTAAAACAACTTTTATAAAAAAATAAGATTTTCCTGAAAAAAAAACGAAGACATTACTAGATTAAAAAGGATCCCATTAACAACATATATTAATTAAAATAAAATCGTTCGTGCCGTTTTAGAAATATTTTTCATGATTTTATTCCATTACACAATCGTTTTTCCCCATTTAGCTTTTGAGATTTCATATTTCAAAACATACTGTACGTTGAAATGTAAAAATTTCAGGATAGATTAAGACTGAAGATAAAAGACTATTTTGAAAAGATTAGAACTAAATATCGCATATTTGCTGAGATATTAAGTGTCGGCTTTTACAAATTTCTTTCATGTCATACTAGCCGTATATATGAGTTCGCAGCGTTCCGTTCGTCCTTCCGCTTGCGTCACTCGAAAAACTGCCTTTTTTCATGATCAAATCTTCAAAAATTGTTCAAAAGTCAATAATTTCCCTACCATAGCAACGCATGGAAAAGAGAAGATAAACGTGGAGGACGAAGAAACGAAAAATTTCCGTAAATCAAAATCCGAAAGATGCCCTAATTTTCAAATCAGTGTAAGATATACTCATTTTCAAATATGCCTAGAATTGAATAACATCAAATAGGATTTGGTTGATGAATTGCATTTATGATTCATTCGGTCGTAAAATAAGAATTAAAAACTTTAAGAACACACTTTTATTTGAAAAGCAGTGGTTTTCGGGCACTAGCCGGTTCGCGATGCTTGAAAAACTGTCCGAATTAAAATCCGATTCGGTGGCGCCCTCTCCTTAACAGTTTCAGAACCTACAACAGACTGTTTGATCGCCGTACAAACACCTTTTAAATATCGGACCGTAGCAATCCCTCGTGTGAAGGTGACTGCGAGCCTTCATCCGTTTCATAACCTGGAACAATCTGTTCACCCACGATACAAAGAACATTTGAAAATTCTGACCACTGGAAAGTCCTCGGTGGAGATTGCGGCGTCCTTATCAGATTTGCCAGTGACTTTGCACATTTGTAAGTATGCGCAATCGATTCGTCACACTCCAAAAAAAAAAAAATTGCCGCCTCCCCATCTATCCTGTAATTTTTTCAGAGGTGAATGAGGAGGCGGCAAAAATTTTATACATTTGAAATTAAAGCACCGTTTACACGTCTTTCAAGGGGCTGTCGTAAAAGGTCGTATTAATGAAAATACGAAAAAGGGAAATTAAAATAATTACAAGGTAAAAAGAACTTTTTATATACCATGTTTTTAAAATGTTCCGTTGAATCATATAAACGCTCCCGATGTCTGCAGGGAGCAGAAATAATTAGCTACAAGTATTAAAAAAATGCATTGTCATCGTGTTCTGAGCTATTCTAAAAGTGTCAAATGCCTACCTAGTCGAGAAATTAGCTAAATAAATTTTCTTTTGAATTACATAAACGCTGCCGAATGCAGCAGGAACCCAAAACATTTGGCTAAAAGTATTAAAAAATGCATTATCACCGTGTTCTGAGCTATTCGGAAAGTTTCAAGTGTCTAGCTAGTCGGGAAGTTATATGATTGTTGAATCATATAAACTCTACCTAAGGCAGCGGGGACCCGAAACAATTGAGTAAAAGTATTAAAAAAATGCAATGTCACCCTGTTCTGGCCTATTCTGAAAGTTTCAAATGTTTAAATGTCTAGCTAGTCGGGAAATTATATGATTTTTGAATCATATAAACGTTACCGAAGGCTACAGGGACCCGAAACAATTGGCGGAAAGTGTTAAAAAATGGATTATTATCGTATTTTGAGCTATTTTAGCTTCTAAGTTTCAAATGTCTAGCTAGTCGGAAAGTTAATTAAATAAATTTTGTGTTGAATCATATACACGCTACCGAAGGCAGCAAGTACCCGAAATAATTGTCTAAAAGTATTAAAAATGCATTACCTTGTTTTGAGCTATTCTAAAAGTTTCAGATATCTAGCTAGTCGGCAAGTTAGTTAAAAAAATTCTGTTAAATCATATAAACACAGTCGAAGGCAGCAGAAACCTAAAACAGATAACTAAAAGTATTAAAAAATGCATTGTCACTATGTTCTGAGCTATTCTGAAAGTTTCAAATGTCTGGCTTGTCGGGAAGTTAGTTAAAAATCGATTACAATATTTGTACTGGACACACAAACAAACAAGAATCGAAGTTACTAAAATCATAGCAAAAATATTTCTTCAAATTTAATAACACTGTAGCAAAATTTATGTGGAACACTGATTAACAAAGTTTTTAAAGATACTAATATATATTAAATTGTAGTAGAATTCATAGTTAAAAAGAATAAAAAATAAAACAAATAAAATAATGAAAAACTGAGTTTCCGGCAAATGAGTTGGCAGGAAAGTATAGGCTGTCAGGAAAGAGAGCAGTCTGGAAAGAAAACTCTGTGTAAAACGCACCTGTCGGGAAAGTGAGTTGTTGGGCCGCTTTGTACCTGTAGGGAAAGTGAACTGTCATGAAAGTGAGTTGTCGGGAAAGTGAGTTGTTGGGAAAACGTACCTGTCGGGAAAGTGAGTTGTCGGGAAAGTGAGCTGTCGGGAAAACGTACCTGTCGGGAAAGTGAGTTGTCGGGAAAGTGAGTTGTCGGGAAAGTGAGCTGTCGGGAAAGTGAGTTGTCGGGAAAGTGAGCTGTCGGGAAACCGTACCTGTCGGGAAAGTAAACTGTCTGGAAAACGTACCTGTCGGGAAAGTGAGCTGTCGGGAAACCGTACCTGTCGGGAAAGTGAGTTGTCAGGAAAACGTACCTGTCGGGAAAGTGAGTTGTCGGGAAAACGTACCTGTCGGGAAAGTGAGCTGTCGGGAAACCGTACCTGTCGGGAAAGTGAGCTGTCGGGAAACCGTACCTGTCGGGAAAGTGAGTTGTCGGGAAAACGTACATGTCGGGAAAGTGGCGTCGGGAAACTGACTTGTCGGGAAAGTGAGTGTCGGGAAATCGACCTGATCCCTTTGCTGAGATATGAGCATTTGTATTATTATTATTATTATTATTATTATTTTACTGCACATGCACGAAAGATAATTTATTTATTGCATAGATTGAAAACTAGATATGCAGGGTAATTTATGTTAAAGTTTCTTTTGAACAGAGTCGAAATTAAGCAATTAATTGGAAAAGGAATGAGCGAAATTTTAGATATTTTCCATCGTTGGAATTTCATAAGGAGTTTTTCACATGCTGAGTATTTAATTTAGAGATCCGATTATTTTACCCACATTGCATTCTTTTTCTTTTTGTTAGTGAAAAACTCCTTTTTAAACTCACAAATCTTAGTAAATAAATAACATTTTGTTAGAAGTAGAATCTCATAAGTGCTTTTTTCACAAAAAGGAAGTTTTTCAATGTAGATAAAATCGTATAATAATTTTTAACAGTAAGCCTGTTTCTTAAGTTTTTCAAAATTATTTTTGAATTAATTGAAAGATTATATTAAACTTTAATACAGAATAAAAAAATCTTACACTTCAAAAAACATAATTTGACTATGGAAAAAAAAAAAAAAAAGTATATAAAAAAGAATAGTTTTAATACGGTTTTGGAAAAAACTTTAAGACCATGTGTGAAATTACAAAAATTTTAATTTTACTGAAAAAAAGAAACACCAAATAGTGTAAATAGAGTAAAAAATAATAAATCTTCACATAGTTTTATAAAAGAATGGTTGTAACTATGTATTATATGCAAGTGATTATTATTTTTTTTTTTCCACAACATAAAAGGGTGGAAAAAACTTTAAGACCACAAAGTTAAACATGAACTAAAAGTATTGCATTCTAATTTTTAGTATTTTTTGTGTTTTCTTTTCACACGAATTACTTATAAAAGACGATTTTGGGAGAATTTTGCTAGATTTTTGCATGTTAGAATTGATATTTCATCCCATGCTTTGAAATAACAGATTTGAGCTCAGAAACAGAATAGTATTGTTTAAAATTTTCATACCTTGCGAGCAAGGTTATCCCACATGTTTTCTATGGGGTTCAAATCTGGAATTTTGGCCGGAAATTCCATAAAACTTACGTTATTTTCAGTTAGCTAAGAAATGGTTGAAACAGATTTGTGCTCAGACGCATTACCTTGCAACAAAATCAAATTTTGAGCCATAAGCTCATCTTTTAATGGAACAAAATTTTAGCCAGTATATCTTGACAGTCAAAAGAGTTCATATTACCTTTAGTGAATACAATATTAGTCTTACCTCGAGCACAGAAATCTGCTTAAATCATGACAGATCCCCCCTCCTCGTACTTGCTTTGAGAAATACGTAGGATCCTGTCTTAAAACATGCAGGGATGGAACACGGGCGCAGAATTCATACCGGAATCCGTTTAAGAAATTTCTCTACCTATAATATCGTTGATTTAAGAAGTAGAAAATTTTCTTACATTGATAGTGGTATGAATTCTGCGCCCGTGTTCCATCCCTGAACATGCCAATAGTTTCGTAAACCATCAAATCAATCTCAGTTAAATTTCATTTCATCTGTGTACCTCTGCATTTCATCTGTAACACTATTTTTCGCCATTTGTTTTTTTTTTTTTTTTTTAAACATTAGATGCTGCGAATTTCAATCTTGCTTCAATGTGCCATTTTTCAAACTTAGGTTTGCTCTTTAATTTTAAATATTTGATGTTTTCTGCACGATTCAGGACATTTCTAACAGTTCTAGACGTTGCTTGAAGCTTTAGAATCAATTTTATTGCTGATGAATATGCATTGTTTTTTACAGCCATTATCATAACACTTCTTTTCATTCTGGTTGATAGTTTTGAAGGCATTCTTCCCCTATTTTTCGTACCATATCTGCATGAATCTGTGAAAAATTGATAAACTATAGTTTTAGACTTCTCGATTTTGCTAGCGATTTCATTTTCACTCATTCCACTTTCTCGAAATACCAAGATTTTACCTTTTTATATTTTACTCAGTAATTTTATTCTACCCATAATCTCAGATGATTCAACACTCAGCTAAATGACTAAAAAATGTTTCTTTTCGTTCTAACAACCCGTACAAAACTGTGCAAATGTGACGCCATCTCATTATGCAAGCAATCGCTTTTAAAAACTGGTCTTAAAGTTTTTTCCATTTGATTACATTACACATTTTTACTTTATATCGAAAATAAACGTATTTTAAATTTTAAATTCATTATTTTTTTATTTCTTACATTTTATATATTCAGTGTGAAGTAATTTACAAAGAGATTTTAATTTTTGAATGCAAACAAAAAATATCAATGGTGGTCTTAAATTTTTTTTCCACCGCTGTATATACACATATATCAATAAAAAAAATTCCATAAATATTTTATTTTACTCTCATTACTAATAAAAATTTCTTTGAATATTATTTTATAGAAATTAATTTTTTTTCTTTTTGCTATTATTCAGTAAAAATGTAATCATGAAAAAAAATTTTTTTTGAAGTTATAACGCGGTTGGTTATTAAGCTAAATTCATTTGATAAGAACACCTGTACAAAAGATTATAGACATAATCAGTAAAATTAAAAACATTTTGACTTAGCAGATCGGTTTTGCTACTTTCCAATAATTACTGAAATTTGTGTTTTGGGAAAGCTATTAAAAAAGTAAATGGGTTTTTTCAAATAAATCATGATAATAATGCACAGAAAATCATTGTTATTGAGTTTGCAACAAATAATTTGGTAATTATTTATAAGTTTATTAGAAAAAACGAATGACCCAGGTTTATACCAATTACAAAAAGTGATTATTTGTGGAAAGATGTACTTTTTCGAGATTTTCTGTTAATAACATGTTATCCCACAGACCCATAAATTAACAAAGATTTTGAAGAATTTATGCAAGAGTTTATGTAATTAAATAATTGAAACAAGTAATATGTTTTATTACTTAAATTCTATTACTCCATTAAAAATTAAATTTTAAATAAAGTGTTAAATTTAATTGCAAGTCCATACTTGCTGACTTAAACCGGAAGATTGTTAGTCCCGCCCCTTTCTGCCTATTTTTTCACACCAGTCTTTTATTATTATTATTTTTTTTTTCTGGGGCGGGGGAGAGTACTTTTCTTCTTAGTTAATCGTAAATATATTTGAAAAGAATTACTCTAAAAATTAAGTGTTGTACAAAAAGGAACGGGAACTAACGATCTTCCGGGTTAGGTTGGCAAGTATGCAAATCATAATTTGAATTTATTACTTTAACGCAAAAGTAAAGTCAAATTTTAAATGAACTTTCAAATTAAAAATATATGCATGTATGGAAGATTTTGCGCCATTGGTCATATATATAACTAGCTACATAATCAAATTACATTTCATTACGTGAATTATGTTACTTAACGAAAAACATTGTTAAATTAATTATGCAGTTCAAATATTTCGTAACAAGATTTTATGTGCATTGGATGTAACAAAGAAAAATTTCAGTGAAGAGAAAGAAGACACAGTACATTCTTTAATAATAAAATTAAAGAGATGAAATATTGTGAATGTCAAAACTCCATAAAATTACACAGAATTAAAAGATGCCCATTGAAAACATGAAATATCTTTATTTTTCTCTGTTTTAAAGCAGTTTCATTACTAAAAAAAAATTATAAACAGTTACACTTAAATAAGTTGAGGAAGATTTTGAGGAATTTTTGCGAAAATGTAAATGTATTACATTTCTTAATTTCCAATATTCTAACAAAAGACGCAGTTATATTTTAAATAAACCCTAAACTAAAATAAATTGGGGAAGATTTTGGAAAATTTGGACCAAAATTTATTTACATAAATAATTATATTTAAATTAAATTAAATTATTTTATTTAAAAAAAATAGTTAAATAATAAAATAAAAAGTTTACAGTAAAAAATCTGGAGTGACTCCACTCGACTTTCCGAACATTGAGTAACTAACAGTTTTGTAGATAAAATAAAGAAAGAGGAGTTGCTAAACAAACAAAAGAGAGAAAACCATAACAGATTGTTTGAGTATTTTTCTCCATATATCACACGAGGTTTTATTTAACGCTACTGAACTTTGAGCCCTTAGATCATAATGATAAAGAATTTTTCGTTGTGTCCCTGTAAAAATCTATAAATTCTGACAAACTTAAACAAATTTTCACATTTTACCCACAATTTTGTCGAAGTCCCACTTTTTTTTTTTTTTTTTTTTTTTTTTTTAATTATTGTTACTGAGTGAATTTGAATAGGAAAATATAGAAGAAAGTCTCGTGGTGGCCATAATTCACCAAAATGCTTATAGTTAGTGCAACAGTGATTTATAATATTCATACAAATTTTCAGCTCAATTGAATAAGGCGTTTAGATGCTATTGCACTTTTAAAAATTTGGTCTCATAGGCCATAATGATAAAGAATTTTTCTTTGTGTCCCTGTAAAAAAACTGTAAGTGCTAGATACACCAAAATCTATACAGTTGGTTCAAATGTGACCTATAACATGTGTACAAATTCTTTGCTCAGATTAATAAGGCGTTTAGACGCTATCACACTTTTAAAAATTTGGCAAAGAATTTTTCTTTGTGTCCCTGTAAAAAAACTATAAGTGCTAGATTCTCCAAAATCTATACAGATTGAGTATCTGTGACCTATAATATGTGTATAAAGTTTTTGCTCAATTGAATAAGACGTTTAGATGCTATCGCACTTTTAAGAGTTTGGTCCCTTGACCATAATGATAAAGAATTTTTCTTTGTGTCCCTGTAAAAAAACTATAAGAGCTAGATTCACCAAAATCTATAGGGTTCGTACTATGGTGACTTACAATATACTTACCAACTTTCAGCTTATTCGAACAAAGCGTTTAGACGCTAGCGTGTTCACTCACAGACATACACACATACATACACACATACATACACACATACATACACACACACATACATACATCATCGTAAAAATAGTGAAAACGAACTCGTTGGACCTCGAAACGTATAGAAACATCAAAATCTCGAATTCGGATTTTTGACATGATTACAATACTTTCCTCACTATAGTGCTCGGAAAGTAAAAATTAGTAGTATTATTTAATTAAAACACGCATATTAAACTTTATTTTCTCAAAACAACTCTAAGATTTTTATGTTTAAAGCTACAAGATTTCAAATTATAAAAAAAAAAAAAAAAAAAAAAAAAGTATTATAAAAATTTTTTCGAAAGCTACTGCATTGTAAAAAGGTAATAAAAAAAAATTATTTGATGTTTAATATTTTATAATGTAATAAAAACTTTAAAGATATTTTTTTTTAATTTTTGATGATTACTTTTTTTATATAAAATATTTTTTCCATATAGCAAAGATATTTGTTTTTGTGGTTGTGATTGCAGCATTCATATATCAAATTCCTTAACACTCTCACAACCGCAAGTTTTTGTCTTTTTCACAGTAAGGTCCGCCTATGGGCGTTATTCTCCCCAGTTACAATATTTCAGAATAAAATTTTCCGTATTCACATTTATATTACAAATGGATATACATTATAGTTACAGTTTTTCTAATCAATGCATTTATATCCATAGTTTATTAACCCATTACCCGCTGGTGTTGCGTGAACGCAACACTAGAAATAATTGCGTTTAACAGTTAACTAAAAAAGATATTTTATATTAAGTATTGTTTTTAAATAAGGAAAGGATTTTATTACAAAAAAAAAATTGATCTGAAAAATAATTTTATATATAAAAATAAATTTCAGACTTGAAGCACTAATAATCGAAAACTTTTGAAAATCATCATATTTGAATAAGTTTACATAACTTGTTAAAAGAAATGTTTCACAATAAAATAATTATTTTTGAAGACGTCTGTAGTGTTTGCTGTTTTATACTCCCGCAAGGAAATTTCCATAAACATTTATTTGTCTTCATTATATACTCTTATTCCACTGAAGTTTTACAAATGCAGCACACTGTATTTAGTAAGATAAGACTAATTTTAATAATTTCATTTTAAATTATTGTTATATATGATCAAAGTAATGAGTATTACTGTTTGTATTTAGAAAAAAATCGTAATTTCTAGTTTTGGCGGTTATTGGGTTAATAGTACAAATATGAATATTGGGCATATTTTTAAAAAATAAAAAACATACAAATTGCGAAAGAAACGCCCACTGGTGGAGTTAGAGATTTTCAAATGACGTTAATCTACGTCAGCGGTCGTGGAAGTGTTAAGGAATTCGATATATGAATGCTGTAAAAATGTCGTGTAAAGCACTTGTGATATCTCTTCCATGTGTGAAATTGAGATAGCTTTATTTAGACATTTTCTTGCCAATTAACAATTTATATTAAAATTAAAGTTGGTTCTAATTTTTAACTTACGCAAAAATACATTTTACCTATCAAGTCCTAACATTTTGTCTCAAATATAATTAGGAAAGTTTATTCAAAGGGATATTTTTAATCTATTGAACTTTTTTTCTTCTCTTAAACTATTTTAAATTTTCAGCGTCTTTTAAAAACTATTAATTTTGTGTATAATTTCTGCGATTTCTCAAGTTTTTGTAAATTAAAAACCGGCAAAAGAATTTTATATACATTAATTATGACCTACAAGACATTATAAAAGGCTACAATTTCAGGTTTATTATTTTATTTTATATGTATAGTTTATGACTTTGATATCATAAATATCCTGTAGAAGCACACTTTTTTGTAGACAAAATGTGTATTTTGTATATAAATATGCCAGTTTTTTCTAAAGGGAAAAAAATCGCACTCTAGGATGTAGAAAACGTGCAAAAAGAAAAAAAAATTAAAAACCCATAGAGACACGGGAAAAAAGAGTCAAAATTCCATAGAAAAAAGCATGGGACGAAAACAAAAAAACTCACAATTTCAAGTGTGGGAAAAAAAAAAAAAAAAAAAGGCTACCACCGAAAAAAAAATAAAAAGATAAAATAGTGTAGAAAAAGACATGGCGGTGCGGGAGTATAGGGCTGGGGCATTAGACCTACTGTCGAGGATTAATACGTCTCGCCTAGTGTAAGATTCGGGGCTATAGAAAGCGGGGAAAATGTCAAGTGTGAAAAAAAAAAAAAAAGTCTAACACCGAAGCAAATAAAAGGACAAAATTGACTAGAAAAAGACATGGAGGAGTAGGAGGGTAGGGCTGGGGCATTAGACCTATCGTCGAGGGTTAAAAAAAAGAAAGTAAATTCTTTAAACCGCTTTTCTTCCCCCCTCACCCCCCTTTTTTTTCGCATAACAACAACTTAAATTTAATGCGCGCATAACCAAATTTTTTCTTAACACTCATTGGTTAACTGTCCTTCATGCATTATCTGATTTACAGTAACATTTTCATTACTGTAATAATACTCTTGTAAATGTAACTAAAGAAGTCTCATTGCACACAATATATAAAACGTTATGAAAAACTATCTTGTTTAAAAATATTTTTAAATATATCATTCTTCAATTTGCTTTTCGTTTTAACAAATTAGATTTCAAATAATGCTTCTATTACATTCTGTAGTAACTAAACACATATTCAGGAATTTTTGTTTTATATCGCACTTACCTCTTAGTAAAATCTTTCTAATGGATTTCTTTAAAAATTCCTAGCAACGTAATTTTTGCCACCACGAGATAAATATTGCTATTTTAGAATTCTTTAAATTCAAAACTCGTCAAATAGACTCAATTTCGTAAACGCTGTATATTTTTTAATTAAGATCATTGTCAGTTTTGGCTTACTGACAAGACAATGCAAATCGTTCAGACACAATTGCAAACAAATCTGCATACATATACATAGATATATATTACATGAAAGAAAAAATAGAATGGAAATTTTTATGTTAATATAACTCTGACAAGTTATTGATCACAGGAGATTTATTCTGAATATCTTGGCATCTAGAAATTCGATGTTAGGTAAATGTATGTTAAAAAAAAAAAAAAAAAAAAAAATCGGTTTCGAAGTAGTTTTATCGTACGTTTATTCTATCACATAAAAAATAAAACACAAAAAGGGAAGTCTCCTATAATAAAACTTTTAAATGAAAGTGGACTGTTTTTTTTTTTTTTTTCTTTCTTTGGGCAAATAAAACGAACAAAACAACTAAAATACAATGTTAAATTTCAGGAAATTTCAATAAGAAATGACGTATAGCATAGATATAGCTGCCAACTTTTATGCTTTTCGGCTAACGGAATATTTTAGTAGAACTTTATATATTTCTGTGACAGTTTTCACTGATTAAATAAAATAAAAATTTCTATTAAAATTTTTCGGTAACAAAAAAAGCGTGAAAGTTGGAAAGTGGGAAAGATATAATTTTAGATGTAGGGCTAGATTGTCAAAGAACACCATTATTTTCATAAGAGAGTTTTAATGTAAGTTATTTACACTGTAAAAAATGAACATGCTAGATTACATCACAATGTGCGGGTAAAAAAATCGCCAACACCATGTGCGTTAAATTTCACGTGTGATGTAAATAAATGCGTGCTTGAATTTTCAATGAGGCTGTTTTAATTTTACAACACGCTGTGTTGTATTTATTTTTTTCATTCAAAAAAAAAAAAGGGGGGGGGGGTGGACTATATTTGTTTTCTTTTTTATTTATTTATTTATCTTAATCTGTATGTGTTTTAATCTTTATTTAAGTTATTTTGTTTCAATTTTTTATTTATTTCATCTTTATTATTCTGTCAATATAAGTTTTATAAGTTATATTTGGAAAGGTTATGAATTTTTAACATGAAATATAATACCTTTAAAGCTTTCAATAAATTCTATTTTAGGAATGAATATTAGAATTATAATACAGTAACGACTTCGTTTCAAAATAAAAATATTTAACCATTTAAATAATAATAATAATAAAGTGTTTTATTAACAACTTATATTGCTATTACTATTAAAATAATAATAATAATGCATAAATTTTTAATTCACTAAAGAAATATTAAAAAATTAGTCAAATCAGAAGCATTATATTTAATAAGTACATCAAATAATTAAAACTTATAATTAATATTTTTTAGAACGCGTGAAAATTAAAATGACCGTTTTTTAATGCTTTATTAAACTACATTTTGTAGCATACATATATCTGTACAATTTTAGCAAATATATTAATTTTACAAAATGAACAAGAATTAAAAACTTTATCAATACATTCTATGTAACAAACTACAACGAAATTATCTGAAAAAGCGAACAAAATTTAAAAAATAAAATATAATCATAATTCATACAATTTATAAAGGAAACTTGAAAGAAACAAAACAAAACAAAAAAGTAATGAAATACTAAAAAACGTACAATAATTTCATATTAAATATTTATTAAATAATATTCTATTTTAAATGCCATAATATTTTTCAGAATTAAAAACTAATACATTATTTTTCATCATCAATAAGTAATAGTAATCTAAATCATTTTTAAAATAAATTAGTTTGAAAATGTTGGAGTTTAACAGTTTTATTTCAGAAATAATTATTGCGTTGGAAATTTTAATGCTCATAATTCAAAATACGGTTTCACGAGACAAAGCTTTAATTAAGATTAGATTTTATTAATAAAATGCAGACACTTATCAAACTTATATTGACAGAATTAAAAAAGATAAGAAATAAAACCAAAATTAAAACAATTACAACTTACTTGTTACTTAAAATTTTGTGTTGGTTATAATATGAATCCTAATCGTGGCTTCGTTTCTCCATTTTTTGCGTTTTCCGTTTATGATAGCAAAAGGCGTGGCGTAACATAACGAACATTTAAAAGTTTTGGTTCATGTTTGAAGGTCATTGGCGTATCTGTGTCACATGACTCTTTGACGCCATAGTGAATGTAAAAAAAACAGCACGTTTTGCTTGAATTTTTTTTACAGCACGAATGCGTGATTTTATCACATCACAAGATGAGGGATATTCGTTGTAATTTTACAACATTTTTTTACAGTGTATCGTAAAAATAACAGGTGCAGCAGTGAAACGGGCGATTTTAAAACCTCCAACCAGCGATACAAATTTATTCACAGCGATATAAAAGAATTACAACATGAATTTACAATGCTTGCAATTTGTGAGGAATGTTTCTGAACAACTTGCATATCTTGCACAGACATGTTACGACACAAAATGTCCATCACTTGAAAATGACATCGCGTAGGTGAACCCCCTTTTCCTTCACACACCCCTCTCTTTCTCATCACATTACCCGTTTCATCAAAGTTCTGTACCTTCAATTTGATAGCATGCGCCGACGGAACAAGGGGAATGACGTGGGATATTATAATGAGCACGAAATAACACGCTGCGCGGCCACGTAGCTGTCGTTGTTTCTGTAAAACGTCTTCACAGCAAAAGCGCGTTGTTCACCTGTCCACGACGCCATCTCAACTGAACACCCATATCAGGCAGGGTTGCCAACTCCAAAAAACTTAAGCCCCTAAATTAAGTTGAAAATCCCCTAAAAGTCCCTAAATCTTTTGTGAAAATCCCCTAAAAAAGTCCCCAAATTTTTAGCTCAAAAATTCAAGAAAACTATTTTTTGTTTTTGTAAGTCTGCTTCCAAAAATCTAAAAATGCAAGTGCTTCCCCCCCCCCCCCCACCAAACTTTGATTGGAAAACCTGGTGATATTAAATATGTGAATTTGTATTAATATTTTATAACAGTGAAAATAAAAATACAGAAATACTTTATTAACTTATTAATTTTAGTTAGATAGTAGAAATTTTAAGTCATTTTAATTAGATATTAGAAAAGTAGTTTGACATTTAAATTTTAAGTAAAATATTAAAATAATTATTACCAGATGAAAAAGTCTGCCCACATTAAAATCATTGCGCATATAATTTCAAACATTATCGATCGAGCTCCACTTCATATAGTTTGAAAAAATTTGTGTTTGTCCCTCCCCCAGTGTAAGATGTCAAGTTACGCATATGAAGCAGAAAACGTATTTTATCTTAAATACTTAGTTTCAAGTAACTGAAGCATACATATTGGATGCATTCATCCAATCATGCTTAACAAATGTAGAAAAAATATTTATGATTATACGTTACAAGTATAATATAGTCCAGTTGAAAACGAGAATATGGGGTGCGAAAGAGGAAATAAAACACACAAATTTAGAACTAAAATATACGCAGTGAATCAAAGTAAATACCGAACAGATGATATATACGAATACTTTTAATCATAGCGATCAAATTAATTATGCTGATTTAATTTTTTATAGCAACAAATTAAAAAGAGGCCTATCCTTATCAAAACACATCGACATAAATTGCAAAATAACTTATTTATTTATTTATTTGAAGCACTGAAAAATAAATTAAATACCTAAGCCTATTTTTTTTAAGTAATAGATATAAAATTCTGCGCAAAAAAGAATTTAATTTAGTACAACAGGACTTATTTTATTCTATTCTTCCATATTGAGGTTTTCAGTAACTGTGTTTCCTTCCTTAGCATCGGTTATTGTATTCATTTCTTAAAATTTCTTTGGTATAGCTTTAGCATAGGAGCCCCTTGGTGGCTCTTGAATTTTTGTTATTATTTTGTCGATGAATTAAAATGGCAATCGTAATTGCATTTGTGAAAATCTTGGCGAGAAAACTGGAAGGTACTTCGGTAAAAAATTTAAATTTCATCAAGGAATGCTATATATTAAAGCTATTCCATTACTTTAGCACGATTTTTCTCAATTTTATTCTAATTAAATATATATATATATATATATTTCCACTTTTTTTCTTCGACATAAAAAAAAATATATCTATATTAATTTATTTCTTTTTGCCATTTTTTTTTAATAATATCATTTGTACTAATTATCCGACTGAACAAAAAATACTATGTTAGCTAGATTTTGTCCTGATTAATAAATGTACCAATTTCTGACACTCTAATAATCTGGACTAAATAACCGGACAGATACAATGACAAACAATCAGCTTTATATATTTAGATAAAAACAAAACTGTTTTTAGATTCATTCAAGGTGATAGATAAAAACCGACAACGATGCTATCTGAAAGAAATAGTACGATATGCCATTATGGGGGAGGGGGGGGGGGAAGCTAAAAAATTTTTAGAAATTTTAAAATGAAACTTGTCCGATAAATACCATTTAAAGGATATGTTTCTAGCAGACGAAAACGGATTACCCTGTTCCAGATCCATCAAATATTAGAATTAATTCAGTACTCTAGATATCAAAAGTAGGTATTTTGATATTGCAGGGAAAGTAACACACAGGAAACAATAAAATCAGCAAAATTTGAAAAGTCTCCAAAAGACCCCAGCATATATTTGAAAGTCCCCCCCAAAAGCCCCTAAAAATGTCCCCTCAGCCCAAAAAGTCCCTAAATTTAGGGGCTAAATCCCCAAGTTCGCAACCCTGATATCAGGGTCAATGGCAAAGGTTTGTTGTCTAGATGTCACTACTCTCGTTTTCTGATTCCTAACGTAACTTACTAGTATTTCCAGGGTTTTAAAATCGCCCGTTTCACTGCCGCACCTGTTATTAAACTAGCAAAAAGTAAAGCTGGGTCGAAATTCTTGAATTTCGTGACAATAAAAGAAAAGTACATTATAATATTTTTTTTCCAGTGAGATTTCGAAAGTTCCTTTAAAGCCCAAGCTATAAATAGTATAAAGGTAAATTTTATGTAAAAAAAAAAAAAAAAAAAAAAAAAAAAAAAACTAATATTTTTTTATAAATATAA
Source organism: Salticus scenicus (assembly GCA_963930645.1). Lineage (NCBI taxonomy): Eukaryota > Metazoa > Arthropoda > Arachnida > Araneae > Salticidae > Salticus > Salticus scenicus. The sequence continues at coordinate 134,568,533 of OZ005651.1, read as the reverse complement.
AAACTTTTTATTTGCATTTTTAACGAAAAAAAAATACAGTTTAATTATTAAAAATAGTAATTTTCATCAAGAAACAAAGAAAAAGGTTGAAATATTATCAGTAATATACTCTATACTTTAAGCATAGCCTCCTTAAGTAGATGCCTGTCGCGTGGCTCTTAAGCTTGGCAACAGTTCAAGCGGTAGACAGCGCCACCTTGGTACAAATTGCGCGACTTTTTTATTCAACTGTCACCAATAAGTTTCAAAAGTGGGATTTGAAATATAAAAAAGGCGAATAGAATCGAAGAAATGTCGATTATGTATATCACATATCACTTCTTAAAATTATTGGTGACAGTTGAATAAAAAAGTCGCGCAATCTGTACCAGGTGGCGCTGCCTACCGTTCGATCTGTTGCCAAGTTTAAGAGCCACGCGACAGGAATCTACTTAAGAAGGCTATGCTTTAAGCATGAGGTAGAAATTTTTTGAGACGAAAGGAAACTGCACTCCTCTAAACTAGAGTACCACCAGAATTTACGAACAAATTTAAAATAAAAGAAATGAATTACCTTGTCTGTAACGCAATAAAAGTAAAATTCTGCTGAAAAGCTTACGAGATGAATGTTGCAGTTGAAACTTAACACGTTAAGTGCCACGAAAATTCTTGAAATCCATTAAAATTCCTTAATGGTACTTCCTGTAATAAATAAAAAGTAAGCAAATTTTCAATCATTAAATATAATATTTTTAGTTTTATATCCTATTTTATATCCGCCACCGATGGTTCACGCGGCTTTATATCATATTTGACACTGTCAGTCACCGATGGCTGACAGGGCGCTCAACGTTTTAATTTTTTACTGGTACTGCTTTTACTTTCGGGGTAAAACTTTCACTGAAATGTTTGAAGTATAACATGTTTTGCATGCTCCTAAAGTTTCAAGATGATTCCTTCAGTACTTAGAGATATATGACAAAATGTCTAGAATCTAGATTGGCTGACATGGCGCTCAACGTGTTAATAATTATGTCCTCGCTGCCAGAGCACTGCACCTCAAAGTGTTAACTAGAGAAGATTTATTACAGCATTTAAAGTATAAAAATCGTTTCAATTGCAGTGCTACCGTATTCTAAATTCATTAAAGAAATGTAGTACATTATTATTATTATTTAATGATAATTAATATTAATAAAATTATATTTAATAGCGGAAATTCAAAGGAATGTGATTATTTCAATAATTTTACATTTTTAAAAGCTTTTTTAATAAATATTTTACACTTTAAATATTTTGAAAAAAAAAATCCTTTTAAGGTTATAAGATATTTTAAAAGATACCTGATGCAAAGGGTCCATTCATAGCGTCCTTTTCTCAGGTACTTTCAGATATGAGAAATTTCCGCCTGTTTTGCTAACAGTATTTTAATACAAAAATATTTATCCTATCTTTATAGTAATGAGCCATAATTCAATAGGATACAGTTTAAGTGCAAAAATAGTTGTAGTTAAAAAAAAAAAAAAAAAAAAAAAAAAAAAAAAAAAAAAATGGAAATTTTTCATTTCTGAAAGTGTCCTAAAAAAAGAGCGGTATTCACGACCCTTACAGATACAGAATTGCCAACTTTTATAATTTAATCCGGAGCATTTTTAACAATGCTCTGGAATAAATTATTAGTCTAGACAGAGTCCCCCCCCCTCCTCTCTCTCTCTCTCTCTCTCTCTTCTATCTTCTTTTTTACGACACTTTCATAGAAAAAAAAATTTGCCTTTTTTGTCATATTTTTTTATACAATAATGTCTGTTCTATTTAATCACGATACATTTCTATAAAAATACGGCAAACTTTTCTGCATTAAAATAGTGGTAGCAAAAAACGCAAAAATTATCATCTCTGAAAGTGTTTTTAAATAGGACAGGGACTCCGACCCCCTAGTCTAAAATAATAAATAAATAAATAATTGTAAACTTAAAAATGTTTTTACTAAATGTTCCTTTCTAGGATATAGTAAATTTCCGTAGTTACTATAAACTACTTATAAAATAAAATAACAATAGCTCCTATAATATTAAAATATGTTCATAGTACTATACTAACATATCCTGAACTTAGGAATGAAATAATATATTATTTTTATTTAATGAAAATAAATATTAATATTTTAATAAGAGAAATTGAAAGGAGTATGATTATTCCAATATATTTAAAAATATTTTCTTTTATCTTTTGTAATAACTAATGATTATATTCTTTTAAATCTTAATCTTCTTTTTTAATTTATTTTTTCTTCATTTTAAGGAGTTCTAAAAGTTACCTGACATAAAGTTTTGGATCAGGGCATTTAGGGGCCCCTTAATTCAATACTACTTTTCATTTTATTAATTAGACAATAGCATATAAATAAAACTCGTGATCAGGGTTCTCCCAAAGGAAAATTTGAATACTACTATTTTTATAAAGTAATTTTAGACTTGACTAATCATTAATATCTATTTGAAAACATTAGTATTTAAAAATTGTTGCATCCAAATTTTCTTTTGTAGAAGAACCTGGTGTGTGATATAAAAATACTTTATATGTTGGTGAGAAAATTAAGTATCACTTTAAGTAATTTTTGCTTGTGAGAATTTTACAAGCAAAATGTCCAGGTTCGAAATTCTTTACCGTAGTACTACCAAATTTATAATTTATTCCGGAGCATTTTTAACTCTGTCTTTATTGCACACCAGTTAATTTGTGGTATATTTTTCTCCAATATACAACTACGATAAAATAAGAAAAAAAAAAAAAAAAAAAAAAAAAAAACTGACACTTTAAAAGTGGTACGAAAAAAAGAAGAGGGGGGGGGGGAGAGGGATTAACAGAGCTCCGGAATAAATTATTAATATTGGTAATTATACTACTGTTAAAGGATGGAACATTTATTTATTTATATTAGCTGCTTTCAAAGTTTTTATATTTCCTTTAAATTTTTTCTGAAAATGTTGGATTGGGGATGTTACAAATTTTTGGAGGATTTTCAAGTTTTAATTATCCAGAAAAAGATATTCAATTCAAAAATAAATTTTGTTATTCCAGTTAACCTTGGCATCTATTCCATTTGCTTCTGTTTTGAATAAAATCTTTAATCTTTTAAAAATTTTTACTTGAAAGAAAGGTTTTAACTTCAAGGTTAATCAAAAAGAATAGATATCAATGAAAAGTTTTAATTATCTAAATCTTCGAAATCACCAGATTTGTCTGACAAGTTTTTCTTAACATGAAAGTAAAAAGAAGGACATATAAATTAAGCTTTTCCTTTACAGTGTTAGCAATAATTTTAGAGAATTTTGGTCTTCTATAATAACTTTTAAATATTTAAGTTAACCAACGGAGACATATGTATTATGATTTATCGATAAAGTATTTGTCTTTATCAAGGAGGCTTTTGTCAATTAACCTCTTAACTGCCACGGGCGTATATATACGTCTTTCCGAAATACGATCTTTTGTATTCTATTGCTACCACTGAAACTACTGATACAGTTTGACAATTCATAAAATAACCCTGAACGTGATCTCGACAGTAATTTCAAAAGATTTACTCATTTCAGAGTTGAAAGAGAGCTGTGGCCCTTTGAAGCGAATCTCGTAAATTTTTATCAGTAGGTAAGGGGTTAACCCTTTGTGGTGCGCTGTCCTCCCTGCGAGGACGCAGTTATTAAGTTCCGGCTGTAAAACCTCATCCCGGAAAGTTTTTAGCAAAAATTTACATTTATAAAGTTGCAAAAAAGGCCGTTTTTTTTTTTTTTTTTTTTTTTTTTTTAAACTTAAAAATTTTTTTATGTTAATTTTGTTCGTGAATTCCGGTGGTAGTGTAATTTAACTGATCCGAATTACCTTGTGCCGTAAAGGGTTAAATGATTTTTCATCAGAAAATTTATTTTTTAATTTAAAATCTTAAAAGAATGTCGAGTATCCATTATTTATGCTAAACATCAGTGTCGATAATTACCATAGACAATTTATTTATTTATTTAATTTAATTTAATTATTATTCTTTTTCTTTTGAAGTAGATCATTAAGATAGCGATATACATCTTTTTAAATCATTCCAAATAATAATAATTATATATATATATATACACATATATTGTTGTTTGGTTGGATATCACATAGCGGCAACTACTGCGATTTTCAGCAATAAATAATTTTTAGTAGAAATATTTTATTATTTCTTATAGCACTTTACTATCATTAAATAAGAGAGGAATTTATTCTTAGAAAGAGTGCTTTTGGAAAATTGTATTAGATGCCAGCTATGCTATAAATATAAATAAATAAATAATAAGAAGAAGCTACCTTTTTCTCTTAAAATAAGAACAATCTACGATTACAAAGAGCATTTTCATTCGATTTCATGATATATATCAATGATTGTAATCAACTTATAAATCCTTCTTCTGTTAAAATAAAAACAGTTATGCGTTTAAATTTATTATTTCGAAATAAACATAGAAAAAGTTTTCGTTCCCTTCTCTAAAAGCAATTTCATTATTATAGATTAAAATAGGTAAACAACTAATCTTGTAATTGTTTTCTGGGAACCAGTTAAGCTGAAAAATATAACAAGATTTTCCATGCTTCGAAAGTCTTCCTGCAACCTCAAGATTGTTAATTTACAGTTACATTACTACACTTTAATGATAAAAAAAAAAAAAAACGAGTTTAATTCAGAGCAAAATGCTATTTCGAAAGATGTCGAAAGAAGAACAACTTAAACTAGATAAATTTGGTGTAATATCACCTTGATTGCATTCCTTGATTTACTACAACAGCTGGAAGTCACGATTACTGTCGAAAAGTTCTAATTACATGTTTAATTCAGTGACTCCCGTAGATTTGCGTTTCGTCCGCTGTCATAGATTGACAGATGAACACTCTCTCTCCTGAAGGCTTTAGCATACTGTAGTATATTTATTGCATAACTAAAGCTCCGGGGCTGTTGCAAAGCATTCAATATTTTCGCTAAATGATATCTATTTAATGAAATACGTGTTACAGTTTTAGTTCATTAACTGTAGTTGTTTGGAAAATTTATAATCCAAAATGGCTCAATTTACCGTATAGTCTTCCTTTCATTAAACACATTACTTTTAAATATTTTAAAAGCACTAATTTTGAACGTTTCAGCAACACTCGTCTAAATACTATAAAAATATACTTGTCAATTCTTTCAATTTTTACACACTACTGTTTTAAAATAGTCTTTTTTGTCTTATTTAATTTCAAAATTTTAGTCTTTAAACTAAACAAATATATTTATTAAAAATAGTGTTATGAAAAATTTGGAAGAATTGGCAGGTATACGAAAATACATTCTACTAGAGATGTTGTAAATAGACGCCATTAAAAAAATATAAAAATACTTCTTTTTTAGTATAATCTCCACTGTTAAAAATAATAGTTTAAAGTTTCACCTAAAAATAATTCAAATCAGAAAAATTTAGCTGTAACCGACATTTTTAGAGATTTCTTATTTTTTACTATTTTAGTACTGATATTTTAAACTTAAGCACCATTTGAATGATGTTTACTAAACATAAAAAAACGAATTTATAAATTACCCATAAATATCATTATTAGCTATGTATATTCTTATGTATAAAATAATATTTCTTATCATATTATGAAAAGTGGCGCCTGAATTTTCTCGATGTAGAGGAAGGGGGCAAATTCGTTTTGCATATGAATAATTAATCAACTTGGCTGTTCTAAAATAATGTTGCCAAATTTAGAGACATTTTTATTCAGTAATAATCAATAATTTTGAGGAGTGATATTTGATATACATAATAAATGATTAATCTTCGAAGTGATTAGGCAACCGTTACAATTAATAGTGATCGATATTGAATTAAAAAGTCTTTAAATTTGGCAACACTGTCTAAATACGCTATAAACAGCATTTCGCAGCTGAAACGGGTGCACAGATAGGAAACAAATTCGGTATGTGGAGATTTATAAGATGCGATAAAAAAAAAGTTTTAGAAACACTTACAGGTTTTTTTTTTTTTTTTTGTCATGGGAAAACAGCAAATTTAACAATCGAAATGAGCCTCATGAGATTAAACACTGACTGAAAAATATTCAAATTATTTATGTAGAGAAAATCTAGAGTATCACCTACTGCTTGGTACCTTTTTCAAAAATCGATAACTTTGAGCTACCCAGATTCTTTTCTGGGAATCGTAGTATTCTTAGAATTTGTGAAGATAGAAAGAAAGGACAGTAGTGCTGAATACCTGTCGTGATAAAAATTTTAACATACAAAATCATAACAATATACAGTTTTATGGAATACTAAATCTCAAAATGCATGAAACAGAATGAGTGTTGAGTGGGTTTATCATTGCACTATAACTACGCATTGGGCAATTGGGGATGGTCTGGGATTCACTCCTAAAGGTGGTCCGGAGACATGCCATCATGATTTTTATCCTCTACCGAAGGGAGAGTTCCCTAGCTTCGATACTTGAGCCTATAGAAGACCATGGGGTACATTAATGGTGGTTGGTACACGTAAAGTCTGTCATAATAGCAATATCCTCCATGTTTCCACCCAAATTATACCTTTGGGGGGTCATAAAATTAGAGGAGACATCCTCTTCGTGGAGGATGAAAGTTGTGATGGGATGTGTTCGGACCACCCATACGGGTGCCTCCGAATCCGTCATCCATTGCCCATAGCGAAGCACTAGTGTGTGACAAATACCCACTCATTCCCCCACTTAAATAATTTTCGGAGATATTAATTTCGGAACATACAGAAGATTGCAGGTGATATAGATTTTACGTTCACCATGAACCATTAGTGTACACTATGGTCTTCTGCCGACTCGAGTAAGTGAATGAATGAGTGGGTTTTATGTCACACTAGTGCTACGCTATGGGCAATTGGCGACGGTCTCTGTGTACATGACCACGATGTACATGCCTTCATGGGTTTCAGCGATGAGGACCCTCGATGAGAAGTTTAGATGAAATTAGAGCATGCATTGGACAATGTCAAAGTATGCTAGTTATTTTTTGCAAAATAATTTTTTATCTTTGAGTTCATATTAACCCTTTGCCGGCCCTAACACTCTAAAGTGCTCTAAACACCTGTTGCCAAATTTAAGTACTCTTTTATTCAACTTTTCCCGATAATTTTGAGGGGTAATACTTGCTATATATAATGGGCGAAAATCCTTCGAAGTGCTTAGGCAACCGTCACAGTTAAAATTTAGTGGTGGATATTGAAAAAAAAAGTCCCTAAATTTGGCAACACTGACCCGAGAAGTGACATTAAATACGACCGGCAAAGGGTTAAAAAATTATTTATTGTAAGAACTTTTTAGTTGAAATTTTGTAATGTAAAATTATGCTATAAAAGTACGAGGAAAAAGAGTATTAGTCACGTAACAGATAGAATATTAAAAAAAGGATGAAAGTTACATGAACTTATAAGAAAGCATTCATGAAATAAGTCATTATAATAAAATACTGTAACATTTTTTAAACATAACTGAATATTTTTTGCGCTATGTGGATGCTGATAAGCCAAGAAGAGAATGCTTTTTGATAAGTAATGAAGAAAGTCCTGCACCATATCCATATTCCTATATTTTACCAGAGACAAAAAACGCGATAAATGCCATTTTTGTTTAATGATAAATAACAGCGCATGCTTCTTTTTAATTTATATCCCCCCCCCCACACACTTACCCACAAATTCCGGAATTTTACCATAGTCTTTAATTTTTATCATGTTACTGAGTTCTGCTCTCAAAGCTGGCAAATGAGTGGTGGCGGATTTTAACACAGGTCTCACTTATTGGCCTAAAATTTTCTGAGGTTTCATCTAAAACTCACGTGAATACAAGTCAGACACCTTAGAAATACCTCCATGGAGGTCAGCTTACCCAGGTCTAGGAACCTCGTGTAGTTAATCGGACATCAACACTACCATAATATTCACTTAGCTGAAAGCCAATATTTTTAATTTTTTAAAAAATCCTCTTAAAATGATTAAAGAAAATGTCAATGATCTTTTTTTTTTTCAAAAGCAAATCTACAGTGAAATTCATTTTTCACCCACAGAAATCGCTTTTTTCCTGTGTTTGATTGTACCATTAAATTTTATTATATTTCTTATTTTGCTGGAAGCTATTCATTTTAATCCTTTTAAGTTGTAACAATTTCTTGACCCTTTAACTCGAACAAACCTTGTTTTGTAGAAGAATTACTATCTGGAACCAAAATTTATTGAACGAAATGTGATTTGTTAAATATATCTGCATTAGCAAGGAATAAAATGCATTTACGAGCTTTGCATGCAAATGTTTAAAAAAAACCTCTATTTTTAATGGGCACTTTCGCTTCTTGTGTTAGACTGTAATCGTCATAAAAAAAAATAAAGATGGAGAATGATAAAATACATGCCTCCGTCTGAAATGTGATCCTCTTCCTCTAGGCACCTAGGCGCGTGCTTAGAATTAACTGGAAGTAATATTTTCAGCAGCGTGAAATGATTGTTTTAAGTAATGTTATGTGTGAATTCACTTTTGTTTGCAGACCTCATTTTTAATTTATTGTAAACACACGTTCACTTATTTATTATGAGTGTTAAAAGAGGGTTTTGCTTTCTTAGAATAGATATATAGTTTAAACTTTAGGAATTTTGTATATCAATCCAAACATGTAAACTAAATGATTTCGTTAGATAATAATAGATAATAATAGATTTCGTATACATTTAAACAGATATTGCAAAAAAACCTTTTTTTATATACATGAAAAAGAAAAATAGAAACATATATTTTTTAAAACTATAGAAACAAATTGTAAAATAAAGCGCACGTACGAATGTAATAATAATGCAGTGAAATTCTAGATACTATCTAAAATCCGGAAGATTTTTACTGTACTGAGCTAAAGCATACAACAAGGCATAACGAAACAAGTTTAAAACGTTTAACAAGTTACAGTGATTAAAAAAAAAATAATTTCATATAATTAATCTTTAAAACATTAAGATTAAATTTACATACGAATGAAATAACAGTATAATATAAATTCTAGATCTGATGATACTGTTTAAAACCTGAAGTTCTTACTATACTCAGTTTAAGCATAAGTAAGACAAAACGAAAAAAGCTTAAAGGGTTTAACAAGTTACAGTGATTAAAAGAATAAGTTCAGAGCTGCCAACCTAATCCGGCAAATTGTTAATACCGACCTTTTTTCTACGCCACTTATTTTTTAGAGTATTTGTTTTCTTAATTCATCGTAAATATAGTTGAAGAGAATTACTCTAAAAATTAAAAGGTGTAGAAAAATGGGCGGTACTAACAATTTGCCGGATTAGGTTGGCAGCTCTGTAAGTTCATTTAAAAATCTTCAAGCTAAATTTAACACCTTAACGCGGGTGTCCTCGCCGATAGAACGCTATTGTTAAGTTCCAGCTGCAAAAAACACATACAGGGATCTTCTAAGCAAAAATTTTCTCTTACAGCACAGCGAAAAAGTGCATTCATTTCTTCTGTTTTAAATTTTTTTGTAAATTCTGGTGGCAATTTTATTTAAGTGAGCGAAATTACTTTCCGCTTCAAAGTGTTAAAGACATTTAACCCTTTTACTACTGGTGTCCATGATCAAGGACATGCTTAAAAAAAAAAAATTAAGACGTATTAAAACTAATTTCAAAATTTTGTTTGCATTTTTAGATATTTTCTTACCAAAAGCACTGATATTTTAAAGGAACACTAATAAATGGCAGCACCAGACCGTTATATAGATGGAATATTTAATCATGGATGACACCACGTGCTCATGTCCAGGTAAACCTTTTTAAATCATATTATTTTGATATTATTTAATATCAGCTGTATCTAAATACGTTTCTTTTTGTGTTAAGAAATCTAGAAATCTAATTCTACGAAGCTATAATTTTTCTACAGTATTTTTTAAAAACACACGTCCATGATCATGGACAAAAGTTTTCAATGTGTTAGAATATAAAAGCGATGCTGACGAATGCAATATTCCAAAGGCACAAATAACGAATTTGTTAAGGTGCTATCAGACGGAAGACGATATATTCTAAAATATAAGCTATTGCCGCTCAAAAGCGACCAAACGACTTCAGTAGGGTTGTTTTTAAGCATAAACGGAAGAACGAAATCCAGAAATGTAAACAACGGACACAACATTTGGCTGTTATTTCCCCCCAAGGATGTTTAAAAGGGAAAAGAATAGAGGGTGTTCTGTAATCGCGATTCTCTGATTGGAGGATTTCGTTCTAAAGACTACCGTATGTGATTTAAACAGTCGAAAATGTGTGATTGACGAACATACGTTCGGCACTTTGTATCAAACGGCATATTTGGATCGTTTCCCGCATGAGAAACCTGTTTATGAGGTATTTTGTGCTAAACACTATCGTATGGATCTTCGTTTGATAGCGGCTTTACATTTCAGGATGAACATAGCACACTATATCTAGTGAAAGCTGGAAAGGCAACACCATCAAGAACACGAGGTCGACCAAGTAATGAAGAAAACATGTCAAATACTTCTCAATATGATATTTCGCGCAAATAAAAAACTGAAGTAAGACCTTATAAAGCGAAACAACTCAATACAGTTCATCTTTACCCATTTATAACGGCTGCAAGGAAGCAGGATGCTGCAAAAATAATCAGTGCAAAGGAAAATCACATTTCCGGTGTGCAAAATGCCAAGTACACGTATGCCTCAGTAAAGAAAGAAACTGTTTTAAAGATTTCCATATAAACGCATGAAATGCAGTTGCTTTTTGCGATCTTTAAAAGCTTTGTATCCGTATAATAAATTTGTTTTTTCACTTTCAGGGCATTTTCATTGTAGTCTACCACACACCCATTGAGTACAAATGTCCTTGATCAAGGACACTCTCTAACAAAAACAAAATATCGTTAAAAATTATTTTCATGTGTTTTTTAGCTTATTGTGAGTATTATTAACAATGTGTTAAATTTTCATAATTTTTATTTTATTTTTAAAGTGTTGTTAGCGAAAGGGTTAAAACCGTTCTTACGTTTATTTCAATGTTAAACCTTAAAACACATCTCCAGCATAGTTTAAGCCCGTGTGTCGACTGAATTGTCAGAGATCTGGCCTTCTGTTCCCAGATTTCGAATTCGAATTCCGTTCAAGAATGGACATGGGGTTCAGTATCTACTTTAATCTGTAGGACCCAGTCTAATGAACTTTTATATACAAAAAATTACCATAAAGCTAAAACCCCTAACAAAACTAGCGTAGTTTAACCCTGCTGATTTGTTCTCTTAGAATGAAGGAAAGGCAGTGTTGCCAGACTTGGGGACTTTTTTATGCAATAGTCATCAATAATTTTGAGAAGTAATATTCGATATACATAATAGGCGATTAATCTTCGAAATGATTTGGCAACCGTTGTTTCAATTAAAATTTAGTGGTGGATATTGAATAAAAAAGTCCCCATATGTGCAACACAGACGAAAGGGACTTTTTTCTAATGCACCAAATGGAGTCCAAATAGACCCAATGTTCTTAACTTCTTTAACCCTTTGGCTGCTCTAACGCTCTAAAGCGCTCTAAACAGTGTTGCCAACTTTAAGGACTCTTTTATTCAACTACCACCAATAATTTTGAGGAGTGATATTTGATATACATAATAAACGAAGAACTTTCGAAATGATTAGGCAAACCAGGGATGGAACACGGGCGCAGAATTCATACCGGTATTTGTTTAAGAAATTTCTCTACCTATAATATCGTTGATTTAAGAAGTAGAACATTTTCTTACATTGATAGTGGTATGAGTTCTGCGCCCGTGTTCCATCCCTGGGCAAACTTTACAGTTAAAATTAAGTGGTTGGTTTGAATAAAAATGTCTTTAAATTTGACAACACTGACCAGAAAGTCAAATTAAATAGGACCGGTAAAAGGTTAAAAAACCATACTTTAACTTTCTATTTTTAAACTGAGTTAATATTACAATTCTTTTTGTTTTTCTCGAAAATATTTGACATAAAATAAAATAATTCATGAATGTTACTTTTGGGTCATGATGGACCCAAGCATAATAGCAGAGTTAAGTAAAGTTGTGAAAGAAATCTAAAACTTTGAGAAAAAAAAAAAAAAAACAGTGGGTTAGAAATTTTAATAACATTAAATTTTCAGAGTTAAAGCAAAATTGTGGAAGAAATCTAAAACTTTGAAAAAAAGAAGAAAAATGTGGGTTAAAGATTTTAATAGCATTAAATTTTCAGGGTTTATGCAGACATCCCCCCCCCCACCTTATTTTTATTTTTATTTTTTTATTTTGAGGAGTTTCCACCAGTATCTTTTAACAATAAATTTGCCTTTAAATTTATAGGAAATTTTTATAAAAAAAAATTGCTCTACATAATTAGTGGTGGAGAAATTCAAGTACCGTGCGAACCCGAATTTTATTTAAAACTTTGCCAGCCCTAGAGCTCCAAAGCATAGATACAGTAAAAAGACATAGATTTAGGGGGGGGGGAATGTGATTTCTTTCCATTCGGGGAAAGACGGTCATTTTATTCTTTAATGGCTGTCTTTATCCGAGTGAATACACACGGAAAATTTAGCAAACAAAATTTTAGAATAATTTCTGTACTAAAGGTGAATGAAAAACTCCTGCTACAATTATCCAGATACCCATTTTTCTTTCTTTATTTTTTCCTTTTTTACTATACTATAGTATACTCATGTCTGCACAGAATTGACTTTCTTTCAGCATTTATTATTATACTACTTTGAGATAAAAATCACCTGCATTCATCATAGAAAATAATTTTAATAAATTATAATTTAATAAGTAATATTATTGCGTAAATTTGTATAGTATTATATAGTCTTGTGGCTGCCACAACATGCTAGTTATATATTAAAAGTACTGAGCTTTACCTGAGGCCCTGCTAACTACATTTAAAAGAATTTTGAAAATTCCATATTACTTACTAGTATAAAATCTTAAAATTTAAAAATGTATTCCATTAAATATGAAGACATTAATTATTTCCTAATAATAACAAAGCAACTGATTATAAAAAATATATTTTTCATAAATTAGTCAAATATAACTTACTTATGAAAATTATCCCATTTCTTTTCATACATTCATTAGAACAACTGGTATTTCGGTATTTTCAAAATTCATAAACATTCCATACTGTTACTATTTCCGAGTTTTATACTCCCTAATGACTGATGCCAAAACTTTTTTTCCAAAAATCTTTGCTCAATAACATGGGGATGATAGATGTATATAAATTACTATATCTATGCTCCATAGTGCTTTAAATTTAGATACTTTTTTATTTAAAATCCACCACTAAATTTTAACTGTAGCGGTTTCCCAACCAATTCGAAGGTTATTAGACTCTTACATGTATTAAATATCACTCCTCAAATTCATTGAATAAAAGAGTAACACTGCTTGAAATGCTAATGCATAGTAGCCAATTTAGCACCTTTTGGCTACAGGAAAAATTTAATAGAAATACTTATTTTATTTAATCAATTAACTGTAACTGATTAAGTGAAAAAAAAAAAAAAAAATGCGGTTGTCAAAATACGCTAATTTGGCAACAATGTGTTAATGTCTCATGCCGGACGCTAAAACGCTTTAACCCTTATCGCTCGCATGTCCGTTCTGACGGGACATTAAAATATCGAGCCACGCCTTAAGGTGTTCCTCTGCAAATGAAATGTTATTTTTCTAAAACGTGTAACTATAAGCTACCTTTCGGCTACCGGAAAATTTTAACAGAAAGATTTATTTTATTTAATGATGAAGTAAAATAAAACAAATTATTACAATTTTTCGGTAGCCAAAAGGTAGTAAGTTGGAAACTATAAGTGTGACGTTTTAAAGGAACGCAAAAAGGCGTGTCTTACGGAAAATATGCCGAGCGAAAAGGGTTAAAACACGCTCGTGTCGCAGTCTCGGTAATTGTATTAATAGACAACTACTAGAAAATTTTAAGAGACTTTTTACAGTAAATTAAAAAAAGGAATTATCTGTAGCAGTTTAAATTGTTGTGATTGTTTCCGAAGATATAGCATATCTGCTATAGCTTCATAAATACTACATACTGCCAGAGTCTGATTAAGGGGGAAGCACACATTATCTCCGCTCTCACCGGAATATTTTTACAATTATTTTTTACTTCATGTCATAGAAATTCCACGCTTTGACGAGGAAATATTTTTTATAAAAAATGAGCGGTGTAAAAGAATCCAATTTACTCACCGTTATTAGACACCAGAATTCTTTTAAAATAATTTTTAATGAGAATTTTCTGTTTATTATAGGAGGAAAGTATTTATTAAAAAATAACGGTGTAGGTATAAATAATGTGTGCTTCCCCCTTAATCAGGCTCTGCATACTGCATACTTGCCAACCATCTCATTAATAGCCGTACAATTGTTAACGCCCCCTGATAAAATGCCCCTTTTCTCACACCACTATATTTTTAGAGTTATTCTCTCCAAATGTTGTTACGATTCAATAAGACTAAAATTTCTCTAAAAAATTATTGGTGTGAAAAAAAAGGCGGGTACTAAAAATTGTACGGTTCATAATGAGATGGTTGGCAAGTATGATACGGCACGAAGGACACGTATTTCAGAGGTGCCAATTTACTACTAACGAAAAATCAATTTCATACCACAATAAGTAAAATTCTTGTCCTATCAAACTGCAGATAATTATTAGGAAACAATGCATTAAAAAATTTATAGTATTAAGATTACGGACAATACGTAATAACTTGGCACATCTGGTATTTTCACGGAGTTTTTATGTATCTGAACTCTTCCCATAGTCTTCTTCTTGCCATAGTATTTCATTCAAGGTGATAATTATGTAGGTAAATTTATATCTTATCTCTCAATTTCATTATACTTGTATTCTTATTTATAATATTAATTTATGAATTAATTTACATCTTGATTAAAATATACACATCGGCATACTTGCCAACCATCTCATTATGAACCGTACAATTTTTAGTACCAGTCTTTTTTTTCACACCAGTCATTTTTTAGAGGAATTTTATTGTTATTTAATCGTAACAACATTTGAAAAGAATTACTCTAAAAATAAATTGGCGTCAAAAAAGGGGCGTTTTTTCAACGGGTGTTAACAATTGTAGGGTTATTATGAGATGGTTGGCAAGTATGCATCGGTATAGAAGTTATTGTAATTTAAAATGGGCGGAGCTTTGACGCATTCTTCAGTACTAAAATCTATATTAACACTTTCGCGACCGCAAAAATCGTTATGTAAAACCGTTTGTTAACTACATAGTTAAAGGCTTAATCATTTAGTTCATACATTGCTTTATTTATTTGATTTGATTTTTTATTTTTATTTTTGTGGAGGGAGGATTACTATTTTAAGGATACTTTAGTCATTAAAATTTTATAAATATATTTTAACTTTATTTTTTTTTTATAAATATATTTTAACTTTTATAAATATATTTTAACACTTTTGCGACTGCACGATTTTGTGTTTTTGACAGTTAGGTCCGCCTGAGGGCGTTAGTCACCCAAAGTAAAATATTTCAGAACAAAATATTATGTATTCACATTTATATTACAAATGGATATACATTATAATTATATTCTTTGTAGTCAATATATTTGTATCCATAGTATATTGCATTGCAAAAATATGAATATTGGGTACATACTTAAGAAATAATTAACATACAAATTACGAAAGAAACGCCCACTGGCGAAGTTACAGATTTTCAAATGACGTGAATCTACGTCAGCGGTCCCGAAAGTGTTAATAAAACGAGAATTTCGTCTGTAAATTTCTCAGAATCAAAAAAATTTTCTTTGAGATATCTTGACGTTTCACACATCTTGAAGCCAAAAATGACTTATTTTCCCTCTGTGTGTGTGTGTGGGGGGGGGGGGGGGGGAGAGGATGTGTGTCTGTTTGTCTGTAACGCTATTTTTTTTTCCGGGTATCGCGTGAGAATGGCTGGACGGAATTAAACGACATTTGGTAGGGATTTAGATCTGTACTAAACTGAAAATAGTATCTATCGAAAATTTCCAGACTTTTATTAGGTTTAGAGATATAGGTAAAAAACGTCTGCGCATGCGTCATACGGCTTTTGTCAGTAAAATGCTTTGAATGAAAAGAAATATATATATTGCATTATCTTTACGTTTTAGTCATCAGGTAACACTAATTTGATTTCAGAATATTTTTTCTGTGTGCATGGGAGGAGTGGAAGTATATGGAATATTTTTTTATTTCGTACCCTCCAGCATCCTAATTAATATTCCGTAGTATTGTTATCCCCGACCTTTTTTCTCACATCAATAAATTTTTAGAGTTATATTCTCCAAATACAATTGCGATTAAATAAGACGAAAAATACTCTAAAAATATACTGGTGTGTACGGAACGTTTAAAAAATGTTGAGAAATGGTTGTAAATGTTGATTATTCGTTAGGTGGATTACTAAACGTTTTTTTATACCATTATAAAACGCTGTTTCTTAATGTTAAAAATGTAAAATAGCAATTCTCTTTTATCAACGTTTCTAAAACAATGTCTAATCGTTTTATAAACGTTGATAATAAAGCACTTTTCAACGTTTAAAAATCGATTTAATTTCGTTTGCTTGCGACAGTATGTTTCATCTCAACTCCATTTATTTCTCGGCTTCCGCTAGACGGCAGCCATTACTATCTGTTATGGTCGTTCGTAATGTCGACGAAAGCCCTGGAATTTATATTCGAGCTATATGCTTTTTCTGCTTATTGTAAATCGTAAGTATTGATGTTTTCTTTTTTGTACTTTTTAAATATATTACCATTTAGTTTTAATATATTATAACACTAGCACTTCTTATTAATATTCCATTTTCGTAAATGAAATTTACAAAATTTTGTTAAGCCTGAGTTTGTAACATGATCTCTTAAGAATATTTTTTAAAGGAAATCATCATTCATTGAGATAATTTTCTTTGTGCAATTTTTATGTATATCGCAGAGAGCACAACTTAAATTATAACATTACTTTTTTTACCATCTCTTTGAAAATTTTTAAACTAAAATAATGTGGGATTTCAGCTAATATAATGAATTAAGTTTGGATTTAATGGTTTCTTCATTTTGCTTGGGATCAAAACCTGTATTTGGGAATTAAAACGAAGGTATATGAGATGAAAAGATAGTGCAAATATTTATTTTGCTTAATGTCAGACGAATACCTATTTCATACCTTTCTTTACTGCGTTTAAGCATGATATAATAAAGTAATATTTTTATTTAAAAAAAAAATTCTACAGCTTTATACTTATGTTACCATAATTTCTCTATATATTGCTGCCTTTCTTCGTCAACCGCACGATAATAAATGCTACATATATATATATATATATATATATATATATATATATATATATATATATATATATATATATATATATATATATATATATATATATATATAACTTTTGTTACATTTTATTTATTATTGTTATTATTTTTTAAGTAGTATATACATTTTACTGAACAACATAATACGCATTCCAAAAGCATTTTAAACTACATAAATACTGTAACCTGTTCTCTTTTTGTGTTACTTTCAGCACTTTAAAATCTTATGCAATAAACATTATTGTTAAGTAACTGTACCATAAAGCTGAACTTTATTTATTTATTTATTTATTTTGTGTGTGTGTTGTGTTTACAGGGTTTGTTAACTTCAAAATAATGGAGGTTTCTTCTTAGTGAAAGCAGGTGTGTAAAAACTTTATTCAGTGAATGTGTTAATATAATATTAAATAGTAAAGTAAATTTATTGAAAATTCTGTGTACTGGAAAACTGAAAATTTATTTTCTGACACATTATAAAATGGATAATTTATATGATAATGGTATAGATGGTAGTGATTTCTAGAAATATATAATGTTTTTGTTTCTGCTCTGCATGTACTGAAAAGTTAATTTAGTTAAAACTACTTACTATTACATAAATTTTAAGAAAACGATTATGTTCTAATAACAAAGATTTAAAATTCAATATTAGTTATTAAAATGTTGTTATTTTTGTTAAATCAAAACAATATTTCTTTCCTCATTTCTCTCTCTCGCAAGTCTGTCATGTTTCACTAAAATTTTAATAGTCAGAAAGATTTAGAAAACTGTTTCTTTCTTTTCTTTTTTTTTCCTAGGGGAAAAAAAAAAGTTCATTTTATGTTTTTGTAAAATTTAAGTGTTGTGAATTTTGTTATAAAATTATGAAGTAAAAGTTTTCCTTATCAATTTATTTATTTATTTTTCAATGAATCAAATGTTATTTTTATATGGTGAAAATTAATAGTGATTTAGAAGAGTGTATTATTCTTTTTTACTTTTTTTTTTTTTTTTTAAAGTGAACAGAAAGTAGAAATAAAATTATCAAATTTCATTTTCAACTGGTTTTGAAAAGTAATTTAGTTTAAAATACTCTTTGTTACTTAAAATAGATGAAAATGTTAGAAGTCTTTATAAGAAATAATAACAATTTAATTTTGTTTTAAATAGTTTCTTCTCAGAAGACATGAAAATGTTTTTTCGAAAAAACTGCCTTTTAAGTTCAGGAAAAACTTAATTGTTGTAAATGTTGTTGCATAATTATGCAATAAAAACTTTCATAATATCAATATTTCAAATGAATGAAATGTTAATTTTGTATAGTGAAACTAAAAATTGGTTTAATCGTTTAGAAAAGAATCTTTTACAAGTTTTCGCTTTTTCCTCTTGTTTCATTTTCTCACAAATTTATACTAAAAATAATGAACTTTAAAATACTATTTGTTGCTTAAATTTGATAAAAATAATAGAATGCTTCATATGAAATGATAAGAATTGAATTTTAGCTGTCAATATTTTGAATTTTGTGACAAAACGCATAATAGCATTTTTGTCGAAACCACACTTAACGCTTCAGTAAAATTTGACTTTTGTAGGTGTTGTTACATAATAATCAGTAAAATATTTGAAGATACCTATATTTGAAATATTTGAAACATAATTTTTATATGGTGAAACTTAAAAGTTGTTTAGAAGGAAACCTTTTTCAAATGATTGCTCCGCCCTCGGGATACGGTTCGAAAAACATGGTAAATTTCACTATAAAAAGAAATTGAAGAAAAATTATATTTAAAAAACTGTTTGTTGCTTTAATTTGATAATAATAGCAAAGTCTTTTTTTTTAAATGATAAGGATTAAATGTCAGCTGTCAATATTTTGAATTTTGTGATAAAATGCGGAATAGCATTTTTGTCGAAACCGCACTTAACGCTTCAATAAAATTTGACTTTTGTAGGTGTTGTTACATAACAATCAGTAAAACATTTTAAGATACCTATATTTTAAATATTTGAAACATAATTTATATATGGTGAAACTTAAAAGTTTCTTAGAATGAAGTCTTTTTCATATGATTGCCCTGCCCTCGGGATACGGTTCAAGAAATATGGTAAATTTCACTATAAAAAGAAATTGAAGAAAAATTATATTTAAAAAACTGTTTGTTGCTTTAATTTGATAATAATAGTAAAGTCTTTTATATAAAATGATAAGAATTAAATTTCACCTGTCAATATTTTGAATTTTGTGATAAAACGCGTAATAGCATTTTTGTCGAAATCGCACTTAACGCTTCAGTAAAATTTGACTTTTGTAGGTGTTCTTACATAATAATCAGTAAAAAATATTAAGATACCTATATTTTAAATATTTGAAACATAATTTTTATATGGTGAAACTTAAAAGTTGTTTAGAAGGAAATCTTTTTCAAATGATTGCCCCGCCCTCGGGATACGGTTCGAGAAATATGGTAAATTTCACTAAAAAAGAAATTGAAGAAAAATTATATATAAAAAACTGTTAGTTGCTTTAATTTGATAATAATAGTAAAGTCTTTTATATAAAATGATAAGAATTAAATTTCAGCTGTCAATATTTTGAATTTTGTGATAAAATGCATAATAGCATTTTTGTCGAAACCGCACTTAATGCTTCAGTAAAATTTGACTTTTGTAGGTGTTTTTACATAATAATCAGTAAACAATTTTAAGATACCTATATTTTAAATATTTGAAACATAATTTTTATATGGTGAAACTTAAAAGTTGTTTAGAAGGAAATGTTTTTCAAATGATTGCTCCGCCCTCGGGATACGGTTCGAAAAACATGATAAATTTCACTATAAAAAGAAATTGAAGAAAAATTATATTTAAAAAACTGTTTGTTGCTTTAATTTGATAATAATAGCAAAGTCTATTTTTTTAAAATGATAAGAATTAAATTTTAGATTTCAATATTTTGAATTTTGTGATAAAATGCGGAATAGCATTTTTGTCGAAACCGCTCTTAACGCTTCAGTAAAATTTGACTTTTGTAGGTGTTGTTACATAATAATCAGTAAAAAATTTCAAGATACCTATATTTTAAATATTTGAAACAAAATTTTTATATAGTGAAACTTAAATGTTGTTTAGAAGGAAATTTTTTTCAAATGATTGCTCCGCCCACGGGTTACGGTTCCAGAAATATGGTAAATTTTGCTATAAATAGAAATTGAAGAAAAATTATATTTAAAAAACTGTTTGTTGCTTTAAATTGATAATAATAGTAAGTCTTTTATATAAAATGATAAGAATTAAATTTCATCTGTCAATATTTTGAATTTTGTGATAAAATGTGTAACAGCATTTTTGTCGAAACTGCACTTAACGCTTCAGTAAAATTTGACTTTTGTAGGTGTTGTTACATGATAATCAGTAAAAAATTTTAAGATACCTATATTGTAAATATTTGAAACATATTTTTTATATGGTGAAACTTAAAAGTTGTTTAGAAGGAAATCTTTTTCAAATGATTGCCCCTCCCTCAGGTTCCGGTTCGAAAAACATGGTAAATTTAACTATAAAGTGATACTGAAAAATAATTTTGTTTAAAATACTATTTATTACTTAAATTGATAAAAACATTAGTGTTATAAACATTTAAATTCTGCTAATAAAAAAATGTTTTTGTCTTTCAGATGCTGTTAAAGAAAATGAAAGTTTAAAGCTAATACGTAACCGAAAAATTGTTACATAGAAAAGGATTAAAAATGTACAACTTAAATGAAATAAAATGAAAGTTTTCTTTCTCTCTCTCTCTCCCCTCTCTCTTTTTTTTTTTTTTTTTTTTTTTTTTTACTTATAGGAAGATTTTATTAAATTCATTTGAAAAGAAAAAAAATCTAAGATCCAGTTTTATCTGTCTATATGCTGAATGAATGTTTTTTCATATTAAAATGGTTTCCTCCCCTCCCCCCAACTATTTGTTTCATCTAACTCAAGCAACCGGTTGAATTAAGTAACATACATATGCAGTTTAAATTCCTTGTGAAGTTTCATTTTAATTTTATCTACTTATGTTTTTCTACTATCAGATGTGTTTAAGTTAAAAAAAATTATTTTAATTGATATATATGAATTTATAAAAATCTAAAATTATTCATGAATTGTTTAAAATATTGTTTAAATTAAATCTTTTTAACTATTTAATATTTAAATATTAACATCTTAATTAAACTAATTAAAGATATTTTTTGCTTTATTCTTTAAGAGAAATTTTATTTGAATTTATTTTTTAATCTCGTTAGAAACAAAAATAAATATTCTACGAGGATATTGATCATACTACGTATCAAGTCTTTTTCCCACCCCCAATTTTTTACTTTGTTGATATAGCAATTGAGATAATTTGTTATTATATAAACAGTATTATGAAAAATTATTTAATAATCGAGACTGCTGTTACCTTTTAAAATAAAAGGTTAATATATATATATATGAATGTTACTGGTTTTATATATTTATATAAAAAAAAAATCATTTATTTATTTTTTAAGATAGCAATGTTTTTATTATTTTAGATTGATTGAAGCCAAAGTGGTAGTAATGACTGATTATAAGCTTATAAGTAATTTGAGTAAATAAATTTTATAATTTGTAACCAATTTTTTTTTTTTTTTTTTAAATATTTAACGATTATTGTTCATTACTATCGACATTTTATGACTCCTTTGAAGTATGTGATTTAAGGTGGCTCGGTACTGTTAGCTAATCATATTATTATTTATAATCAAAATTATTTTATGGCCAATGATTTAATTCTTTCTTCACATTTGTAAAATTTCTAAATGTTAAATTAGTTTTGTTTTCTGAATTTTTTCTATTTATTTATTTATTTTATTTTTTTTTTTTTTTTGAATAATAATAATACAGAAAATTATATGTTAAAAATTTTTAGAAATCAATTTTTAAAACGAGGACTAATTTAGTATGGTTGTGAATTAAACAAAATAAAAATAAAAAAAAATTATGCAGGGATGGAACACGGGCGCAGAATTCATACCGGAATCCGTTTAAGAAATTTCTCTACCTATAATATCGTCGATTTAAGAAGTAGAAAATTTTCTTACATTGATAGTGGTATGAATTCTGCGCCCGTGTTCCATCCCTGAATTATGTAATGATTACTTCTTCTGATTACCAATTTACCCGTATTGTTCTTAACTATCAATGACAATGGATAATGTTCCCTTAAAAAGCTGTAATATTACTACAGAATTAATTCAGATTATAATGCATATTTTACATCTGCAGTTCAGTGTCAAAAAGATTTATGCTCAGGAGCAAAAGGAAAAGAGCTTAACTTCCCCCCGCCCAGAAGATTGTAATTTTTTTCTTTTAATGCTAAATGAAAGAATCACTCTTTTAAAACCAAAATTTAAGTTACGCAAATGTTAATTTAAAGTGATTTTTTTTCAATTATTGATATTAATAATTAGTGAACATTATGATTGTCAATTAATTATTAATTGACGTTCCTGAAAAAAATTTTGAGCATTTTTTTTTTTTTTTTTTTAATAAAATGTCTTTAGCCCCTCACATGATTTATGAATTGCTGCACTTCTGCCTATGCCAATTTTGTATTAATTTTTCAGATTAAGAGACTTCGAAAATGCTATTTTTTGTGTCATACTCTGGGGGAGAGAGAAATTATAATTTACAAATTACTTATTAATTTCCAGAGACAGTACTCTGTATATTAAATAAGGATGTGTGTAATGCATTTATATATATATATACAAACGCACATATGTGTTTGCATGTATATGCTATTATTATTATTTTTTTTTCAGCGGAAAACAGTTGTCAATGATACATACATACAGTTAAATTTAGTTTTCAGTAACAGTTAATGATTAAAATATTCCTGTTCATTTTCAAGAAAAAGAAAAGACCAATTTGTTTACATAATGGGGAATTTATTGTTTTAGTATCTAGAATTCACAAAAAGAATTATTCTTGAAATTAAAATTATTTCTTTTCTTTGCTGAAAAATTTTGTTAAAAATGTAAAGTGCAGTATTTTCTTATGAGAATTTTTAATATATTAACGATTACACTGATGTTTAAATCCCCAGTTATAAGTTTTTTTTAAAATATAAAATTATTGATTTTTTTCTTATTGATTCAAAATTTCACCCCCCCCCCCTCGGATAACCAGAGGCGATTAATATTTCTGATAAATTTCTTTCTTTCTCTTTCTCTCTCTCTCTTTTTTTTTTTTTTTTTTACATTTTACATTTTTATCAAAATTAAGGCTAAGAAAAGAGAAATTTAATTATATGGAGTCCCACTGTGTATACAGCATGAGATCTGTAGAGATTTTCATAGATATCATTAGGATAACCATTTTACACCCATCATGTAGAGTCGCTTGATATAGCATTATATATTCCGATATATGTATCTCTCTCTCTCTCTCTCTCTTTTTTTTTTTTTTTTTTTTTTTTTTTTTATAAAATTAGTTATGATGCCACAATTATTCACAAGATAAAATGCGATATGCGGTCTCCCACTGAAGAAAATTAAATGTTAGAAAACATACTCACAAAAATAAATAAAAAATAAAATAAATAAAATATTTTGTTATGACTAATTTTATAAATGTACAATTGACAAATTGTAAAAATAGTTTTAACACCAGATTTTTTTTTTTTCTTTTTTTTACATATGCTTAATTTTTAACAGTGGGAAATCAGTATTAAATGTTTTAAAAAAAATGTGTGTAATTATTATTTATCAACTTTTACAAAGAAAAAGGTTTTTTTTTTTTTTTCTTTAGACTGTGATGCTGCATTAATAGAGTCCCTATAATGGGTGTCAAAATATATTTTTTAAGAATACATGTGAATATCTGGAAAAAAAATCTCAGGTCGTGTATCCAGTAGGACAACCTGTATTTTTTCAAATAACGATACCAAGAGCACTTTGGTTTAAAAAACGTTGCAGATATGTTGGCACTACCTCAGAAAAAACGTTTTTGTAGGCTCATAATGAATGTCTAAAAGCAATGTAAAAACGTTTAAACTACTTTTAATAAACATTTTTTTTAATGTTTAAAAAGATATATATATAAACTAACTTTCAACGTTTAATAGTCTCTAAATAAACGTTTTTTCAATGTTTAAAATGATTTACATGAACTGTTTCTCAACGTTCAGAAATCTGTAAGCAAACGTTTTTATCAACGTTTAAAAAACTTTGTTTAAACTATTTTTCAACGTTCAAAAACATGTACGCAAACGAATTTACAACGTTTGAAAAACCATTGAAATACGTTATTTTCAACGTTATAAAAACTTCTTTTCAACTTTAAAAAAACTTTCTGTAAACTACTTTTCAACGTTCGAATGATATGACAAACGTTTTTTCAACGTTAAGAAAACCATTGAAATACCGTGTAATCCACGAGACATTTGTACGTTTTTATAGCGTTTCATCTCAACATTTTTTTAACGAAAGTGATAACGGATATTCAACGTTTTATGAACGAATGTGTGCTACTTGGGAGATGGCGGGGCTAACAATACTACGGAATATTAATTAGTATGTTATTCCACCAGGTATCACGTGAAAATGGCTGGAAGAATTCAATCACACTTGCATAGCCGCCAATATTTTAATTTATTCCGGAGTAATTTTAGCCCCGCCTCTATTTCGTACCACTTATTTTTTAAAAGTAATTTTTTCTTATTTTACCGAAGTTACGTATTGAAGAAAATTTTTCTAGAAATAAAGGCGGGGCTAAAAGTACTCCGGAATAAATTAAAATATTGGCAGCTATGCACTTGGCTGAGGCTTAAGTGTGTACTCAACTTAAAAATTATATTAAGCGAACATTTCAAAATTTTCATTAGATTTCCGGATATGAGCAAAAAACTCTTTTGTAAGCAATCAAAAATTATGTCTAGATACTTAGGATACGTTAAATTATTAAATTTGATTAAATTTCAACTATTATTTGTTGTTGCTTTGTTTCTTGATGTAAACTCTGCGTTTTACATCTGCGTCTTACGCAGACGATATCTTTCCATATTTTTAAAAGTTCTTTTTAAAATTTGCATTTCCTTTTAAAAGGTAGATTGTTTTGAACATAAAACATATTATCGTTTACAATGTTTATCAGTTGTTTTGTAAAAAACGGTTAAGTAAGTACGAAGGTTGTCCGTAAAATAAGGTTCCCATCAAATTTTCACAATGAAAAACGGTTTTTTTTTTTTTTTTTTTTTTTTTTTTTTTTTCCAATGGCTAGGCAAAAGTTACAGAGGACTATAAAGATACGAAACAAATTATAGACAATATAACATAGAACAAAAGACCGAAGTCATTGCCTAAGGAGCGATATTGCCTCCCAATATCTCGACTCTTCTGTAGAACATCGAAGAGCTCTACAACGGGACAGATGGTCCCGGTCAATTACTTCTCCAGAATCACAAAGTGGGCAAGTAGGGTCGTTTAAGATACCTATGTCCTTCAAATGAGCGGAGAGGCAGTCATGTCCTTCTTCCACTTTCGCAATCGTTTCGTCCGAAATCGATGGCCAGCCAGAACGTTTTTCGTCATGCACACGTCCGTCTTTGAATTCTCTGCACCATTTGCGTACATGTTGCATGCTCATACACTTTTCTCCGTACATTTCACACAGTTGGAAATGTATGTCTACCGGCGCAGCGTTTTTTGCACACACACACACACACACACACACACAAAAAAAAAAAAAAACGAAACACAGAGAGTAATACGCAGCTGGCGGGAGAAGCGAGTGGGAGCTCCATCTCTCACGGCCACCAAGACAAAAATGAACGTCGCAGACAGCTCTCCGGGCGGGGACTGGGAGAAAGGGAGCCAAGCTACACGCCAAGCTGTCGCCAAAACCCGCGTAACAGCGTTCCTAGCATCCGCAGCTCCTTGGGAACCTTATTTTACGGACAAGCCTCGTATAACTTCAATCTAATTTATCTGAAACGCACCTTGTGAATAAAAGTAAAAAACGAGTTCTTAAATTAAATAAATGCAGATTAACACTTTTAATACATATTCATTTGAGTTTTAGCTTTAGTACCCGTCTTTTGGAACGTAAATGGCAATAGAAATTATGTTCTTTGGGGGGTAAAAAAATATGTTCAAATCAGTGCACAAACAAATATGCAAATTAAAAGCGATTATATATATATATATATATATATGCATATACAGAGGTACCAAGTTATTACGGATTGAACGTAATCTCTATACCGGAAATTTTTTAATGTATTCTTTTGTAATAATTATCTGCAATTTAATAGGAAAAGTTTTCTTTTTTTCTTTATTGTGGTATGAAATTGATTTTTCGTTAGTAGTAACTTGGCACCTCTGTATACTCCTTCCAATCTTAAATTTAGAAAGTGTGATTCTTCTCGTTGCAAAACATGCCCTAATGCTTTACAGTCCCAAATTTATAATGATTCAAAATTGGTTCCTTTCTGTCAGGTTTATAATGTTATATACAAATTAAGTTGTGGTATGTGTAATATGCAGTATATTGGTGAAACTTCCACCCCTTTACATATTAGAATTAATCAACATCGTTCAGACTCAAAAAAGTTATCATCACCTGTCCTTAACAGTAAATCAACTATTGAGTTACGACATTTTAATTTACACAATTTCTGCTCATGTACTATTGAAATTCTTAGGATTCAAAAAAATAAAAGTGAGCGCCTTTTCTTTGAATCTAACTACATGAAATATTTTAATACAATTTATCCATATGGCTTGAATCATGAATATTTTAATAGGGTTGTTAAGATTTTTACTAACATTAATCCCCTTCATGATTACTCCCCTGTTTACTCTGTACTAAATCATAGTGTCAACCAGAAAACTTCTCGTTCAAAAAGAGGTAACAAATCCAATAAATCTACTAATGGTTTAATATCAAAAAATCTCATTATCAAGAATATTCTTGCCTTACTGTCAAATTATCTTAACCATTATGATTGGATTTACATTAGAAAGTTTATATTTGCTATCAAAAAAAAATATTTGTCCACTTACTTAAGTGTATTTAAAAACCAATCCTATAATCAACATTTTTCTGATATTTTCTATGATTTAATATTATACAGACTAAAACTCTTCAATTTAAATATCTCTAAAAAACCTCACAAAATCCAATCAAATTCACAGCTTATTCTAAATTATTCTAATCAAATATTTAATAGCATTAATATTTCATCTATTCTTAATGATAAATCATGCATGTTTCCTATTAAAGACATTCATATTTCTCGTACCTTTAAATATCCTATTACACTTGGTCGCCTGCTTTTTAACTATAATTCAGTCTCTAAGTCTAATTTATCTTCTCATGTGACTTGTAGTTGTGCTCATCCCTCAAATGTAAAATATGTTGACAGAGATCATGCACATATTATCACTGGTGATCTTAATATTATTAATGACTCTAATTTAAAGAAATTTATGGAATATGGTACTAAATATCGACTCCCTTCAAAAACTAATATTTCAAAGATTATACAACAGTTTTCTTATGATATTGATTTGTTTATTTATAAACTCTCCATCTCTTATAATAAACCTATTGAATATTTCAATCAATGGAAATTTTTAGTAATTTCAAAACTTAAAGCTGAATTAATTCAACATAGATCAAATCTCACACATTACAATAAATCAAATCTCTTTAAATCTATCAAAGAATTGCAACAAAACTTTGTTATTACTTATGTCGATAAATCTCCTAATAATTATGCAATAATCTGTAAACATTATTATCTTTCTTTACTCAGTTCATCTATATCTAATAGTACTAACTTTCATACTACCAACAATGATCTTAAAATCAATAACCGCAAAATTCACTGCTTTTATAAATTGCTAAAGCTTCCATTTAATAATTTTAAATATCCTTATATTGTACTTATCCCTAAATTTCACAAAAATCCTATTAAATTGAGAACTGTCACTGTAGGGTGTAATACTTACAACAACAATGCTAACAAAATTCTCCTTGATATTCTCAAACAAATCTATGACTTAATTAGTAAATCAAAAAATTTCTTTTGCCTTAAAAATAGTTATCAACTTAAAGCCAATGTCTTATCTATGAATAATGTGACTGATATCATGACTTATGATTTTGCTGACCTATTTAATAATATTAATTTAACAGATCTTCATCGTATCATCTTTAACCTTTTTGAAAAATTTAAAAGTCAAATCTCTTTACCAAAATGCTTTTCGGCAACTTCATTTAAGACACTTTTAAATTTTATTATTCATAACAATTACATTCTACACTGTAATAAGATCTATGTTCAAAAGGTCGGTATTCCACAAGGAGGATGTAGCTCGAGTATGTTAGCTGACTTATACCTTTACCATTATGAACAGGGATTATGTATTGAGAATGTCTATTTTTACCGTTACATTGATGACATTATAATTTTTTATGTCAATAATTCTTCGCCTAAATTATTTAAATTTGAATATCCTTCTCACCTTACCTTAACTTATAATCATCTCAACAATAACTGTATTAGTTTCTTAGATTTAAAACTTAAACTTGATGGTAGTAAAATTTATACCGATCTGTATGACAAAAGACAAGATTTTAGTTTCAAAGTAAATTGTTTTACACAATTTACCTCTTGTCTTCATATCTCTGTCTACAGAAATATTATTCTCAATCACCTCTTTCGTATACATAGTCTTTGTTCAGATAGGTTTAAAAACAAAAATATCTCTCACATAATTAATGTTGCTACAAAAATGGGTTATCCGAAAAAATTTATTTATTCACTTGTTTATCAAAAAGGGTCTCTGTCTAACACAAAAAAAAAAAAAAAAAAAAAAAAAAAAAACCTAAGGTTTAATTAAAAAAAAAAAAAAAAAATCAGGTGGATGGGTGGGCAGATGTTTGATTAAGGAGGAAGGGTGGTGTTGTTTGGCTGGTTGGCTGGGAGGGTTTGTGCTGAATAAAATTTATAAAAAAAAAAAAAAAAAAAAAAAAAAATGGGGGGATTGCTGTAAGTTACATTCTTATTTTTTCTGGTTGATACTATGAATTTTGAACTCTTTTATCATTAAATTTTACTATGTACTTCTGGCTACTTGAGGCTTCCCTTGTTAAGTTTGAACAATCCATCTATTTGCATAACAAAAATAAAATCTTATAAATATTAATTAAAAGAAAAAATCTTTTAAATTTAAATTTTTAATTTTAATTTATGATGACTGCATTATAATGCTTATCCTTCTATGTGTGCTCTTTGGCATTATTGCTTGTAATTGACTCTTCTTAAAACTTAACATTTAATACTTTGACTTCAAAATAAAAATATTTAATTTTAATTTTTAATTTTAATTATTATTGATGACCGCATTATAATGCTTATCCTTATATGTGTGCTCTTTGGCATTATTGCTTGTAATTATGTCTTCTTAAAACTTAACACTTAATAATTTGACTTCACAATAAAAATCTTAAAAATTATCTTAATCTTGATGTTAATAATTTGTCCTTCAATAAAAATCTTAAAAATTATCTTAATCTTGCTGTTAATACTTCTAAATTATCTTAATCTTTCAGTCAATACATCTTATTTAACTGACTTAATGTTTTTATAGCTAACCGAAAGATGGCGCTTGTACGCAGTAGTATACCTTCATTCTTCAGTCCTTATCTTAAATGATTTAATTATTAATATTTTTGGTACGATTTAATTTAACTCTACTAGTATTAATTTTAACATTATCATTTAATATTTACTCTGTGCATTTTATCTTTAATGTAATTGTTCTGAAGTATTTTCGATTAATCGATATCTGTCGAGCTATTATTTTAACTTCAATTTAGGTTTTGGCATCAACTATTTTTCCAGTTTGTGTTAACTGTTTTCCATGTGGTTACTCTGATTATTTCATGTTATTACTTTGGTTTCCTATAAGATTTTAATTAATATTTATTTATTCTTTGTTTTAATTTAATTTTTCACTTTTTACTCATTCTTTATGGGTTTTTTGCTGCATTGATCGGGGCGTGAGATGATATAAATTGCTATGATTAGCAGTATCGTTTTACGAAATCATTGCAGCTTTCTCTGCTTTATGAAGTATGCGCCCTTGAAAAGTATATTTCTAATTTTAAGCATTTATATCCAATTGATTATGTGGTTTATTATCTTTTTTCTCTTTCACAAGTTTAATGGTCCTTTTTCATTATCCTTCAGGTCGGCGTAAGTATTTTAAGTTAATATGGTAACTCATTGGTTCCTTATCTATATCGCAACTTTTTGTGTCATTCTTTCCTCTATGTTAAATTCAGTTCTATATTTTAGTGTGCTGTTATTGTTTTAGTTCTATTAATTGCTAAATTTTTAGATTAAATTTTATTACGTTATCTATTATTTATATTTGCATTTAAATTCTATCTGCTGCATATGCGCATTAAATTTAAATGTATTTTGTTTAATATAAACAGTTTTTTTCATTTATTTAAAATCTTGTTTATATATTAATGTATATATTATTATATATATATATATATATACATTTGTTTGCCAATTTGGCTTACCATCAATATTCTAAAAGTTTACATGCACTTTGATTACAGCTGCAATGGCGCTTTTTCTGATGTGTATTATTTCAATTAATCATACAATGTTTGGCTGTTTGTGGATCTATGCATTTAATGGCTCTTTGATGTAGAACTGTTTTATCTAAGTTCAAAATTGGGATATTCCTTTAGTAGTTTGTATGTGCATAAATGAGTTTTGACAATTATTACTAAATTTAAAAGTATTTATGCATAATTTTCTAAAGTTTCATGTGGTTGAAATTTGACATCATGAGCATTTATTATTCACTTATTCCATTATAGTTTTTCAATGGTTAACTTATGCATAATTTTCTAAAGTTTCATGTGGTTAAATTTTGACATCATGAGCATTTATTATTCACTTATTCCATTATAGTTTTTCAATGGTTAATTTTTTCAATTTTAGTCATTTAATTTTGATTGTTTGGTTTATAATCATATTGCTTCGGGTTGAATTTTACTTTGGATTGGAACTTTTTGTAAATATTTTGTATAGTTTATTATGTAATTATCCCAGATTAAATGATTAATTTTTATTTATGTATGCCTACTTTAATCAAGAATGTTTAATATTAAATTTGTGATTTTCAATATGTTGGTGGATATGTATAGGTTGAAGTCTATGTTTCAAGCTTTATTATTCATGAATTTTCAATTTTATTATCTCTCTACTTATTCAAGAATTTTATTTATTTATTTTCTCAATGATAGTTTTAATATATAATACTTGCAAATTAAAATTGATTTACTTATTTTATATAAAATCACTCTTTTATTATGAATGTTCTCAGTAAATTAGTAGTGCCTGGCAAGAAATGCTTTGGTTTCCCTCAGTATTGTGCCCGGTACAGGAATATTTATAGGGATATTCCTGGATCGACATCAAGCTACCTATACTCTCCTCCTTCCAATCTTAAATTTAGAAAGTGTGATTCTTCTCGTTGCAAAACATGCCCTAATGCTTTACTGTCCCAAATTTATAATGATTCAAAATTGGTTCCTTTCTGTCAGGTTTATAATGTTATATACAAATTAAGTTGTGGTATGTGTAATATGCAGTATATTGGTGAAACTTCCACCCCTTTACATATTAGAATTAATCAACATCGTTCAGACTCAAAAAAGTTATCATCACCTGTCCTTAACAGTAAATCAACTATTGAGTTACGACATTTTAATTTACACAATTTCTGCTCATGTACTATTGAAATTCTTAGGATTCAAAAAAATAAAAGTGAGCGCCTTTTCTTTGAATCTAACTACATGAAATATTTTAATACAATTTATCCATATGGCTTGAATCATGAATATTTTAATAGGGTTGTTAAGATTTTTACTAACATTAATCCCCTTCATGATTACTCCCCTGTTTACTCTGTACTAAATCATAGTGTCAACCAGAAAACTTCTCGTTCAAGAAGAGGTAACAAATCCAATAAATCTACTAATGGTTTAATATCAAAAAATCTCATTATCAAGAATATTCTTGCCTTACTGTCAAATTATCTTAACCATTATGATTGGATTTACATTAGAAAGTTTATATTTGCTATCAAAAAAAAATATTTGTCCACTTACTTAAGTGTATTTAAAAACCAATCCTATAATCAACATTTTTCTGATATTTTCTATGATTTAATATTATACAGACTAAAACTCTTCAATTAAAATATCTCTAAAAAACCTCACAAAATCCAATCAAATTCACAGCTTATTCTAAATTATTCTAATCAAATATTTAATAGCATTAATATTTCATCTATTCTTAATGATAAATCATGCATGTTTCCTATTAAAGACATTCATATTTCTCGTACCTTTAAATATCCTATTACACTTGGTCGCCTGCTTTTTAACTATAATTCAGTCTCTAAGTCTAATTTATCTTCTCATGTGACTTGTAGTTGTGCTCATCCCTCAAATGTAAAATATGTTGACAGAGATCATGCACATATTATCACTGGTGATCTTAATATTATTAATGACTCTAATTTAAAGAAATTTATGGAATATGGTACTAAATATCGACTCCCTTCAAAAACTAATATTTCAAAGATTATACAACAGTTTTCTTATGATATTGATTTGTTTATTTATAAACTCTCCATCTCTTATAATAAACCTATTGAATATTTCAATCAATGGAAATTTTTAGTAATTTCAAAATTTAAAGCTGAATTAATTCAACATAGATCAAATCTCACACATTACAATAAATCAAATCTCTTGAAATCTATCAAAGAATTGCAACAAAACTTTGTTATTACTTATGTCGATAAATCTCCTAATAATTATGCAATAATCTGTAAACATTATTATCTTTCTTTACTCAGTTCATCTATATCTAATAGTACTAACTTTCATACTACCAACAATGATCTTAAAATCAATAACCGCAAAATTCACTGCTTTTATAAATTGCTAAAGCTTCCATTTAATAATTTTAAATATCCTTATATTGTACTTATCCCTAAATTTCACAAAAATCCTATTAAATTGAGAACTGTCACTGTAGGGTGTAATACTTACAACAACAATGCTAACAAAATTCTCCTTGATATTCTCAAACAAATCTATGACTTAATTAGTAAATCAAAAAATTTCTTTTGCCTTAAAAATAGTTATCAACTTAAAGCCAATGTCTTATCTATGAATAATGTGACTGATATCATGACTTATGATTTTGCTGACCTATTTAATAATATTAATTTAACAGATCTTCATCGTATCATCTTTAACCTTTTTGAAAAATTTAAAAGTCAAATCTCTTTACCAAAATGCTTTTCGGCAACTTCATTTAAGACACTTTTAAATTTAATTATTCATAACAATTACATTCTACACTGTAATAAGATCTATATTCAAAAGGTCGGTATTCCACAAGGAGGATGTAGCTCGAGTATGTTAGCTGACTTATACCTTTACCATTATGAACAGGGATTATGTATTTGAAATGTCTATTTTTACCGTTACATTGATGACATTATAATTTTTTATGTCAATAATTCTTCGCCTAAATTATTTAAATTTGAATATCCTTCTCACCTTACCTTAACTTATAATCATCTCAACAATAACTGTATTAGTTTCTTAGATTTAAAACTTAAACTTGATGGTAGTAAAATTTATACCGATCTGTATGTCAAAAGACAAGATTTCAGTTTCAAAGTAAATTTATTTACACAATTTACCTCTTGTCTTCATATCTCTGTCTACAGAAATATTATTCTCAATCACCTCTTTCGTATACATAGTCTTTGTTCAGATAGGTTTAAAAACAAAAATATCTCTCACATAATTAATGTTGCTACAAAAATGGGTTATCCGAAAAAATTTATTTATTCACTTGTTTATCAAAAAGGGTCTCTGTCTAACACACACACACACAAAAAAAAAAAAAAAAAAAAAAACCTAAGGTTTAATTTAAAAAAAAAAAAAAATCAGGTGGATGGGTGGGCAGATGTTTGATTAAGGAGGAAGGGTGGTGTTGTTTGGCTGGTTGGCTGGGAGGGTTTGTGCTGAATAAAATTTATAAAAAAAAAAAAAAATGGGGGGATTGCTGTAAGTTACATTCTTATTTTTTCTGGTTGATACTATGAATTTTGAACTCTTTTATCATTAAATTTTACTATGTACTTCTGGCTACTTGAGGCTTCCCTTGTTAAGTTTGAACAATCCATCTATTTGCATAACAAAAATAAAATCTTATAAATATTAATTAAAAGAAAAAATCTTTTAAATTTAAATTTTTAATTTTAATTTATGATGACTGCATTATAATGCTTATCCTTCTATGTGTGCTCTTTGGCATTATTGCTTGTAATTGACTCTTCTTAAAACTTAACATTTAATACTTTGACTTCAAAATAAAAATATTTAATTTTAATTTTTAATTTAATTTTTATTGATGACCGCATTATAATGCTTATCCTTATATGTGTGCTCTTTGGCATTATTGCTTGTAATTATGTCTTCTTAAAACTTAACACTTAATAATTTGACTTCACAATAAAAATCTTAAAAATTATCTTAATCTTGATGTTAATAATTTGTCCTTCAATAAAAATCTTAAAAATTATCTTAATCTTGCTGTTAATACTTCTAAATTATCTTAATCTTTCAGTCAATACATCTTATTTAACTGACTTAATGTTTTTATAGCTAACCGAAAGATGGCGCTTGTACGCAGTAGTATACCTTCATTCTTCAGTCCTTATCTTAAATGATTTAATTATTAATATTTTTGGTACGATTTAATTTAACTCTACTAGTATTAATTTTAACATTATCATTTAATATTTACTCTGTGCATTTTATCTTTAATGTAATTGTTCTGAAGTATTTTCGATTAATCGATATCTGTCGAGCTATTATTTTAACTTCAATTTAGGTTTTGGCATCAACTATTTTTCCAGTTTGTGTTAACTGTTTTCCATGTGGTTACTCTGATTATTTCATGTTATTACTTTGGTTTCCTATAAGATTTTAATTAATATTTATTTATTCTTTGTTTTAATTTAATTTTTCACTTTTTACTCATTCTTTATGGGTTTTTTGCTGCATTGATCGGGGCGTGAGATGATATAAATTGCTATGATTAGCAGTATCGTTTTACGAAATCATTGCAGCTTTCTCTGCTTTATGAAGTATGCGCCCCTTGAAAAGTATATTTCTAATTTTAAGCATTTATATCCAATTGATTATGTGGTTTATTATCTTTTTTTCTCTTTCACAAGTTTAATGGTCCTTTTTCATTATCCTTCAGGTCGGCGTAAGTATTTTAAGTTAATATGGTAACTCATTGGTTCCTTATCTATATCGCAACTTTTTGTGTCATTCTTTCCTCTATGTTAAATTCAGTTCTATATTTTAGTGTGCTGTTATTGTTTTAGTTCTATTAATTGCTAAATTTTTAGATTAAATTTTATTACGTTATCTATTATTTATATATATATATATATATATATATATATATACATGTGTTGGACAAAATAATGGAAACTCTAATTTTCTTGTTATTCAGTCAGTTATAAGGATTTCAAACGATAGCTCATGTTTACTATTAAAATAATATGATATATAATTGACAGACCGCTAAAATTCCTGATGTAAGTCCTTAAAAAAAAAAAAAATAAATAAATAAATAAACCTGTCCTTGACCATTTCCATATTTGCCAACTTTTGCGCCTTTTGGCTACCGGAAAAATTAATAGGCTTTATATGTATATATATATATATTTCTGCAACAGTTTTAACTGGTTAGATAAAGTAAAAAATCTATTAAAGTTGCACCGTAACATAAAAGCGTAAAAGTCGGCAACTATGCATGTCCATTTATTTATTTTTCAAATAAAACTAATTTTAAATTAGCTTAAAAAATTTATTTCCTTAAATATGCATTAACAGTGTAACAATAATTAGATTGAAAATATTTATACTTAAAAATTATTACTATAATTTTTCTTATACATGTAACATTTTTTAAATTATTTTACTAATTTTCAATATTTATTGCATATTAACATTACAGGGATGGAACACGGGCGCAGTATTCATACCGGAATCTGTTTAAGAAATTTTACTACATATAATATCGTTGATGTAAGAAGTAGGAAATTTTCTTACATCGATAGTGGTATGAATACTGCGCCCGTGTTCCATCCCTGACATTATATGCTTTAACTAGAATATTTACAGTATATTGTGTCATCGTGGTAATCGTGGGACATCGTACTAAAAATTTGCTAATGATGTTTGATTTTTGAAATGTTACAAAATAAATGAATAAATAAATAATAATAAATAATAAACAAATATATAAACAAATAAAAAAAATCTAAAAATGCACCTCGGGATATTTTACAGTTGCAGTATTTTTTAAGAAAAAAGTACATTGAACAGTTTGCACATATTTTTAAAAATAAGAATTAAACCAATTTGCTTTTTTGTTACGAAAGTTATAGGTAAAATGTTGAATAAATAGATTATTTTACAATAAATATCTCTTAGAGGAAAAAAAAAAAATACTACAATTTAAATTGGCAATATTTTTATTCTTTATTCTTTTTCTTTTTTTTTCTACACACACTAAAAGGATAGAAAAAAAAAATATTTTATATAATACAATGAACAAAGTTCAGATTTCAAAATTTGATTAGAAGTTTGTAATATTATTATTGATATAATACGTAATCTGTCCATTAACACATTTTAAAAGGTGTAATTCATTCATAAAATTTACTTTTTTCAAATGTAATAAACGTGTTTGCAGAAACGCCTTTTAACATTTGCAGTTCACATCCTATTGTTTCGTAAACTTAAATTATTCGAGAATTATTTTCCTAATCTTTTCTATGCTAGTTAATTTACTAGTAATTTTTTTGGAGTAATTCATTATCTATATCATGTTCAAAGGTAATTTTATTGCTGTAAAATTTACGAGAGTAAACAAATCAGGATTCTTTTTTCACAGTTTGACAATTCTTTTGGTATATATTTTTAATTCCTTTCAAATATTTTTCAGCTTGATTAAAAAAAAAAAAAAAATCTATAGTTATGGAGGCCGCAGCATAATTTAGGCGATTCAAATATGTCGTTTCTTAAACTAATGTACAGTCGGAAAAAAAAAAAAAAAAAAAAAAAAACGCAACACTCAACATAACTTCGTTGCTAATCGACGTAGAAAAATGTAAAAGGTATCATTCGACGGGAAATTGTGAGTAGTTTTAGAAAAAGAAGTGAAATTTTTAATTGGGGGTCGTCTACATATTAAAACGCGCACCAACGTTGATTTTTTTCTATGGTAATGCCCCATTTTTACTTTGTATTTCAATTCATGGGATTGCGACAACGCGAAAAAGTATATTGGTTGTATATTTTACTTATTTTTTCACAGAGTTATAAGCGTTCAAAGTTTGAAGGTGCTAATGTTAAATTCATATTTCAAACTTTTATTAATATCTTCACAAAAAATAACTTGACTGATATATTTTTTTTTTTTTTTTTTTTTTTACAAGATACAGTGAAGAAACCCAAACATAATCCATCATTACTTTTGATTCTGAAAAATATTTTTAATTCTGAAAAATATTAATAAATTCATATTCATAAAAATTATGAATTATGACCTATATTAATTTTTACATAAAATGAATCCTAATGCTGAAAAATATGGATGTGCAAATTTGCAGCTCATTCCAGTTATTAGTTTTTGAGATATAAATAAATCTTTCTTTTCGAGTGGTTTAGGGGGCTGTCTCTTATAAAGTTTTGCATGAGATAACGAATCAAATCTTAAAAAATAACAAAGAAAATTAAACAAAATATTTTTATTTTTTACTTACGGGTCAAATTATATAACAACAACGTCAAACGCAAAGAAATGAAAGAAAAATGATGATTTTTTAGTCATTAATCATCAAGAATTACTGTTTTCTAAAGAAGACAAGCCCCGCCTTCATCGTTCTTCAAAACAAAACAATACAGAAAAGTAAATGTGACATCGAGTATTCGTGTTAAACCCCTTATTTTATCTTGACAAAAATATGCACAAGTGGTATTTATTTCATCGATTACTGGTGATAAATTTTGAATCTTTTAAACGAACACTAGAAGAAAAAAATTAACTAAATAGGCGGGGTTTACTGTTTTAAATAGTAAAATAGGTTTAATATTTCAGAACAAATTTTCTGTATTCACAATTATATTACAAATGGATATACATTATAATTATATTCTTTCTAATCAATATATTTCTATCCATAGCATATTTTATTGCAAAAATATGAACAATGGGTACACACTTAAGAAATAAGTAACACACAAATTACGAAAGAAACGCCCACTGACAGAGTTACAGATTTTCAAATGGCGTGAATCTATATCAGCAGTCACGAAACGATTAATTAAGAAATTATATTTTCATAGAAATTATAAAACGAATCGTACAGTTATTTAAATTTATTTAAATCAAATTGGAGTGTAAAGGTTGATATTTTTATTTATTACCAACTATGCGAAAAATACCAGAGCCGGGAATCGAACCCGGGCACCTCCGCTTAACGCACGGATGCTCTACCACTGAGCTACCCTGGCTGACAACCAGCTAGGCACTTCTCGCATAATATCCGTTGGCAAAGTCACCGAGTCTTTTATTCATGAATTCATCAACTGTGAATATTTATTTAAATCAAATTGGAGTGTAAAGGTTGATATTTTTATTTATTACCAACTATGCGAAAAATACCAGAGCCGGGAATCGAACCCGGGCACCTCCGCTTACGGGGTCTATGGAGTTGTGCTAGGATTATTATTGTCTCACCTGATATATCTGCTTCGTGGTCTATGGAGTTGTGCTACGATTATTATTGTCTCACCTGATATATCTGCGTTTGCAGACTCGGTGACTTTGCCAACGGATATTATGCGAGAAGTGCCTAGCTGGTTGTCAGCCAGGGTAGCTCAGTGGTAGAGCATCCGTGCGTTAAGCGGAGGTGCCCGAACTCGATTCCCGGCTCTGGTATTTTTCGCATAGTTGGTAATAAATAAAAATATCAACCTTTACACTCCAATTTGATTTAAATAAATATTCACGGTTGATGAATTCATGAATAAAAAATTCTGAATCGTACAGTTCCAAAGAGTTCAACTGACACAAAACTGGTAAGTGCGATTAAAATTGTTTAATATTTACTTCATGAACCCTTACAATAATTTATCCGAAAAGATTTAGTTTATGCGTTGTTGTATATATCTATCTATATTATTTCATTTCGTATATTATGTTATACCCACAAAAGAAAATTTAAGCTTTATTGGTGATCAGTACAGCCATAATAGACAGTTTTACTTGAAAAATATTGTACTTTTTTCAAAGAGTACTGTCTGGACCAATCGCAAGTGTAATGTATTTAAATAGACCTTATATTATCTAAAAAAGTACTGAAGTATATACACATCTAAAAAACTGCATTCTAGTTAATTAAGAAACTGGAAAATATAAATGTTTTTATTAATTTATGTAAACCTTTTTTTCCTGGAAGATTTCCAGTGTAAAACATTAAAAATTTGTCTATTTCTTATAGAATATTAATTTTAATTTTCTACTTTTAGAAATAACCCCCTAGCACATTTTTGATTATAACTCTATAAATACTTAAGATAAAGTATACAAACAGTATACTTTTCCGCACTGCCAGACTCTCAGAAATTCGAA
The DNA here is from genome assembly GCA_963930645.1 of Salticus scenicus. Lineage (NCBI taxonomy): Eukaryota > Metazoa > Arthropoda > Arachnida > Araneae > Salticidae > Salticus > Salticus scenicus. The sequence continues at coordinate 134,528,238 of OZ005651.1, read as the reverse complement.
TATGAAGTCAAAATTGGGTGTTGCTATAAAAGAAATCAAAGTTGGCGTTCATTTCAATATGTAGATGACCCCTAATTCAAACTTCGACGACATTTTCAGAAAGTGCATTTAATTTCCTGTTGAATTATGTCTATTAGATGTTCCTGCGTCAATAAATAACGAAATTGCAGCGGGTGTTGCGTTTTTTTTTTTTTTTTCCGACTGTACTCACATAAGCCACTTGTAACATTACTTATTGCTGAAATGTGTATTCCTATAATTCTATTTAAATGTACAGTCAGAAAAAAAAAAAAAAAAAAACACCCTTCCTAAATAATTTTGTCGCAAATCGCCTTACAAATATTCGGTTGGTGTCAATCTATTAGTAATAACGTCTAGTTTTAAATGATATAATTAGAATTTGCTTAGGAGGTAGTCTACATATTAAAACTGGCATCAACTTTTTGACCTCATATTAAGATTTATCAGAACAAGGCGGTTCCGAAAAAGGTACTATTTATACAGTTTAAATTAATTCTTGATAGATTTACAAGAGAAAATGTATTAAGGGTCTGTCCATATATTTAGAAAAAATAAATTATGATCTCGCTTGGAAAGTGAATTATACATTAATACTGGGAAAAATGTACAGAAATTTTAAATATGAAATAAAATGAAGTTAAGCTACAAAAGCAGAGCTGCCAACCTAATCCGGCAAATTGTTGGTACCGCCCATTTTTCTACACCACTTAATTTTTAGAGTATTTTTCTTTTTAATTCATCGTAGATAAATTTGAAGAGAATTACTCTAAAAATTAAGTGGTGTAGAAAAAGGGGCGGTACTAACAATTTGCCGGATTAGGTTGGCAGCTCTGCAAAAGGTACTATGTTTGTATCTAAATTTATTTGGAATGCTACAGTGGACTCCCATATAACGCGCTTCCGGGAAACGCGACAAAAAAATTGCGACGTACTCATATAGCGCAATAAACCATCCCGCATAAGGACGCGTAAGATTCAACATTCTCGCACTGTTAATCAGACCTTTGTTTCCACTAAGGCGTAGATGACATATATTTTTTATTTTAAAATACAGTCTATTAATTAATATGTATGTATATATATATCAATATATATAGTTTATTTTTAATAAAAATAAAAAGATTTGTTAGGTGACTTTATGCTTTAAAATTTAAATAATTTGAAGGCTACGAGCCCTACCACATTCAATTACAAAAATGCGGATTGCAAGATAAAATAATACTAATAATAATAATGCTGATAATAATAATAACAGTGGTAAAAACTAAGAAACATGTTTAATATTTAAGAAAAAAGTACTTTCTTAGGTATATTTTTATTTTGAACAGTTAAGCCCCGAATTAAAGTGTTTGTATAAAATGTTACATTTAATTTGAGGTGCACACACATACAAAATTCAATATACAAAAATATAAATAACAAGATTTTAATAAAAAAAATTAATGGTAAAAGACTGGACAAGGATCTTTAATATTTAATAAAAAAGAGATACTGTTCAAAAACATTCTTATTTTGAACAGTAAGGCCTCAACCTTCATACGTTTTCTAAAACACCATATTATTTAACAATGTCGTGATTAAATAACTGAATTTTTTTTGTTAACAGTCGAAATTGAAAATGTCAGCGTCCTATAAAAAGTCAAACAAAATAAATAAATAAATATTTTCAAAAGTAAAGTATTGTTTCAGAGGAAGCCAGAGGGCGGGGCTTATTATTCTTTCGGAATGTCTTCAAAATTTCACGCCTGCAATGCGTCAATTTTACAAAAGTAAGTTAATTTGTACAGTAAACATCAAAACGTTGCTTAAAAAACAATAAAAATTACAATAAATAAATAAGTAAATAAAATAAAATAAAATTTTCCGGATTTGACTGAACTTGTATAACTTGGTCTCATAATGTATGTCTCACATAACGCGATTTCCTATTGTGCAGTTCGTATCCCCCGCGTTCTACAGGAGTCTACTGTACTTGAATTCTTAATTATGAAACGTTTAAGACCTGCATCTATATCTTTAAAAGTAAAAAGATATTTTACTTTGTTTTAAATTACTTTTCCATAGTATATGTGAACGTTGAAGTTTTCTAATATGACGTTTTCTATATATGACGTTTTCTAATATATAAGAAGAAAGACTCAACATATCAAGATCGGATAATGTTCCTCTCTTGTAAATTAAGCCCCGCCTTTACACCTTTTTCTAAAACTTTACATTATAAAACAAAATGATTTTACAATCTCTCAATTAAATCATTTAAATATTGTCTTCAACAATCGATGTGCAATTGACATTTATGCGTACAAGCGTCACATATAGAGTCAAATACGAATATACAAAATAGATTTTTTTTTCAATATTGCTTCAGACGTACAAAGGGCGGAGCTTGTTTTCTTTTAGAATTCTTACACAATCTCCAGCCTGCATTATAGTCAGATCATATACAGATATTTATTTATAGATGATGCAAATGTTAACGTGTGATGCCCCCTAACCGAAGAAAACAAAACAAAAAAATAAATTAATTAATTAATACTATAAAATGAAATGTCACGGTAACTGGAAAAATAATGATAGGAATGAGCTGTAAATAAGCATGGAATATGTTTCGGGCACTTCATTCTAGCGCATAAAAGAAAAAGAGTATAATAATTTTTTGGGAAGATATGAATGAATGTTCGTCACAATCGTTTAACATTAGCATTTTTTAATTTTGATAGCTTATAATTCTATGAAAATTTGAGCAAAATCATAGCCTCCTAAACTATATGCCTGTCGCGTGGCTCGGAAACTTGGCAACAGTTGAAGCGGTAGACAGCGCCACCTGGTACAGATTTCGCGATTTTTTTATTCAACAGCGAACAAAAATTTTTAACCCTACAAGGCTTAATTTTTTTTAGTGCCGACAAAAATATATAGGTTGTAATTAGTGATCAGAAGATAAGGAAAACTTATAAAAATAAAAATAAAACCATATTTTACGGAAATATCAACTAAATAGCTCAACGTACCGTATGTGGAACATACATAAAAATATGATTGACTAATACGTTTACTATTGTAATATAAAAAAAAAAAAAAAAAAAACTTACCTCTGCAAAATATACACTTCCCAGGGATGGAACACGGGCGCAGAATTCATACCACTAACAATGTAAGAAAATTTTCTACTTCGTAAATCAACGATATTACAGGTAGAGAAATTTCTTAAACAGATTCCGGTATGAATTCTGCGCCCGTGTTCCATCCCTGACTTCCTTATAACACACAGTATTTTTTTTTCGAGTCAAAACTGTTCAATAACTATTCTTTTTTTATTTTTGTATTCAGACAAACGACTAACGTATCACTTTCATTCAAATTTCACACTGAGTGCACTATAACAAAAACACGAACGACATCTTCAGGTAAAGATTCGTATTACTACATTGCTAAATGTCAGTAGCTTCTATCAAGATGTCAAGAGATGTCGCTACTAATAGTTTTGTAGCTATAGGATCGATTAAAGTCGGTGTTCCACATATGGAACTGGGTGTCTTCTGGGTTAAAAGTGGGATATGATATACATAAAAGGCGAATAGAATCGAAGAAACGTCGATTATATATATCATATATCACTTCTTAAAATTATTGGTGAGAGTTGAATAAAAAAGTCTCGCAATCTGTACCAGGTGGCGCTGTCCACCGCTTCATCTGTTGCAAAATTTCTGAGCCACGCGACAGTTATCTAGTTTAGGAGGCTATGGCAAAATATACACACTACACCATTTTCCGCGATGATTTGATCCAAATAATAAAAAAATAATAATCAAAAATGGGGGTTACCACTGCAAAAACGAAGTCGATGCCAGTTTTAATATGTAAGCGATCCCCTAAGTAATGTCTAACTATACCGTTATAAACTAGATAATATTACAAATCAATCGGTACCATCCGCAAGTTTCTACGATAATTTTCAGCAAAATTAGTCGGGGGGGGGGGGGGGCTTTTTTTTTTTTGCCGACTGTACTTTGCGATGCTTCATACGTTATCTTGATGAATTTGTCGAATGCGTTTTGACATATGAATGCTTCTTGACATATGAAGGTGCTAATAATATATAATGTAACTGGATAAAGAAACAAATCTGAATTTTTCCCACCTTTATTTCAATTTATCCTATATCATAGTTTATGTTTTATAAACAATATTTAGTAACATTTTGAAATTCTAAATCAAATTTATCACTACTATTTCTAATACAAATCTGTGATGTTGTTTTTTCTATGATTCATTAGAGTGAAAAATATTATAGAAAATTTCGGTATGAACCCTCCGGCCGAAATCAGTAGACTTTGGCAACAATGTATAAACATACACTGAATTTTATCTTTTAAATCAGAAATTTATCAACACTTTCGCGACCGCTGACGTAGATTCACGTCATTTGAAAATTTGTAACTCCTGCAGTGGGCGTTTCTTTCGCAATATGTATGGTATTTATTTCTTAAGAATATACTCAATATTTACATTTGTACAATCAAATATACTATGGATACAAATACTTTGATTAGAAAGAATATAATTATAATGTATATCTATTTATAATATAAATGTGAATACAGAAAATTTTGTTTTGAAATATTGTAACTTCGGAGAATAACGCCCACAGGTGGACCTTACTGTCAAAAAGACAAAAGTATGCCGTCGAGAAAGTATTAACATGAAGAATTTATTTTCATTCATAGCTGCCAGTTCTTCTGACTTTTTCACACCACTTTTTCTTAAGAATAATATGATTGCTTTATTTAAAGATTTTCTGCAATTAAAATAAGACGAAAATAACTATTTGATAACAGTAGTGTGGAAAAATTAGAAGAATTGGAATTTGTGATCATTATTAAAAGAAACTTTATAGTATTATCCGGCAATTTTTTACAATATCATTGCATACTTTTGTATTCTTTTTATGTTTTCTATTGAAATTAAATTACTTTATGCTTGCAATAATATTCGAATTAAGTTTTCCAAAATTTTACTTAGTAACTAAAAATTTATTGATAATTTTAAAACCAAATGTGTTTCAGTAATAATTTTATAAATCGTTTAAGTTCTATTAAATTTTAAATAATTTCTTGATATAACATTCTAAAAATGAAAAATAAATAAAAATGTTCAAATGCACAATTAATTATAATTGTTTACATTACAATACTGCCAATATTTTAATTTATTTCGGAGTGTTTTTAGTCCCTCCTTTATTTCATATCGCTTATTTTTTAAGAGCAAGTTTTTCTTATTTTATCGAAGGTACATATTGGAGAGAATTTTTCTATAAATAAAGTGGTGCGAAATAAAGGCGGGGCAAAAAATACTCCGGAATAAATTCAAATGTTGGCAGCCATGCATTGCTACACTAATGTAATTGTGAAGTAATACTATAATCAAACAGGTAACCTTCTAAGATACTTTAACCCTTTCCGGCGCAAGACAATTCGGATCCTTTAAATTACACTGCCACCGGAATTCATGAACTAAATTAAAGTAAAAGAAATTTTGAATTTTAAGGTTAAAAAAAACGGCCTTTTCTGATATGTTACAAACGTAAGTTTTTTCTAAAAAATTTCTGGGATGAATTCTTCCAGTTGGGAAGTGAAATTAGGTGGGATATATATATCCCACCGCGCATGAAAGGGTTAAAGGAAGTTATTGATTTTAATATACAGTGGAACCTGTCTAAAGTGACCACCCTAGGGACCGGCTAAAATGGTCACTATACGCAGGTGGTCACTTTATAAAGGGTCTTTAAAATTGGAAAAGGGTCGCTTTAGTCAAGAAAATGGTCACTTTAGTCAGGTGGTCACTTTACCAAGGTGGCCACTTTTACAGGTTCCACTGTACTTTATTTTATATTTATTCCTGTTGAACTATTTCCCTATTATTTAGCAATTACTGAATACGCACACGCACACGTGTGCATGTGCTTGTGTTTAAAGTTATGCATGTCTAGTGATGACAATAGCATGATATAGATACCAAGTCTCCCGTTTTTCAAAGGGGACCAGATTTTTTTAATAATTATTTTCTGCTTATTTAATCGTCGAAAATATATGTGACATTCCTTTAAAATAATAGTGGTGATAAATCTGATTAAAAAGTTAGAAAAGTTGGCAGCTACGGCATGAACTATCTGATTTAAAACATATTTTGAGCAAAGGTGCTTATGGAACTATGACGTTATTAGATCACCGTGATGTTTTTTTTTTTTTTTTTTTTTTTTTTTTTAAGTGTTTAATTTGTTTAATGACATAGTGATAACGTACACTATTGGTTTGTCTTTCAATTTTTTTAGTACAAGAGGACTATTTCTTTCAATCTGGCATTTTGCATCGTTAACAATTTACAGTGTACCAATTCGAAAATGCCTGCTAATATCACCATTTAATTTCTTACTCTATCTTAAAATGTTTTGTGAAATCCGTAAAAACTTTTATGTATATTTTTTTTCACTTCCATCGGTGAGGATCGAACTCACAACCTTCAGGTTCGTAGTTGTGTACTCTGACAAAAGAGCCAACAGGTCTTGGCTGAATATTTCCTGATTATTTAGACTAGTGTTTATATATATATATATATATATATATATATATATTTCCCCCTTCCCATCGGTGAGGATAAAACTCACAACCGTCGGGTTCGTAGTTGTGTACTCTGACCACAGAGCCAACGGGTCTCGGCTGAATATTTCCTGATTATTTAGACTAGTGTTTTTAGATATATATATATATATTTCCCCCTTCCCATCGGTGAGAATAAAACTCACAACCGTCGGGTTCGTAGTTGTGTACTCTGACCACAGAGCCAACGGGTCTCGGCTGAATATTTCCTGATTATTTAGACTAGTGTTTTCAAATATATATATATATATATATTGGTTACTTTTCTGACTACCACTTTTTTAAATAGAAAAATTTACCGTAATTTGCAGCGTATAATCAGCAGGCACGATATTTAGTTTTACACGAGAAATTTTAATTGACAAAATATATATATATATATTTGCACGAGCTATTTTTTTCTTTGAAAAAATATAGCTATTTCAGTTAAATAAAATTTCTGGTAGAGGGATGACATATCTTATTTGCAGAAAATTACGGCAGCAGTCGTTTACTTAAATTATCTTCACTTGGATAATACTGAAATTGCTTTGTGAAAACTGTGGTATTCAAAAAGTGAGTGGGCCGATAACTGAAGAAACTATCCTAAACAATAAACTTTATTTTTAGATATCTGAAAGCGAATTCATGCATTATCGATTATTTATTTACTACACGAATCTTAACATTTAGTTATTTAGTGATAAAAAAATTAATTCATATATTTACATATCGTTTATGTTCATTCGTTGTATAATTCTATGTTTATCAATAGTCAGGACAAAATTAACTTAGCAAAAGTTTACTTTAGATTAATTCAGAATTATTGCAAGAAATATTTGAATTTGAGAATGAAATGCTCCACTAGCATTTCAATACATCTCATTTAAAGTTATAAAGTTATGCGACATGATCTGAAAATTGTGAAAGAAGCACTTTAAAAAAAAGCTTAGGATAGACAAAAGCGGCTTCTTTTCAAAATATTGCATTCGACGCATAAATAGCCATATATTTATTTGGGCTATAACAAGACGATGCAGATTTAAATTTTAGTGTAAGAAAAAAATATCTCCTGCCATTTTTTTTTTTTTTTTTATTTAATTTTGTCGCCTTTTAGACAGCAGACAAACTCTTTCTTTTGAAAAAGCATGAAAATTCATGAAGAGAATTTTAATTTATTTTCCAAAGATTCTACTTTTTAAGTTAAGTAATCTAATATAGGCTTTCAAATTACAGGTTTAAAATTATTTTCTTAGTATCTTTAGATTATAAATATTTATCGTCTTGTATGAATCTGTTTATAATAGATTAACTAGCTTATATTCTGAAACAATTATATTCTTCAATTTAGAAAATTTGATGCGGGCAGGTCGATGACACTGTTTAACAATTTTCTTATAGGAAAATCTCATTGTTTTTTAGCATTAACAAAATAATACTGAAAAATAGAGGCTTGCCCGTCTGACCCTCTTTGTGACAAGTCAGGTGCAAATTCCAGTTTGGGGTAGTACAAACAAAGTATGAAAAAGGCTTAAAATTACTTGCGCGCATATTCAGAAGGTCCTTTTGTTATTTAATAAGGCTCTCAAAATTCCTTGGTTTCAAAAGTTACAATCTATGTCAGGGAAGACTCGTTTAAACTTCAAGATTATGACAAGCGACTTGACGTTGTTTAAATATGCTTGCGCATGTTGTTTAAACACCGAGGTTGATTAACCTATGACGCTTTACTAGAAGAGGGCAAAGAACTCATTTTTAAACACAATATTTAGCAAGGTTTCAAAGGATGACCCCTCAAAAATTGCTTAACAAAAAGCTCCTCTTTTTGTCTAATAGTTGATCATAAAATGGAAGAGTTCAAAGTTGATCTGAATTTTACGAAAACACGAGAAAAATAAAGTTTGCTTTTATCAGCATTATTCAACTTTTCTGAGTTCTTAGGATTAAATTTTAAAAATAGCTTTAAGTACAGACATATTTGCCAAATTCTATTATTTTTCCTTTTCCTTTATCTGAATATATATATATATATATATATATTAGTAAAAATTTATTAAATAGTTAACGGTTTAAAAGTTTCATAGTAGATAGTAACTATGCATACCATAATATTATTCTTTATTTTCTGTTAGTTAATTACTGGGTAATCTGTAAAATCTCTCTAAAATTAAGAAAAGTGTAAATGTTATCTTGCTATCTTGGATGGGCTATTTACAGTGTTTCACAAGAATTAAGTCATAACTGCCAATTTTTAAGCTTTTCTAACACCAAAAAATTTTTATAGATTTTTTTTTTTTTTTTTTTTTAAATAAATTTTTGCATCAGTTCTCTCCGGTTAAAGAAAATGAAAATTTCTGTTTAATAAAAGCGGTATGCGTAAATGTTGGTAGTTATGAATGTTCTGCTTTTATGCTTTATCGTTATTAATCAGCATGTATAGTTACGCTCATCAGTGCCTGACTCAGTCACGCTTAAAGAGGCTTAAGAGATTTCATTGGACTTTGTGTGTGAACGCAAGTTGTCACCTAATTTTCATACTTTAGTTAATCTTAAAAAACTTAATTATCCAATCGATAAGCTGTTTAATCGGACGGATTCAGAAAAACCGCCCCTTTCATTTGGTACCTTATTTTAACGAATTTTTGATTAGATTTTTTAAAATTAATTAATATATGAAAATAACAGCTTTAAAATAGACATTTAAATTTTTGTTGTTGCTTTTTTTTTTCTCCAGCATAAAATGAATTATGCTTTCACTGAAAAAAGATTACAAAATATTAAATTTGCTCATGCATATGAAAAAATGACGTCTATAAAACAATAATAATCATTTTAAAATTTAAAGGTAACGAAGAGATAAATAAAGTGTGAAAAATTCGCACGGGCAAATGAATTACTTAGAGTGAGAAATAAATAAAATGTAATGATCATTTTTCAACGGGCGCCTTAGTAGCCTTACAACTAACTAGTATATGTATATTTAAAGAAATAACTCTTTAAAGTAATTAACTCTGAAATTAATCGTAGAAATCTGATAATTTGTTCTTATTTAAGCTATTTAAAAATCGCTCAATTATTATTATTATTATTATTTATTTATTTGAATTATTATTATTATTATTATTTATTTGAAATACATTTATTAATATATTTCAATGTAATAATGAAAAGAAAATTAAAGTTCAGTTTTATTTAGAGCATTTTTCATCCTATTTCATCCTAATCACATTTGGAAAAAATTAAAAATAAAGTGGTGTGGAAAAATGAGCAGATACTAACAATTAAACGAATATTAATTAGAATTTTGGAAGGTATGCTCGAGAGTGTCCCGAAAAAAGGGCAGTGAGTACTACGACCCTTGTATTACTGATTTTTTAGAGCTTAATAAATACTAACATTAAAGGAATAACAAAATCTCAATTTTATTCCACTTAAAAGTTAATTATCGAGAAATTCTGATAACTCAAATATATAAAAATGTTCAGAAAATTTGCAATGATATTGTTCATTGAAAATGTTCATTAAAAAAAAAAAAAAAAAAAAAAACGCCTCATTTAATAATCTTATTGGTTCTATAAATAAGAGAAAAAGACAGGTGATAACAGTGCACCGAAATAAATTAAAATATTAGTATGTTTGGAAAAACGAAAATATTTAAATCCGGAACACCAATGCGAGATTATTGTGGATGCTTTTATAAGTTATTGTACACACGCCACTTTAATTAAGTAGAAATTTGTATTTTATTTAATATGTGAGTACTGTTGCGGATATCATAGCCTCTTAAACTATATGCCTGTCGCGTGGCTCGGGAACTTGGCAACAGTTGAAACGGTAGACAGCGCTACCTAGCACAGATTATGGGACTTTTTTATTCAACTGTCACCAATAATTTTAAGAAGTGATATATGGTATATATAATCGACGTTTCTTCGATTCTATTCGCCTTTTATGAATATCATATCCCACTTTTAAAAATTTTTGGTGGCTGTTGAATAAAAAAGTCGCGCAATCTGTACCAGGTGACGCTGTCTACCGCTTCAACTGTTGCCAAGCTTCCGAGCCACGCGACAGACATCTAGTTTAGGAGGCTAGGCAGATATTAATAAAAAATTCTATTAAATATTATTAGTAATAAAAAAGCGTAAAAGTTAGCAGCTATGAAAAAAATTATATATATATATATATATATATATTAACATCGTTTAATGGACATATAAGTTATATTAGACATAGTTATAATGGACATTTGACTTTTGATTTACACAGTTCATATTTCTTTAAAAAAAAAAAAAAAAAAACTGCAATAAAGTAATTTTTAAGCCATGTAGGGAATAAATTAATATTTTATTTTCATAAAAATCAAAATTTTATATTTTAACCTCAGCTTGTAAAACTTGACTGGTACTAGGACAGATCCAAATAGCACACAATATATCGACGATTCTTGAATGATAAGCCTAGATGTTCTTCATTATTTTATTCAGATGATTGTGTACCTGTTGGAACGTGTCTGCCTTATATAATTTTAACTTTGAAATAATAATTGTTTACATTAACATTTAGGATTATATAATTGCATTTTTTTCGTCTATTTTTTTATATATCGTTAAAGAATAAGACCTTTTTCTAAAAGTCAAATATTGATAATTTATTTTATTTTATTTATTTTGTTTTTAAAGGTCGGTTTGCGTAGATAAAAGTATTTCGGGGTTAACTTTAGCTAAAACGGAAATGAAATATCATTTTGTTTGCAATATGTTTCAGAAAATACATAGTTATGTAACATATCTAAAAAAAAAATTAGTAGAAACTCATTTCCGAATTTTGAAATTTAGTAACCTAAAAATAATAAAATTATTTGAACTCAGTTAATATAATCAGCCATTCATAAAATGAAGCAAATTTAGTTGAAGCAAATAAATTACAAAAATGTGTAATGTAATTTTTTGCGAGGATTTCAATAAATATAATTGTGATATTTTCTTTTGCTCTTTTTATTTATTTATTTATTTAATTTATTTATTTAAAAAAAAAATATTCTGTAGTTATTTTTTCCTTTATCAAATAAATCTATAATTAATGAAAATATAATGCAGTTTAAAGACACGTAAAATAAATATTAAATTTTTGATGTAAATATTGTATATAATTTAAATTTTAATGTCAGACTGACAGGGAAATTATTATTTATTCTTCACGAATTTTATTAAAATTAATGATGGAGTAGAGCAATTTTATGTTACAGATCTAATTATCTGGTAGTTCATGGCAAAAAAAAATTAATATCACAAATTTTAATAGACTTGAATGTAACTGTAAATGTATTGATAGTAGTAATTTTAACGAGGATAATTAAGAATTTCAAATTTCTGTCAGTATTTTTGATTGTTTGAAAAGGAAATAATAAAGAGTGTAAGGAAATTTTAAACTAGATATAGTTTTGGCAAATAATTTTGTTTCTGAAACAGAAAATTTAGTGTGAAAGGAAGAAAAATGTCTTCAAATTAATTCAAACTACATGTCCTTCACAAAAAATGAATTTCAAAGAAAAAGTTTATTATTTAATTTTTAACTGTTATGTATTAAATGAGTAGGATTTTGAATTCTTTGGAAAATACCAAGTGCGTTAATTTATAGAGTGTATATGACGAATATTAAAGAATGTAAATATATATATATATATATAAAGGAGAACTAAGCGAAATACACCAGAAAAAAAGAAAACGGAAAACGTCGCGTTGTATAATAATGGATGCACGCAAATAGTAGAACAAAAGATTTAGGAATGCAATCAAAACTGTTTCCTGATACAAATGTCAATCTTAACCCCTTCCGCTCCAGGCTAGCTGTAGTGTAAATGTCTGAAATACCAGATTATAATTTTGAAATAGTATCGTATACTTTCTTTGGACGTATGCACGTACGTCCATGGTATTAATGGCCATTAACACAAGGACGTACGCACGTACGTCCCTGGAGTGGAAGGGGTTAATCAATAATGCTTACCAATAATTTGAAATCATTGTATTGGCAACCGAAATAATCGGATATAATAAATCATGGCCGAAAAAATGAAAATGGACTGAAAAAAGAAAAATGGAATGAGAATACTGACCTCAATATGATCCAGGTAGTCAAATGGAAATGAAAATTCTTCTTATTCATTTTATTTAATTACAAAATGAAATAACTGTACATAAATTTCATAAAAATTATTAGCTTTTTTGTTATGTAAATTATCATATAGTTTAAGCTCTTGCATAGCTGCCAATATTTTAATTTATTCCGGAGTAATTTTAACGCCGCCTCTATTTCGTACCACTTATTTTTTAAAAGAAATTTTTTCTTATTTCAGCAAAGTTATATACTGAAGAAATTTTTTCTATAAATAAAGTGATGCGAAGTAGAAGCGGGGCTAAAAGTACTCCGGAATAAATTAAAATATTGGCAGCTATCCTCTTGTGAAAATCTCGTTTTATGAATACCTGCCGGCATACTTGCCAACATGCTCATTAATATTCCGTAGTGTCGCTAGTCCCGCCTTTTTTTTCACACCAGTAAAGTTTTAGAGTAACATTCTGCAAATGTAATTACGATTAAATAAGACATAAAATACTACAAAAATATACGGTTGTGAAAAAGAAGGCGGGGTTAACAATACTACGGAATTTTAATTAGGATGTTGGCAAGTATGCTTGCCAGCGTTCTAATTAATATTCCGTAAAATTGTTAGTACCCGCCCATTTTTTCACACCACTTAATTTTTGGAGTAATTTTCTCCAAATGTGATTACGATTAAATAAAATGAAAAATGCTCTAAAAAAAAAAAAAGGCTTTTGTTAAAAAAATGGTAGATACTGACAGTTTTTAGGAATATTAATTAGAATGTTGTCATTATGTCTAATTTCTTGGTATAACGATAAATTTTAAAATTTCTAACCTATAAAAATAAATAAATAACTCTAAAAATATGAAAAAAATTATATGTAGAAATACTGATGGCAGAAATAGCAGAACTCTTTCATCCCTGGTAAAATAAATCTCGATTTTGAATTGCCAGTTTAATTGCCAGTTTAACAAACTCCTTAAATCCGAAATATATATATATATATCTATATATATATTTTACAAACAATGAATAACAACGATATGTAGTTGAGTTGATGTTGTCTGAATAATGAGTTAAATGATAGATAGATGGAAGATTTAATTTCTGTTTTCTGATAAAACGGGACAAAGGTTTTTTTTTTTTTTTTTTTTTTTTTCAGTTGAGATTTGAGGTGTGGAATAAAGTCTATATATATTTAAAAAAAAAAAAAAATGCTGGATAAATAGCTTAAGTTAAATGTAGTGTTAGTTATACACAGAGATATTTCTGCTACCAGTACTATTTTCTGATAATAATAAGTATTCTGTAAAATAAAATAAAAAATCTACTTTTAATGTGCAATAAAGGCTTCTGTATCATTGTTACCAGATTGGGAACTTTTTTTTATTCAGTTTCCACCAATAAATTTTAATTATAACGGTTGCCTAATTATTTCGAAGATTAATCGTCTATTACGTATATCAAATATCACTTCTCAGAATTATTGGTGAGAGTTGAATAAAAAAAGTCCCCAATCTGGCAAACTTTGTTCTGTTTGATAATAGTAGTAGGAGGTATGAATGTTGATCCTTCTGTGTGACTGAGATTACTTTCTGCCATAGAAATACCCTTTTGAATTTATGAGTTCTTAATTATTGTCATATTATGTTACTTCAAGTATTTCAGTGCAAAATGTTTGCCAATTTATACTTCACATAAATTACACTACTCAGCGCAGTCGCATTTTTGAATACCTTTTTAAAGGTAGAAATGTTTAGTATTAATTTACGTAGTTAATATTTAATGTTAACTACGTAACTACGCTGCAAGTTGTTATCGGAAACCTCCAGTCTTCTTTTTCAAGATTATGTATCTCCTGCAAGACTTTATGACATGTATTCCTAGTGTGACCCTACTGAAATTCAACCTTGTTTCCTGGATTCATGTAACTAATGGACTCATCATATTGTGTACACGCTACTTTTTTTTTACTATAACCGTATCAAGTTCCTTTGTTATATAAAATGCTGTCTACTCTTTGCTTTTGTAAAAAATTACCTGAAGATGCCGTAACGTTGTAGCGAAAAGCTTTGTAAACAATTTTTAATAAATTTTTAATACGTGTTTTAAAGTGTTTTTAATATGTATATTTATTACTATGTTAACAAGTGAATTCAATACGAATTTTAAACTTTTTTGAAGTTTTTAATTTTGATTATTTAGCAATAGTTTGCAGAACTTTTCTTTGATTGAATAATACAAAAATTCCTTTACCTGAACAATGGTATACAAAAAAGTGACTGCGCCCTGTCCTGATATTACCAATGTCGAACTTCCAGATGCCTTTGGAAAATATTCTAGATTTACCTGAAAATTAGCTTTTTTTTTTTTCTTTTTTTTTTTTAATAAAATGAACACAGTAAACTTTATAAAGTATATAATATATAAGTGGTGAAAAAATATATCTAACCAGGAAACCATCCCATACTGTAATCATTAAAAAAAATCCAAACAAGCAGTAATCGAAAGAGCATATATAAATATGTTTTTGACGCATAAAACAATAGCCCTCGTCAGCTCGTTTTCGAGTTATAAATTCTGTAAGTTCGCTAATATCGGTAAAACCACGCCTGAATATCGATAACTCCACGCCTTATTGAAATAATGAATGAAATCCAAAACAAGCAGAAATAGAAAGAGTATAGACAAACATGGTCTTTGATGCATTAATCGGTCGCCCATTTCAGCTTTGAGATATATTCAATCCAGATATAATGTCTAAAATTTCGCTAAAATAGAATCTAAAAATTGATAAAAGTCATGGTTCTGGCAGGTTTTAACGGGACTCCTTCTCGAGAACGGGCTTATGAGGGCTAACAGTTTATGCGTCAAATATCACTTTAGATTATGCCCTCTGGAATGAACATAATTCAATTGATTTCTATTATTACGCTATTGGGATGGTTTCCTGGTAAGGTCTATTTAGCACGGGATGATTTTCATATTTTTCTCATCTCTCGTCTCCACAGTAGATGTATGTAATTTTTTCTGTTTATTTAAATGTATGTTATTTATATGTATGGGTAAACATCCTGGTTCTTCTTTAGTTTTGCCATCTGCGCTTGAAAGCTCTTTTTAGATTGACATAGCTCTCACAATTAAAGAATGTTTGAAAATTTTAATTTAAATTTAATACGAAGGCATTTGAAGTATGTATTTCTAGAATAAGATTCTTCTCTTATTTGTTACGGATTCTCGAAAAGATATGCAAAAGTTTTGATTAAAAGTTTCAGTACATCATAATGGCTATTGTGATGTCATAGGTTTATCCTCTTTCTTTCCCTTTATTCAATTCATAAATATATTTTACTGCAATAATAATTAAATGAATTATTTAATATATGTCTACCATTTATGAAACAAATAACTGAGAAATAAAAAATACTTATTTTTGAAAATAATAATAGATAAACTATAATTAAAATTGTAATGAAAATATTTACTAGTCCTTTTAATGGTAAAATAGTCATAGTAATCGCATAACATCTTATTAAGACATATTAAGGAAAATGCAACCATTTCCGCATCCAAATTTTTTTTCAAATATCGTTATTATCTCCGCATTAGTGAAGAATCGTGAGGCAATATAGGCTACTTCGTGTTACTACAACTTTTTTTGTTACTAGCACGGGGCTGCGACGATTTCTAAGAGTAATAACTCGTTTATCATCGGCTGCTGCATAATTATGACTTTGGTGCAATACAAACCTCAATTATCATTCGGAATGGATAAATTTCGTATTTTACTTTATAGAAATCAACTTCCATATATGTAATTTTACATTTACTATACCAATATATCTGAGTACCGTCAACAGGATGGCGACAGTCCATATTTTTTCTTCGTTTCTTCCACCAGTATTTTTTATAGTATTCTTTTATACTGCACGATTAATTAAATGAAAAATTTTATTGTATGAATAAAATGATCCAGGTAGAAAAGACGGATCCATCCCATCCTGCTTCCGCTCACTTTAGTGGTGATATTAAAATTTTTCAAGTCACAAATCCAGGATGGGTTTTTTAATTTGTCGAGCATATCTTCCAAGAACTAATGTTTTTATTACCACTTTTTCAGAATAAATATTTTCATTTTATGTGAACATAGAAAACCAATTATAGAATATTTTGAATTATACCTAATTTAACAAATGGTAGCTACAGATGACAATATTTGGCAGCTATGGGACTGATTTTTAAATACGCTGTAAAAATGTTTTGTAAATTTACAGAAATATGTATCCAGAGTTCCTGTAAATTTACAATAATTCTTATTTAAAAGTAAGTAATCGAGATTCTCGATCATTATTCTGTATTCTTATCTATTTTTATTATTTAATTTCTCAATAAAAATTAAAAATGAATGTTTCTACTTTAGAAAAAGCATTTAGAGTCGCAAATATATTCTCGCCAATAATTAATTAAATTAATATTACTCATTAAAATGCATATATAACATGGATTGTTTAACATCTCCGTTTATTTTTCTCTGTAATTTTATAAAAGATTTAAGATAAATGATTACGAGTAGTTTTCTGTTAAAATTTTTAACAGTGTAGAGTGTTTCGGGTGGAGGTGTAAAACCCAAGATAGACTCGAGAAAACACACCAATAAAAAAATCCCATCTTATAACTTTTCGTAATTATTTGAAAGTGGATAGAATACTACTTAATAATACACAAGAATAATAAACACTTAAGGGGTAATACATCAGTAAAAAATTCATCTTATAACTTTTCGTAATTATTTAAAAGTGATATTTTCATTATAACTGCTAATATATTTTAGCCAGTTGAGTCCGAAATTAACATCAAATTTGTTGACATTGGTTTATTATAATCTGACCTTTCTTTAATTTGAGATGTTCTGTCCATCTTTAAGTCGGGACAAGGTAAATTATGAATAGAAACTTAACACACTCCACCGTACATGCAAGTGGAAAATATGAAACATGTACATGAAGCATTTGACAAAACAAAATTGGTGCGTCATTTTTTCCACTTAACCATAGCTGCCAATATTTTAATTTATTCCGGAGTACTTTTAGCCCCGCCTTTATTTCGCACCACTTTATTTATAGAAAAATTTTCTTCAATATATAATTTCGATAAAATAGGAAAAAATTACGCATAAAAAATAAGTGGTACGAAATAAAGGCGGGTCTAAAATTACTCCGGAATAAATTAAAATATTGGCAGCTATGACTTAACCCGCTAGTAGTCGCTAGTTGGTCGATTTGCCGCCCATCTTTCAGTGTTGCCAGATTTTTTTATTCAATAGCCACCAAAAATTTTTAAAAGTAGTATTTGATATACATAAAACGCGAATAAAATCGAAGGAACGTTGATCGCATCACTTCTTAAAATTATTGGTGTGTGTTAAATAAAAAGTGCGCAATCTGTAATAGGTGGCGCTGTCTGTAGCGACTACTAACGGGTTAATACTAAAAATTTTTTCGATTTAAATGTTCTTTGATTACCAGCAACATTATCATTCTGAAAGTGAAAAAAAATCAGTTTTCGTTAATAAATTATCAAAATAATATTTTTTCATCTAACATTGATGTTTTAAATCAAATGTATATGTAATTGTTGCTATTACAAAGTATATTAAGTTTTAAAATTTCAAACTGTTTTCTATACATGCTAATGCAGTCATCTTCATTAAAAATATTTGGATTATTCTTAAAAGAAATAAATACATAGAAAAGAAATAAGTACCGCAAATCCAGGTACGATTTGATAATCAAGGAAAATTTTTTAAAAAAGTCAGCGTCCCCTAGAAAAGCTTGAGCTTACAAAAGCTTTTAAGATGCATGATATATTGTCATCTAGCTGTCCAAACATGACCGCCATGCAAACATATTTCCTCCACCCCCCTCTCTGTATATATATATATATATATCAAACCATAGAGAAAACCTGAATACAATGTTACTCTCAGCAATGTGAAATTTGCTAATATACCCTTTTAACCTGAGACTTAAGAAAAAAAAATAATATAAAAATAAAAATAAAATAAAATAAAACGTGAAACAAACTACCACTGAGGTATAGCACTAGAAAAATATAATTCAACCTCAGTGTTACCATCACTTCTTTTCACGCCTCTATTTTGGTTGACAAACGCTATACGATCACTTCCATACTTTTTTCGATATTGGTATACTAATTTTGTGTTAGAGAAAATAATCAATTCATAAAGGATGTTTTATGATTACCTTATAAATTCATTACTTTTCTGATAGATGCAAGTTTTTATAAAGTAATCCATTCATCATAATTCATTTGGATTCCTTATATTATAATATATTATTTTATATTTATTTATTTTTATTTTATTTTATTTTATTTTATTTTATTTATTTTTTGTTTTTTTTTATCGCATGAGAAAATTTTTTTGCAGATATTGCTGTGTTGAAATAGCATTTTTACGCTTGAAATATTACACAATTCAGCAAAATGTACAAAATATTTCCATTTTTATTTTGACAGTTTTTTGTACATAGAAATTGATAAATTAATTTCATTAGTTTTACTTATATTCTATTAATAATATCGAGGGCACGCTACGTTCCTAAATTTTTAGATGCGTTTTTTTTTTTTTTTTTTTTTCCTCCTCACGAATATTTTATAACAATCATTTTTTAAATAATATTGTCGTATTAAAACTTTCAAGAATTTTTTATTAAGAGAGTGGTAACAATATATTAAAACTCGCGTAAAGTTTTAGGACCGCTGCGAGCCTTGTAATATCTTACCAAACATATGAAAACGAGAGTCAAATGACAGGCAAAGTATTTCTTTAATATACACAAACTCCACACCGTCTCATTAATATATACTAATAAAAAAAGTAAAATATTTTTATTATATTACATTCAATTAACACTTTCGTGACCACTGACGTGGATACACGTCATTTGAAAACCTATAACTCCGCCAGTGGGTGTGTCTTTTGCAACTTGTGTGTCATTTATTTCTTAAGAATATACACAATATTAATATTTTTACGACCAATATGTTATGGATACAAATACTTTGACTAGAAAGAGTAAGATTATAAGGTATATCCATTAGTAATATGAATCTGAATATAGAAAATTTTGTTCTGAAATATTGTAACTGGAGAAAATAGCACCCACATGCGGACCTTACTATCAAAACGACAAAAACATGCGGTCACGAAAGTTTTAAAATACACATTTAAGAAGAAGTTAAAATAAACGTTTAAAAATTTATTAATATTTCTTCATCAGTATAAAAACAACATTTTATAAAGCATGTGTCAATTGATCAGTGTAAAGTCAAGTGTAAATGATCGAGTGTCACTTGATCTCACTATTGTAGTTTATCTTTTTCCCAGTAAAATTTTTAGATATCTTTATATTCGTGAAATTGGCCATGCAGCTAGAATTAGACTATAATACAAGAACATGGACGCTTGTTTGATAATTGCGACAAACTTTCTAAATTTCTATTAAAACTGATGATCGTGTTTCGGATTTTAAAAATATTAAGATTCTTAACTCTGGATGCACTATTTATAGCTACTGCATATTTCTGGAACGATGACTTACTGCCAGCTTACCATACATAGTTAATGAAGCTATTACAATAATAGTTTGTGAAGTTAACACAATATTCTGTTTTAATATAATAGTTCCTTTGAGTATGTATTTTATATAATTTTGTTTTTATACTGATGAAGAAAGGGTATTGCAGGTTAAGCATATGAAAACTGCAACAGCGTCGAATGAAGAGTTCTTGCCTATTTATTGTTCTTTATCTGAAACATCTATTGCACAAATGTTAGACTTCTACCCTCAACAATTAGGGAGTAATGGGAGTGGCAACCTAAAACGTTAAATTTAATTAAAAAAAAAAAAAAAAAAAAAAAAAAAAAACTATTCAAGATATCTTAACGAGGTTGAAACTATTTATAAATGTTTATGAAGTACATAATATATATATTTTTTCATAATTTTCACTCGATTTTAAACGGTAGAAAATGATAAGTGTATTTTGATGGGCGATTTTTTATACTATCCACCAAAGTGACACCTACCAAAAAAATACAGTTTATTTGTTTATTAGTTAGCTATTATATATAAAAATTACAGAAGTGTCAAATTGGTAGAACATAGTGAAAAAAATAATAATCACTTAACAATAATACTTGAGTGCAAGTGTTTCACTCTCAAAATAAAAGATTGACACCAGCACTCGTTATCAATAACTTCTATTATTATCAATCGCAAAAAATGAAACCAGAAATATGATATAAATTATTGATAAAAATACGTTGGTATAGGTTTTCCGTGCTCAGACGGAAACTCTTGCACTCTTGTAATAATACCAATGATATAATATTTATTTTTAAAAACTATTTTATAATAATAAATAAACAAGGCAAGCAAATATAAAAATGCTCTTTTAACATTTGTTATTAAAATGTACCAATTAGCAATACAAAAATATTCTATTTAATTGTTATCAGGGATCTTACATCTAAACGTTTTTTTCAAGACACTTTTACGGATGAGAAATTTTTCTAATTTTTGCTACTTTTATTTCTATACACTAGTCTCTATCCTATTTAATCACGACATATTACAATGAAAATACTGATGTAAAGATTTCTGCATAAAAATAGCATAGATGCCAACATATTAATTCATACTTGCCAACCAACTCATTATGAACCGTACAATTTTTAGTACCCGCCTTTTTTTCCACACCAATAATTTTTTAGAGTAATTTTAGTCTTATTTAATCGTAACAACATTTAGAGAGAATAATTTTAAAAATATAGTGGTGTGAGAAAAGGGGCGTTTTTTCAGGGGGCGTTAACAATTGTACGGTTATTAATGAGATGGTTGGCAAGTATGTTAATTTATTCCGGGGTATTTTTAGCGCCGCCTTTTTTCATGCATCAGTCAAGAGCTGTTTCTCCATTCATAGTTCATAATGGCCACGCCTTTTTTCAAGAATTCTACCACCAGTACTTTTATGGAATAGATTTCCTTTTAAATTTTAAGACATTTTAAATATAAAAAATTGCTAAATATTAATACTGGTGCAGAAAATTAAGAAGTTTCAAGGACTGTACGAACTATGTCATTTTTGATGGGCGGAGCTATGTGAAAGATTTATAAAGGATGTTATGTCAATTGTACCTGATTACGTTTAGCAATAGTAGATGATTTATAAAAATCACACACGTAAATAAATAAATAAATGAATAAAACATTATGCATGTAGAATAAATGAATTGGTATAGACCTTTATCAAAATATTATTATTTAAAAGAACGGAAAAGCTTATAAATATACTTTAGCCAAATTAAATAGTACTTTTCAGACGTACAAAATTCTGTGTTACTGTATGTCAAGGGGAAGGGGTTCATTCTCTAGCAAAGTTGTTACAACTTATATATTGAAGTAAGTGCAAAAAGATTTAAAAACTGAGAGACTTCTAAATCATTCTGTAACATTATCAGTAACTGCCTAACAATGTTACGAATTAAAATAAAAATGTTGGCAGCTATATTTACAGCTAATTATATGGCTCGTATTCCATGCCCCCTTTTACACGTTCGGAGATGGGTGAAACACCCGCTTTTTTTTTTTTTTTTTTTTTTGCTACTGCTATTTTCATAGATGTCAATATTTTGATTTATTCCGAAGTACTTTTAGCCCCGCCTTTATTTATAGAAAAAATTTATGAAATATATAACTACCATAAAATCAGGCAATTTTATCCTTAAAAAATAAGTGGTATGGAGAAAAGGCGGGGCTAAAAAATACTCCAGAATAAATTAAATTTTGCCATCTATGCTATTTTCATATAGAAATTTTTATATCAGTATTTTTCAAGTATTGTGACGTGATTAAACAGGATAGAGACTATTATGTAAAAATAAAGGTAACAAAAATTACGGAAATTTCTCATCCTTAAAAGTGTCTTGAAAAAAGGGCGAGATGTAATATCCCTGATAATATATATAGATATATATATATATATATATATATATTGCTAATTGTTACATTTTAATAATAAATGTTAATAGAGCATTTTTATATTTGCTTTCATTGTTTATTTATTGATATTAAGTAGTTTTTAAAAATAAATATAATATCATTGGTATTATTATTAAGTGATTATTATTTTTTTCACTACGTTCTACCAATTTGACACTTCTGTAATTTTTATATGTAATAGCTAACTAATAAACAAATAAACTGTATTTTTTTGGTAGGTGTCACTTTGGTGAATAGTATAAAAAATCGCCCATCAAAAATATACTTATCATTTTCTACCGTTTAAAATCGAGTGAAAATTCTGAAAAAAATATATATTATGTACTTCATAAACATTTATAAATAGTTTCAACCTCGTTAAGATATCTTGAATATTTTTTTTTTTTTTAAATTAAATTTAACGTTTTAGGTTACCACCCCCATTACTCCTTAATCGTTGAGGGTAGAAGTCTAAAATTGTGTGCAAAAGATGTTTCAGATAAAGAACAATAAATAGCAAGCAAGAACTCTTCATTCAATGCTGGTGCAGTTTTCATATGCTTTACCTGCAATACCCTTTAGATGGATTTCGAGAAGTTCACTTTAACTTTCTTTTATACGTGTATTTTAATTGAATGTTTTATTATATATATATTTTTTTTCTTTTTTTGAGGCGATTTGGATAAATTTTGAAAAGTTCATTTTAACTTTCTTTTATATGCGTATTTTAATTGAATGTTATATATATATATATATATATATATATATATATATATTATTATTATTATTATTATTATTATTATTTATTTATTTATTTATTTAAATTGGACAATTTTCGAAAAGTTCATTTTAACTTTCTTTTATATGTGCATTTCAATTGAATGTTTTATAATAAAAAAAAATATATATTTTTTTTAATGTATTATTTATGCATGTCTTTGTTTAAATAAAATGTTAAAAGCAATCATTGAATATTAAAAAATTCTGGTTTAATTAAATGATATGAAATGTAATTTTATATTGAAAGATCTTGAAATAAGGAATCATTTAATAATAAATAAATAAATAATAAATATAAGTTCTTCCCATTTAGAAGAATTTCAGTGAAAATAAAATAATAAAATAGAATAAATGTGCCTTACCTATTTCGCACTAAACTGGACAGGTAAAGTTTTTAGTGGGGGGGGGATGGCTAAACAAGAGGCATAATAGATTTAACAAAGATGACCTAAGAATAACTAACGAAAAACACAAAACTAACCTAATTTAAAACCTAATAAAGATGCATATTTCGCAACCTAACCTGTGTGGAAGATTGTTAATTCCCGCCCCTTTTTGTACCCCACTTAATTTTTAGAGTAATTCTCTTTAAATATATTTACGGTTAAATAAGAAGAAAAGTATTCAAAAAAAAAAAAAAAAAAGACTGGTTTAAAAAAATAGGCGAAAAGGGGTGGGACTAACAATCTTCCGGGTTAGGCTGGCGAGTATGGAGATGCTACTGAAAGGAAATAGATACATGCACGCGTATGCTTATCTTGTTTTGCTGAAATTTAAGAAATCTTTAAAGAAACGTATTAAATGAATGAAGTGAAAATATTCCATAGATTATTTTAAACTTCTTTCTTCATATGAATGTTTTAGATGAACTGTTTTTAATATTTGCAGAAACTATACAAACTTGCTGAATTTCGCATTTCAAAATTTATTTCTATAAAATTTATATATATATACATATATAAGCATTGTTTCGTTATAAATCCTGTATATATTTCTAAATAATAATAATAAATAAATAAAGCTTTAATTAAAATTTTATTATTGGAAATTGCGCACTAAAGACATTACGATACAGCTTTTTATTTTCCGAAAATTTGCTGCATAAGTAAAGTATTGTAATCAAGAAAAGATCTGCTAGGAGATTTTAGAGTATTCTTATGCAGGTCGGACTCGACTGAGTTACTAGTTTGAATATCACATTTATTTATTTATTTATTTGTTTTTTAATAGAAATATTAAGTAATCATTAAAAAAATTTCTTTTTCAATACTAACTTCATTTTTTGTTTTTTGAAAATATTTCATTAAGGAAATATGAAACTAATATAAACTTCAAATAATAAAATAAGATCCAAGCTTTAATTAAAAAAAAAAAAAAAAGCATTGCTTAGTTATAATCCTGTATTTATTTCTAAAAATAATGATAATAAATAAATAAAGCTTTAATTGAAATTTAATTTTCAGAAATTGCACACTTAAGACATTACGATATAGCTTTTTACTTCCGAGCATATGTATATGCGTAAAAAAAGTATCGTAATCATAAAAGAATTCTACTATGAGATTTCTGTGTATCTTCCTGCAGGTCGGGCTCGACGGAGTTAATTTTTAATACCACTTTTTTTTTTTTTTTAACATCATTTAGTAATCATTAAAAAAAAAAAAAAAAAAAAGTCATGAAAATAGTGGTTTTCAAAATAGTGACTGCGCCGGGCCCTGTACATGTTTTCTGGTCTGACTATTTTTGTATCTTTACATTTTTATTTCACGTCACATTGATTTCTTGAGATTTTAATTTTGCTTCCTATTAAGTCTGTTAAAATGCATAATGCGCCTGTGTCTTATCATAGCCTCCTAAACTAGATGCCTTCCGCGAGGCTCGGAAACTTGGCAACAGCTCAAGTGGTAGACAGCGCCACCAGGAACAGATAACGCGACTTTTTTATTGAATAGCCACCAGACATTTTTAAAAGTTTGATTTGATATATATAAAAGGCGAATAGAATCAAAGGAACGTCGATTATATATATCATATATCACTTCTTAAAATTTTTGGTGACAGTTGAATAAAAATATCGCTCTATCTATACCAGGAGGCGCTGTCTATCGCTTGAACTGTTGCCAAGTTTCCGAGCCACGCGGAAGGCCTCTAGTTTAGGAGGCTATGGTCTTATACACCTGCCAGCACCCTAATTATGAATCGGAAGATTTTTAGTACACGCTCCTCTTTCCACACCACTTTACTTTTTGAGTAATTATCTCCGAATGAAGTTACGATTAAATAAGTATAAAATTACTCTAAGAAAAGACTGGTGTGAAAGTAAAAGTCGGGTACTAAAAATCTTCCGACTATTAATGAGCTGGTTGGCAGGTATGGCCTTATTTATAAATAAACAGATTTATTTTTATGCACTGGATCTTTATGATACAGTCATTAAATTTGTAGTTTGTTGAGCATCAGCTTTTCTCATATTCTACAATATTTTTTTCGCGTCTAATGCGCAGATCAACTAAATCAGTTTTACACTGGAAATTTTAGTTAACAGACAAACCTAAACAGCTTTTGAGCAAAAATGTAACCTTTTTAAGTTAATCGAACTTTCTGGTATAAATCTAATTTATTTGACCTTCGGATTATACGCAGGAAAACGCGGTATAATATGACTTTTTTTTTTTTGTTTATGACTTTGTTTTATTCTTGAATATATCCAGTTTATAGGCACTCTTACTTTTTCGTTATGATTTTTGTGGTAACTGAAAGCATGTAATCAGTTCTCACATAAATAATTTTAAATAATTTAAATTAAAAAAATATACATTTTAAACCTTATTGTGTTCAGAGAGCTTAAATTAGTTTTTGTAGCTGTACATAAAATTTCAATTAAACTTTTAAATGCTTTAATATAGTTGCCTAACCACATACATTCCATAAAAGCTTTACCTGAATCATCGAAGGATAATTCAAGAGTATTTTTTCTTGTAAGCCGCATTACATTTTTTAAGCAGGCTGCATGTGCTTTCTTATATAACGCGTAACTTGATGTGGAAACTTCCGCTTTATATCCTACCTCAAATAAAAATTCCAACAGTACATTAAACTTGTACTTATGCACAACTCCAAACTTCAAAAGCAATGGTGGGGAATTTCTCAAAAAAATTTCTAAACTGATTTTATACTTCAATGTTTTAT
Source organism: Salticus scenicus (assembly GCA_963930645.1). Lineage (NCBI taxonomy): Eukaryota > Metazoa > Arthropoda > Arachnida > Araneae > Salticidae > Salticus > Salticus scenicus. Next base: position 134,501,440 of record OZ005651.1, on the reverse strand, counting down.
TAGGATTTCCGTGACTATTTTAAAAATTCATATATTTACGAATTATTTGTTTGTGTTGAAATCGAGAACTTTAAAAGTCAGTTTTAATGAAAAAAAATAAAAATAGTTCTACAATGAAAAATTCAGTTGATAAATAAATAGAGATAATATAATTATAGTAATTCGTTTAAATTTTAGTAATTCAAGTTTTCAAAATAACAATAAAGCAGTTATATGATATCTGAATGAATAATATTTTCAATTATTCTTAAAAATAAATAAATAAATGAATAATAAAGCACATAATTAATTCAAAAAGTTCAAATACATTAACATTTGGTTGATCAATCTATTAGATCATGCCATAGTAGCTTTATAGTTTCTTTAAGAAGTAATTTATGAGATTCATTAGCATATTTCACATTTTGCCCCAAACTTCTAGATTCTTTCCTTACTTCTAATACAAGAAGTTGTGCAACCTAAAAGAAACTTCATCATATCATAGAAAAAAAGTTGGAAAAACATGCTTCAATTATCTATTAAAAATGACGTATATCATGAAACAAAACCTGATCCTTAAAGCCAGTTATTACAATGATTGTAAAATCACATCCTTAGGCTATTATATTTTTAATACAAATCGAGAACTACATAAGCATCTCCAGAATCTATTCTTTTGTGGATGAAGTAATTAGGATCTTTATTAACATCACCTTTGACTTGTTGAGGGTAAAGAAAAGCAGAACATACGTGCTTTACTGCTTACAAAAATCACGCTATAAATGTTTCTTGCCCTTTTTTCTGTAAGATAATTTCAATGTAGAACAAATGGAAAATCAATTGGAAAGTTACAACTCTTAAGCCGAAGGAGATATGACCTCTCAGAAAAGTCATAGGGGAAGGGAAATAATAATATCTGTATAAACTATAATACAGGAAAAACATTGTTTAGCATTGTAATGGGAAGAGCTCAAAGGTTTGAATTGCAGAGTCTTTACTAGTAAAAGATGATAAAAATTGCCCCTAGTGATTTGGAGTACATATTTAAATTCAGGTTCAGAGTCAGAAAGGTTTATGTTGAAAACAAAAAACAAATTTATAACTTTCACCATCAAGTTTCAGGAAAATATTCTTAATCTTTCTTTCAATATTACATAATATTATGGCATTTGTTTATATGATATTTGGATAAAAGTATTCGTGTTACGGTATTTGAATAAGATATATGGTACTCGTATATATATGTATTATATACATACATTGATGATATCCCATTATATAAGCGATATGTAACCATGTACTTATATGTAGTTTTCGAAAAGTCAAAAAACGTGTTTGATTTCTATAGATAGAATTTCTAAAAATAATTAACAAAACTTTAACTTAGAACTCATTTTTCCGCATTATTTAATGAAGCTTTCAATAGATAGAAAAATGATACTTAAAATATTTTATTATTTAAAAAGTAATGAATGATAACTAGATAATGATTGATTTTTGTTTTGGGTGTTGCTCTACAGTGAGTTTTTGAACATTAAGACTCAATAGACCAAATAAGTAAAAAAAATTATTAGATTTCATGAATGATTTTAAATTTATTGTAATTAAAAAAAAATCCCCTGTAATTACAAGGATAATGAATAAAAAATAATATCGCGGAATTTAATAATAACAAATTTTTGTTTTTCAAAAACCCTTGCGTTTTATTTTAGTAATAGAGAAGGAATCTGCCTCATTTGTTAATAAAACTTCAAAACTTCGTAGAAGAAATAATTTAATTCTATGAACAAAGTTAATGACGATTAGATTATTTGCCCTGAAATTTTCTGTTTAGAAGAGAACATATTTCGCATAGCTGTTAAAAGAGAAACTTAATTTTTCTTTTATAAGATCTTCTCTAAAGATACTGGTACTCTAAATTACATCGAAATAAAGCTCACCGATGATTTTTCTGAAAATATATTTGACAAAAAATATAACTGAGAATAACGGAGTAATATTAAATCTTTGAGGCTCTAAAGCGCTCGAAAGAGTGTTGCCAAATTTATGGAATTTTTTTTTATTCATCTCTCACCAATAATTTTGAGGAGTAATGTTCGATGCATAAAATGGACGAATAACCTTCGAAGTGATTAGGCAATCGTTTCTTCTGAAATTTAGCGGTGGGTGTTGAATGAAAAATTCTCTTGGCAATACTGACCAGAGGCATGAGATTAAATAGAACCAGCAAAGGATTAAAAATTATATTTTATACCTCATATACAGAAAATAGCCATAGTTTTTTTCTTTAAATTATCTCATGTTGGCTCATCTAATGCAAGGTATGTATCGTATAATTCAACTAGTGTTATTTAAAGGAATCTTGATCTAACAAAAAAGTAAATTGGTTTTATTTTAATAGACTATGAAGAGATAATCTTGATTCGTTAACCAAAGTGTTATAAAATTTTGTAAAGTTTATTATACCGAGACAGAAATAAAGAAATCATTTAGAAGATTCCTAAAAACTTCTGTAGTAATGCAATGAATGTGCTATTGAAGCACAAGAAGGGCTTTTAGCGATCCCTTACTTGAATACATCTTTGTTATCTAGCAATTTTCGTATTATTCAATCGAAGAATAGCATTGCAAACCATTCCTCAAGTTTACTAAAAAAAAAAAAAAAAAAAAAAAAAAAAAAGTGGTATTCAATTAAGAGATCACAAATGAACACGCACAAGATATAAGGATTGAAAAACTATAACTAGAAACCTATGAAATGATGATTCCATAGCATATGAGAAAAAAATGTGTCCGGTTTTAAATAAAGAGGATCAATTCAGACATCTTTTTTGACTCAGCGATTGTAATTTGGAGCAGACTTCATACCTCTATTTACTAAACTTTCTTTAGTCAATGAATTATTAAGATGAAAATTTTTCATCAAAAATTATGGTATAAAATCTGCGTCAAATTCCCATCCCTGTAGCATAGCCTCCTAAACTAGATGCCTGTCACGTTGCTCGTAAACTTGGCAACAGTTGAAGCGGTAGACAGCGCCACCTGGTACAGATTGTACGACGTTTTTATTCAACAGCCACAAAAAAAAAATTTAAAAGTGGGATTTGATATACATAAAAGGCGAATAGAATCGAAGAAACGTCGATTACATATGTCAAATATCACTTCTTAAAATTATTGGTATTGGTGAAAGCTGAATAAAAAAGTCGCGCAATCTGTACCAGGTGGCGCTGTCTACTGCTTGAACTGTTGCCAAGTTTACGAGCAACGCGAGAGGCATCTAGTTTAGGAGGCTATGCCTGTAGATTGTTTTTTGGTTTGTATACGTATCACATTTTTCGAAGTTATAGTTAGTTTTAAAATAATTTTAATTTCACCTTAATGCGGTTGTCAGCGGCATTCCGTGAATTTAAAACTCGAAAAAGTCTATTCAGTTGTTCGTTTCAAGATATTTTATTACTTTTTATAGAAAAATTTTACAAAATCATATGCTGTAAAGAATGAGAATCTAATTACAATACAATACTTTTAGCCGGGCAAAAAGTTGCAAAAATGTATCACCATAAAAAACAGCCTTTTTTTCTGTTAACACTACCAGTGAGTGTGTAGTATATGAACTTTTCTAATGCAGCATATCTTTTTTAAAATGTTTGAGAACTTACACATTATTGAAACAAAATCTATAACAGAAGATTAAAAATTGGTCTACGACTCATTTTCCAGAATGTAGATGGATGTTCTTTTTTTTTTTTTTACGTCGCACTAGTGTTGCGCAATGGGCAATTGGCAACGGTCTGGGACTCACCCCTAGAGGTGGTCCGGAGACATGCCATCACAATTTTGATCCTCTACGGAAGGGATGGCTTTCCCGGTTCGGTGACCCCCAGAGGTATAATTTTTTATGTGAACATGGACGACATTGCGGCCACGACAGATTTTACGTGTACCAGCCACCATTAGTGTACACAACGGTTTTTGGCCGGCTCGAATACCGAACCCGCAGTCTTCCTGTTACGAGCCCGGCACTCTACGGAATGGGCTACCGCGGCCCTTCCAGAATACAATCCCTTAAGCATGGTTTTGGAAAATTCTCTGCAATTTGAAGCGTTCACTTTTTACGGATGTTCATTGAATATGGGCTAGGTCCCCGCCCCTTTAAAAGCCCCCCCCCCCTACGAAGACCACTCCACCGAGGTCTAGAACACTACCTCAGTGTATCAGATCCACACCACCTATATCCTAAAACCACACCACCATATAGATGTTCAACATTAAAAGTTTCAACACTTAAAAGTTTCCAAACAAAATTTTATAATTTTCATTAAAGTCATCATTTTAATTTAATTTATTAAAATTTCTGCAGTTTATTTATTTATTTATTTTGATCATTGGAAACCTGAATACTTGCTGTATTAGTCTTTAAAATTATAATAAATTATTAAAAAAATATATGTCCCTGATTATCCTTTAAACTGCAGATAAAAAAAAAAGAACATATTTCTAATCAAATCACAGGGATGGAACACGGGCGCAGAATTCATACCGGAATGTGTTTAAGAAATTTCTCTACCTATAATATCGTTGATTTAAGAGGTAGAAAATTTTCTTACATTGATAGTGGTATGAATTCTGCGCCAGTGTTCCATCCCTGAAATCAATATATATCAAGTTAAAAAAAAAAAAAAAAAAGCTTTAACTCACTTTGTATGTTCCTCTATCTCCTGAGTCTTTCACCACTAACTTAAAAAGCCGATCAATTTGGAAAGAAGTGTATTGTTCGTAAGTAGTGGTGGAAAACTGAATGAAAACAGGTGAGTCTGTATGAATCCTGTTTAGAACATGGCGTTTCTTTAACAAAGGGCTGTACAAATAAAAAAATGACAAAATTTAATTTTTATTCATTTTCCATTACGCAAATCTAGAAAAGATTGCATTACTTTTTAAATAGCAAATCAAAGGAAACCCCATATCGCTGAGTAAAATAGTTTTCGAGATATTTAAAGTTGAAAGTGGTGACGTGGTGACTTACATCACTTTATCTGTTGTGTTATCTTCCGTTTTTAATGAAAGAAAATTCTTTAATTTGGAAACAATGTGAAGGTCGATAAAGTTAAATAAGGATCTCTACATTCATGGTCATAAAATATAATACATTCATGGTCAAAAAATTAAAATGTTTAGAAACTTTTAGCTGAATTCACCGGGTACTACATTACGAAAAACTTGATATCGGAACCTTTTAAGGAGTATCCACTAATTACATCACGCTTTAAGAGAGAGGAGGCCGCAAAGTTACAGGGAGAGAGGAGTGGATTAGCACGTTGTGAAAACACATCTAAAATAGGATAATAATTAAGTAGGCGTTATAGTAAAGGCATTATACTAAAAATCTGTAATATGTATATGCGATCGAAGTTGCTAATCTAATTAAGTAGGTGTTGCTTGTAAGTAGGAAATGAATAAAAATATATCTATTTTAGCTCATGCACAACGCCGAGTATCCTTTTTTTTTTTTTTTTTTTTTTTTTTTAATCCCAAGACTTTGGAGTAAAATCATGCTAGTTGTGGAGACTCTTATAGATTTTATTCCAGTAGATGACTGTATGGTCTTCATTTTAACAGGTCTGAAAATTAAATTTAATATGATTAATTCAACAAAACTTATAAAAATACAAGTATTTTTAATGTTTTTTTTTTTTTTTTTTTTTTTTCCCTAATTTTCTTACATTTTTAAAAGTAAAAAAGTAAAATAAATATTTGTCACAGTATTATTTGAAAAGAAATGAACTTTAGAGGCATGCATCGGGTCTGGTTTACAGAGTTCTTTTTTTTTTTTCCTTGTAGATCGGGAGCGGGTCTGGTTTAATAATTTTTTTTCTTTGCAGTTCGGATTCGGGTCAAAGCAAGTAGGGTCGAGTTGAGAGAAGTAGAAATTTGTTTGATATAATTATAACTGTATAACTGATATAAACATACTATATACCCATGCTTATATTTACGCGTACCCAAATTATTGTAGTAAACATCCTTCTCGGAAAAAAACAATAAACAAAGAAACATTAAATAAAACCATTTTTTTTTTCGAACATAGGCATTAAAATAAATTTCAAACACTAAACTTGAAGCATATTTTTGTACACTTGAAGTGCAGAACACACATAAACGGTTAAAAATTATTATTAGTCCATTTTTCAGATTTTTAATATTTTGATTTTGTGTGTTAGTATTACATTTTCAAATTTTTAAATAGTTTACCAATTATACGCTAATGAAAATTTACTTTATTTTATAACTTTAAAAATTTTTGTGGGGTTTTTAGATAAATTATTATTTTTCATTTTGTTTTCAGGCTTCGTATCGGATTCGGGTAAAAAGAAATTGTGTTTGAATCGTCAAAATTTTCTACTATGACTCCAGGTTAATGAAAATTGTCTTCTTGAGTTCAAATCGGATTTGGGGTTGATTTAATAAAATTCATCTGATGTGTTCGCGTTCGGGCCGATTAACACCCGACCCGTGCAGATCTCTGATGAGCTTTGAACTGGTGTTGTTACAACTGTCATTCTCTATACTTTTGCAGAGATTTAAATTTAATAAAATGGCATATTACACAAGTATGGTAAGCTGTGGCATTGGACGAGGTAGAAGTAAAAATAACTACAGGGCTTTTTTGAAGTAACTGAATTTCTGATTGCCTTAAAAAACGGCGAAATCCTAATGCTGTTTTCATAATGCGGTTTTTAAAATTTGCTAAAATAAAAGTTTTATCAACTTCATTTTAAACATACAACTCTGCATTTGTAGAAAAAATAAATAATTATTTTATATGGCTATTAGACTTAAAAGGCAAAGTGAAAATTTATAATAATATTTTTCTAAATTTTCGATAAACTGAAAACACAAAGTGAAAGGCTCTCCACTTAAAAGGCAAAGTAAAAATTTATAATTATGAATTTCTAAATTATGTATAATTTAGAAATATTTCAGAACTCCTGAAATGGAAAGTTACCTGGCTAAAGAACTTAACTTTGTAAATTTAAACTTCAGTTTTACTCTCAACAACGTGTCATGCATGATTAATCATCATTCTTCGTTTACAAGCAAAGCCAATTCTTAGGCATTTGTTTACAAGATCACTCAAATTTTAGTAATTGTACTAAAAATAAATCTACTCAGATTTGTGAATAAAAAAAATAGGTTGCTTATTTATTCCGTAAATTGAAGAATAGCAAAACAGAATTTTAAAAAATATTATTTTTAAGCAAGTGCAATTACGAAAATGGCTAGGGATGCTCATTAATTTACCCGTGTCCTAGTAAACGTGGTTCCTCGACCCTTTAGCACATTTTGCTAAACATATCCCACCAGAAGTAACCAAAAAAGAAATCCAAGAGAAACTCTAAAGGATTTGACTCTGTGAACTCGAACAAATAAACCGCAGCAGGTGCGACCTTGGAGTTAACCTCGAGCTCTCAATTCACAAGTTTCTTTTAAAAAATCCGCCCTTCGTATTCATGAAGAATCGGCAAACCTACATACAATGTCGCCAAAAACATTGTTATGTGGGATCTCTTTTATGTTTCAAATAAACTACTTTTTCTAAGCTGTAAACAAAATTTTTATAAAAATAACCTTCTTAATTATACATTTCTGTGACAATCGACATTTGTTAACATTGTTTACATGTAGCATATAAATGCATATTTAAATACATGACAGTGATTAAATATTTAACTTTTTCCCTAAAGCGCCATATTCAGTTTAGTGAAATTATGTTAGATACCAAACATATTAAATTTAAAAAGAAATATTTTATTTCATAACATTATTTTTTATAGAATATGAACTATTTAATTACATATAATGTCAAGAGATGAAATAAAGATTTATTTATTTATATGAAGGAATAGCATAGAAGTAAGGTTTTATCCACACAAATACAAGGCTCACGGCATTGTTAAAATTTTAAGTGCATTTTATTATACTGTCACCACTATTTTTTTAAAAGAAATTTTTCTTTAAGGTTTTAATGCCATAATATGCTTTAAAAATGACTGTTCTAAAATATTGGTGCCAATACAGTAAAATACGAGTAAAATCTTAGAAACACTGCAAGCCCTTCAAATAGTACAAGCGTAAAATTCATAAGTTTTACTACTATTACGTAACAATAAAACACAATACTTAAGAAAAATATCCATGCATAATGCATACTCTAGGCATGAAAACAAATATCGCAATAAGGCCCGTAAAACCAAATCACAATAACAATTATTAAGAAAAAGAAAGAGGGAAAAGAAAGAAAGAAAGAATACAGATTATCAGAAGATAAAATCCTAGAATTACACAGAGATGTACACATATCTATCTCGGTATTTCAAATAGAATTAATGACTTGTACAGGTACGTTATAGCACTTTTAAATGGTTAAAAATATAAATTACACTTAAGAAAGAAATTTGTTTAATGGAACTAAACTATTAAACTATCCATAACAACATATTTTAATTTTTGGTCTCTTTTAAGACATTAGTTGATAACAGAAAATAAAAATAATAAAATATCACATGTATGTATATTTATTCATTTGATTCCGTCTAATTTTTATCCCTTTCAATATGCTCATTAATCACATCAATTTTGATTATTTTATATTTATTCATATTGGTAATTGTCTAGTTTTCGTATATATATATATGTGTGTGTGTGTACTGGGTGTAACAAAAAGTATCCATATATTTAAGAGGTCAAGTACTTTTGTAAAGTGAAAATATCTGTGAAACATGACCATAATTCTTTTTAAAATAACTTGAAAAATAATTATTTTGAAACTTGTAATTTTTAAGATGTGTTAAAAATAATTATCTATGTATTGCAACTATTAGAATATTTTTTACGTTTTTAATTTTATGATTTTTTTTTTTTTTTTTTTTTTTTTTTTTTAATATCAGAGTCTATTTTTTGTTGATATAAACCTTTCGAGCAGGATTACTTTCAAATGATACACCACATGAACTTTAAAAAAAAAAAAAAAAAAAAAAAAAATGTGTTTAATAATTTTGCTGAAAACTTTTTTTTTTTTTTTTTTTTTTTTTTTTAATATATAATAATAATAATAATAATAATAATAAATATATATATATATATATATATATCGCTGTTTTTAGCATAATTATGCTTATAATTACAAAACTTTTAATGTTAAAAAGCTAATTGTTCGTCATTTCATATATTTATATGTCAGGTAAAAGCTCTTAAGCTTTCATTAAATTCTGCTTAACCTTCATGGAGATACTGTGCGCTCAACATTATACATCGACAAAAAATTCATGTTAACATTTATATATATATATATATATATATATATATATATATATATATATATATATATAATTATCTCGATGGCTGTAATTGAGAGATAGAACATTTCTTAACACCTGTTACAATTTACATGTTTTAAAAGTAATTATTTTTTGGGTTATTGTAAAATTTTATCCCTTTTTTTTCTATTATTTTCTCCTTTTAAAGGTACCTGACCCTTAAATTGCTGTCAAATGACGCAAAAGTTTATTACCCCCCACTTTCCCTCGGTACGTGGGGAATGTTTTGAAATTTCAAATGAGAACTCCTATATTTTTTATTGCAGGTTTGGGTTGTCTAGAAAAAGAAATCACACTACATTGTCGTATAATCACGGTTCCCACAAAGGTAAATTTAGATACAATATTTTTTTATATACTAGTTTTATAAAATAGATATCAACAATAAGTCAAGTCTAAAATTACTATATAAAAATAGTGGTATTCAAATTTCCCTTTGTGATAACCCTGAGTATAAGTACCTTATTATTATTATTATTATTACTTTTTCATAGCGTTATAATTAATAAAAATGAAACAGAGTTACAAAATTTGAAAATAGGAATGTTCGGAAAAAAAAAAATCCTCTGAAACATAAAAAGTACATGTTTATTACATAGGTGCCAACTTGTACGTTTGTTTAACCTTGGTATTTTTTTGAAAAAAAAAAACATCATGTTTAATCACAGAAAACTGCTAAAACAATTATTAAAAATTTTTACTAAAATTTTCCGGCAGAAAAAAAAAAAAAAGTACAATTTGGCAGCTATGTTATTATTTTTTAAAATACTATCCAATGACTATAAAGTTGGCCTTCCCTTTTTTTTATCTGAAAGGTGGAGGGTGGAAACGTATCAAATTTAAATAAAAATTCCTATTTTTATTACTTTTCTTTATTGAATGTTAAGTGTATACAATTAAATTATCACAGTTAATGCGCAAACTACACAACTTGTTCGACCTGATAATATCGTATTCGTTCATAAAAATGTGGCTACAAATTTTCTAATAATATTAAACAGAATATTTGAATTTCATTGCTATTTCTTTGGCGAATATCGTCTATATTTATTTCGTTCAGTAGACACTGCTTTTCAGATTATTCTTCAAACGAGTAATCCAATTGCGTCTAGTAAGAAGAATGTACAAGCCACTCATGTTCGCCTCTCCTTCATATCTTTAGTTGGGAGAATCGCACAATTCCAACGAAATATGTTCAATATCAGTATTTACTCTGAGTATCAAATTAAATACACGGATCATTTAATCTTCAATAATAATGAAAGTTTTTACTTATGATTTCTACATTTCCCCCAGTCCCTCTCCAAAAAATATGACGAAGAATGTCAATTTTACCCTAATTAGATAGCCTTTTAAAAATATTACACTATTTTTTTAAGGTTTCTTTTTAAACGAATTGTGTTTCTTTAGATACTGCTTATCAAACATCCCCATACTTCGATTTAATTTTTATTGTATTTTACAGTATTTTATCAATATTTCCATATATATATTATATTTTAGTTCAAGGTAGTATTAATTTTTTTAAATGGAAAATCCAAATTTTTGATAAAAAGTAGGAATTATCATTTCGAATTTGAAAACTGCACGTGACCGCAGGAGTCGACACGAAAACTTTTAGGAACACCGCTATTTTTATAAAACAATCTTTGTCTTATTCAATAGAAGATTACTTCTTCTAACGATTACTAAATTTTTCTACCAATAAAAGTGGTATTTAAAAAAGTGACTGCATCGTTCCCTGGCACTACTTAAATTACCTTGAAAGAAGAAGTGAGGTATTGATTTTTGCATCTCTGGAGAGTTTTTAAAAAAATATTGAATCTATATATTACTTGTCGATCCGATCTTATTCATATTAGTTTTCTGGCCGTTTCTGTCTTTTTGTTACATATGGTATACAGATGTATTTCCTACTTTTATATATATATCAGGGATGGAACACTGGCGCAGAATTCATACCACTATCAATGTAAGAAAATTTTCTACCTCTTAAATCAACGATATTATAGGTAGAGAAATTTCTTAAACACATTCCGGTATGAATTCTGCGCCCGTGTTCCATCCCTGATATATATAATATATATATATATAAAATCTTGTTACTAACTTATAGATAGTTATTCAAAGTCATTTCCAGTGGTTTACATAGTGTATATTGAAGAAAACACATTGTAAAAAGCGTATTTAAGACGGAATTTGCTTGAATTTTGATTTAAATATAGACCACATAAGGGTCTCAAACAAGTTTATTAACGGAGTTTATCCACCATTTTTAACAAAAGGGCGGATATCTTAAATTAAATGGGGCCATTTGAAATCATGCTACCACTTGAAAATTTAACATCACGATATTTTCCGAAATAATACTCTAAATCGAACCAAATTTGGACAGTGAACTTATCTTATAAATATTTTGGATGAGTTTGTTAACCAAGTTGCTCCGTCATTTTGTCTTCAAGTGAAGGCCACTTGAAAATTTCAAATTCACATTGTAAAAAGCGTATCTAAGACTGGATTTGCTTGAATTTTTGATGTATACATAGACAATATAAGGGTTTCAACCAAGTTTATTAATGAACTTTATCCGCCATTTTTAACCAAGTGCGGATGTTATAAACTAAGCAGGACAACTTAAAATCAGGCTACCACTTGAAAATTTATAATCATAACTTTTAAAATTCTGATTCTATTCGAATCAAAGTTGGACAGTGAACTTATTATATAAATATCTTGCATAAGTTCACTGGGCAATTTGTTCCGACATTTAGTTTCTAAGTTGCGGCCACTTGAAATTAGGCTGCCATTTGAAAATGTGCCATCTCGATAACTTTTAAAATACTAAACTGATTCAAACCAAAGTTGGATAGTGAACTTACGGTTCAAACATCTTGGATAAGTTCGCATGATAACTTGCTCCGCCATTTTATTTCCAAGTAGCGGCAGCTTCAAAATTTGTCATTATAATAACTTTTGTACTACTGAATCCATTCGTATCGAATTTGGATAGTGGATTTATCATTCAAATATCTCAAATAAGTTCGCTGGTCCTCTCACTCCGCTTTTTTATTTCCAAGTGGTGGCCACTTAAAATCCCGATGTCATTTGAAAATTTCTTATAACGATAATTTTTGAAATACTGAATTAGTTTGAACAGTGAACTTATACAAATATCTTGGATGACTTTGCTGGACAAGTTGCTCCGCTATTTTGTTTCCAAGTAGCAGCCACTTAGACGGCCCCTTGAAAATATGTCATAACAATAACTTTTGGAATACTATTTTGATTCGAACCTTAGTTGGACCATGAACTTATGCTTCAAATATCTTGGATGAGTTTGCTGGGCAACTAGCTCCGTCATATTGTTTCAAAGTGGCGGTCACTAGAAATTTTTTTATCCCGATAACCTTTGAAATAATTAATTCGAACTAAAGTTGAAGGATGGATTTATCATTTAAGTATCTATGATTTCGGTGGGCAAGTTTTTACGCAATTTCGTTTTCAATTTGCGGCCACTTGAACGCTACCCTAGAGAATTCATTATCGCGATAACTTTTGAAATAGTGAATTTATTCGAGCCAAAGTTGGAGAAAGACTTATCTTACAAATATCTTCGATTAGTCCACTGAGCAACTTTCTGCGCCATTTTGATCCAAGTGGCGGCCACTTAATTTGTCAGCAAGATAACTTTTGAAATTCTAAAAATTAATTCGAACTAAATTTGTAGAGTAGACTTATCTCACAAATGAATTTGAATTTTTTTTTTTTTTTTTTGGGGGGGGGGGGAAGGGGGGGGCAAACTAGCCCGCCATCTTTTTTCTAAGTGCCGGCCACTTGAAAATTTCAAATTCACATAAAAAGGTATTTATGAACCTATTTGCTTAAAACTCCATATGTACAGAGCCCACATGAATATTTCTACCAAATTAATTAATAATTTGTAGCCGCCATTTTGTTTCTAAATTACAGCTACTTGATAAGAAAAAATAAATCAACCTACCCTTCAGAATGAGCCAGAAGGACTTCTTTTTCATATTATGCTTCTTTTTTTTTTTTCAGTAACTTCTTAAATTTTTAAATCACCCTACACTTGCACTATTTTTAAATATTGCATATTTTTACTTAGATTGAATAATGTTTTAAGTAAAGGTCAGCACAGCCACTTTTTTCATTGCAAAGTATTACTAAATTTTAATACAAAAATTTAGTAATAGTTTGCGGCATTATCTTCGTGCGCACATGCCAAGAAAAAAGGGAGATCAGACTGTTAGTGCATGTTAAAACCTTTATTATAAAGAATAACAAATTTGTAGTTCAACCACTTTTTCCTACGACCATGGAACCCTCTGTGCATGTACTGACTCAACAAGTCCACTGTAAAAACAGGAGAGATAACTATAGGCAAATTTTCATGTGAAATCGTCTTTTAAAATAACGTATATATAATTTAAAAATTGTTCCATTATCACAATTACTTTTTAATCGCGCCTATATTTCATTATAAATTTATGACCCTTTATAATTTCAAAAATAATTATGAGAGTTACTCAAAATTATAAGCGTTCATAATATAAAGTTACGCATTTTAATCACAATTTGATAAAAATTCGCACCACTTTGATGATGTGGTGGGAGAGTTAAAACCAATAGTCAATGCAAGTAACCTAGATCAATGCAAGTAACCTAGAAAATAATTATGAAAGTTACTCAAAATTATAAGCGTCAATAATATAAAGTAACGCATTGTAATCCCAATTTGATAAAATTTGCACCACTTTGAGGGTATTGTGTGGGAATTAAAGCCGATTGTCAATTCAAGTAATCTAGCCCAGTACCAGTTCGGAAAATATTTCGACCAGATTACCGAAAGTTTTCTTTCGATTAATTGACATAAATGATTTTAATATATTCTCCAATTCTGCATTATTGTATGGTTTAATGCCAAAGATGACAAATTTGGCAATTTATTGCGGAGCATTATTAGTGTTAGTACATGCCTTATTCTTATATCACATATTTTTGAAGAGTAATTTTCTTCTTATTTATTCTTACTTACATATCAGAGAAAATTATTTTACCAAAAATGTGAGGTGGAAAAAAAAATCTAGTGCTTTCAATGCTCCGGAATAAGTTATAAAAGCTATAAACTCTGTTTAATGCATACATTTCCAAAAAAACAGTTTTGTTCTACTGATGGTCGAATGATTAGCTATCAGTTTCCAGATGTTGGGTTTGAATCCCGGTTCCGGAATGGATGTTCGATGGGGATCAGAATTCACTTTAAGCCATAATTCCTAGTCTAAATAATCCTAGAGTGACAAAAACAACACTTTGCACGACGACACAAAGTCCAAAATAGAATTTCTCTTGAAGAGTATCTTGCTCATTATTAATTTGTTACTTATTTTGTCATATAGGGAGTTGCAGCAGACCTTTTATAAGTTCATCCTTAGTCATTATAAAAAAGAAAATAATTCTAAAAGATATTGAAATTCTGACTTGAGAATGCATGAAAATGGTCCTTTGTCGTCGAAAATTTTTGATTCTCATTCGCCAAATTACTAGCGATAATTTAACTTTTTGGTAGCCCATTTAAAAAAGTATCATTCACACCAATGTTGGCTAAGGAGTCTCTCTGCGTCAATTCGAGGTCGCTAGCAATTGTTTGAACAACGACTGGCACACTTTCTACAATACAGGAAAGGGTGTAGCCCATCTCTTGTTTGCTCTTCTTCACCGATCCATTTGTGATACGACTGCGTGTGGGCGACCCCTCCCCCCTTTAACCAAATCTTAGCTTGAGTAAAGGGAGGGGGTAATTCACTTATACAATGTGATATATACTTAGATACTGGCGTCAACAACTTAACTGAGAGGAAGAGGTCAGAGGTCTCATGTATATAGAATATTGTCTTAAAAGTATCTTTTTTTCTTTAAAAGTACTGCTATAAATTTTTATCTGCTCGTATATTTCCTAAGAAGAAAAAGTAGTGTGTGCAAATAATGAATTCTTCGCAAGTGAATGAACAAGTATTTAATCTCTAAATTATTTTAGTTTTACTTATTTTCAATAAAAGTTTGGAGAAATTTTTGTTTAGCAAAAGTAAAAACATCTAAAATGTTCGTAATATGCTGTTTGTGATAATGTTTATCATAGAACATTTCTTTGTGTTAGTGGACTGTTTTAATGATCATGGATGAAAAAGAATCGAAGTACGTTAGATTTTGCTAAATATTTCTTACAGAGCTGTTAATGTTCAGCAAAATGTAACGTAGCAAAATCCTACTTCATTTTAACAATGATAATGAAGTATGTTTTATAAATGACAATATGAACCAACTTAAATAGCATATATTTTAAGTAAATGCTGTTGGCTATGCTATGGCATCCACTGTCTTAAAAGAGTACTTAGTTTTTGCCCCCCTCCCACTTGTATATACACAAAAAATGAAAAATAGTTCACATAAAACAAAATATTTTTTCATATTTTTGTGGCATTTACTTAAAGGTAATCTCGTGCAAAATGTAGTGTGACTCACAAATAGCGATATTTCTTCTTCCATAAGTATTTTCTGATAATAACCCGTTAGTAGTCGCTAGTTGGTCGATTTGCCGCCCATCCTTCAGTGTTGCCAGATTTTTTTATTCAATAGCCACCAAAAATTTTTAGAAGTGGCATTTGATATACACAAAACGCGCATAAATTCAAAGAAACGTCGATCACATCACTTCTTAAAATTATTGGTGGCAGTTAAATAAAAAGTGTGCAATCTATAATAGGTGGCGCTGTCTATAGCGACTACTAACGGGATAATTGCTATTATATTTAATCACAAAATATTTCTATAAAATTGCGATAAATATTTCTTTAATGTAATACTGGTGGGGATATTTAATCTTCTATATGACTCACACTACCATTACGCCATAAAATTAGTCTTAAATATTAATTATATCAACGATAAAATACAGGCTTTAACTTATTTTGATTCGTTGAATAAATAATCAGCTAATTTAAATGTACAGGTTGGTTCAAACTAAACTTCCGCTATAAACGACATCTGTGCCGAAACGTGTAGAAACGGGTGAACAATTGAAAGCCAGAGTAACGATCAATTGACTAAACAGAAAAGCAAAATTAGTTTTCGAAATTATATACCTTAAACCATAGAATTGTATAGAATCGGAGACGAAGTTCTGGCACAGGGGCCGTTTATAGTGGAAGTTTAATTAGAACCACTGCTACTAAAACTGATATTTACACATTTCAGAAGAAAAATCTCAAGCAACAACAACAATAATAAAAATAATTAAAAAGCGTCTACCAGGTAGCGTTTTACACGAAAAAATAAATAAATATATATATATATATATATATATATATATATATATAGGAAAGGGCTCATAAGGAATGCATAAACAATTTGAAATTAATTAATTATTTTTTTATACATTGGGGGTTTAATTAGTTTAATTCTTTATACATTTTTTTTAAATTTAGAATTTTTTTAGGTAATGGGAATTTGGCGCAAAACTTTTACCACTTTTCGCGAAAAAATTATTTTTTTGGTTTATCAACGATTAATGGAGTGGAGTGATAAGTAGAGAATTTATTTTCATAAATAATGGTGAGAGTTCTGCGCTAAATTCGACCTTTGAAAGCGTCATCTTGCGGGCATTTATTTTATTTTACTTGTTTAGATATACAGGGTTACCACAGGCGACTTTTTTATATTCTTTTCGTACCCGTATTTCCAAAAAATAAAATTTATAATATATTTTTGTTGGTAAATCTACAATTTGCATGCATAAATTTATTATAAATTTTATGTTATGAAAATAGTGGTGCGAAAATAATAATAATAATAATAATAATAATAAATACTTGCCTGTGGCAGTCCTGGATATATTTAGCGCTTTTAATGAATCTTCAACATAACAAATTTTATTGGAATCCGTACACCTGCAGAATGCTGTTTATTACTTTAACTGAAAGACACCATTGTAGGTTATCAATTATAACTAATTTTGTATATTTCAATTAGGTAATAGTTTCTCATTAAAATTTTTTTTATATATAAGCTAGCTAATTTAGAAATATTACAGGTTATCTATGATTTCTTTTATACATATTACACAAAGCACTGTATAATTTTATAGGGGAAAATTCTACAGACAGCCAGGTAAATAATTTTGGCTTCTATTAAAGCACACTAAACACAACAATAAAAATTTGAATTTTGCTAAAAACCAATCATAAAAAAATAAATAAATAAATAAATAAAATAAAAAAATATATAGGAAAAATAGGAAAAAATAGGAAAAAGCACACATTATGAAATTTCCATTCACTTGATATTAAATATTCTAGTTGTAGGTTATAGACGGTATTTCATGCAACTCACATCCTCGTATAAGTTGAAGATTAAAAACCTTTGTTTGATGAGAAAGAATCAATCTCCCGGTATTTCAATCGAGTGTCGTAAAAGCGCACTGGTTTTCCGTAAAAACTTTGAGTCCGATTTTCTGTGCATCTGATTTTTCAATCCGTGACGATCTATGCAAGCTCAATTTCATGACCCTTGTCAATGAACTTCCCCGTGTGCCCCCTTCGTCGCACGGAGAATATCAAGTCGATAGTTAATTTCACGCCAGGTCGCGGCAAGCATGTCGGCATCCACAGAGGCTATTGCGGTTGTAATTCTGACTTTTAGGTCATCAATGTACGACACTCTCCTCCTGTAAACATTGTCCTTTACAAATCCCCAAAGGAAAAAGTCCAGCGGCGTTATATCAGGTGATCTGGGTGGCCAAGGAATTGGACCTCCTCGCCCAATCCATCTTCCTGGAAAATGGTCATTCAAAGAACTACGAACGATGGTACCCCAATGAGGTAGTGCACTATCTTGTTGCAAAAAGACACGTGGCTGAAGCTCTTCTAGTTGTGGAAATACGAAGTTTTCCAACATGTCTAAGTATACGACTGATTAGACCGTCTTTTCTGTAAAAAAGAAAGGCCCAATGACTCGGTCGTGCATTAGTCCACACCACACATTAACCTTTGGGGAATCCCTTTGTGCCTCACGGTATTCATGGGGGTTTTCACACATCAAAAGTAAGCATAACATTGCAATAGTTGCCAAAAACAAAAGAGAGAAAAATGCAATTAATAAGCAGACGATATTTAGAAAAGTACAGATATTTAGACTGGAAAGTGAAATTATCTGAAATTAACCACACGCGCAGACGATATTTACCAAAGTAAAGATATTCAAACCTGAAAAGAAAATATATGAGTTATTCCATCAATAAATGCCATAAGTTTGTTTATATCTTCATTATTTTATGAGTTATTAAACATGAAAATGGGTCTGGGACTTTATAAACACCCTGTATATACATATATTTGAACTACGTAAAACAAATCTGTCTATTCTTGAAAAATTATCAAGGTAAATGGCATGCAAGAAAGAAGTAATATATTTAAATGAGAAGACTCAAAAAGCTAAATTACGCGCCCTTTGTGTTTTCGTATGAATCTTCCATCTCAGAAATGATAACAACCGTTTTTAAATCTGTTAACCTGTCGGTTAAAGGTCTAGAAAAAGAACTGTACATTGCAAATCACGCAGTTTGCTAAATAATCTAGAGATGACAGTTTGGATAAATTGTAGAAAGATTGTAATTTGTGATAAGCAATTCAATAAATATAGTGGCAAATGTTAAAAAGACAATCCTTTTAACAGTTAATTTACTTTCTGAAATATCATTCATATGTTTTTAGCTATGCAATTAAGAAGAAGCCTGGGAAGTAAGTTCTTAAAACAATAAATTATAATATACGAACTGCTAATGATTCGTTTCATGATTTTTAAGTTAACATATTATTTATTTAAAAATAAATTTGCTTAGAAGAGTTGAAAAAAAACTTAATTGTTTTTTTTTTTTTTTTTTTTATCATTCAAGTGTCGCAATTAAAAGCTGTAATTAAAACATGTATGTCTAAAGGTTTTAAGATTAAAAAGCAAAATTAAAATGTCTCAAAAGACACAAGCAAATGAGATATTTTATGCAAATGCAAATGAAATACATCGCTTTAAATACATTGATCCAAATCACACGTCTCTTGTTACTACCTATAATGGATTTCCGGTTAAGAATATTTTGCCAAAATCATTGAATATTCATTTAGAAGAACGCCCTGAACTTGTTTTAAATATTCCTTTTTATGTTCAAGAGGTTGTCGGTGTATTTGACTTTGTTAGTCAGCATTACTGCTGAGTCATTCTGTATTGTTTGTCATAACATAAAGCGGATCGCCTATGTAGGTGAACGTTTTTAGCGAATCAGGTCTTAATCCCATATGGGTGTTACAAAGTGTTACCTTATGATGCAGCAAAATATAAATAACTGCTGAAAAGCATCAATCTTAAAGAGTAACTTTTATCTTTGTATTATTGTTCAAATTACTTTTAGGATGGGAAACAGAATTAAAGGTGGATTCATAATTCAATTCTTAATGGGATATGAATTTATTTCGCCGTAAAACGCATTCGCCAAACATTTTATTGAAATAGATGAGTGATATTTATGAGTAGGATGCGATATCTTTATAAGAAGTAAATGGCATTATACTTTTAATGCTGTTATGTAGTAATTCCATGATAAATGTAGCTTGAGTCACAAATAGCGATAGTTCTACTTCCACCAGTATTTTCTGACAATAATTGCTATTCTATTAAATCACAAAATATTGCTATAAAATTACGATGAATATTTCTTTAATTTAACACTGATGGGAATCTTTGACATTCTATGTGACTCACACTACATTTGTGCCATTGAATTAGTCTATAATAAATAGCTTATACTTATAAATTTTTGAAAAAGAACTGGAAACCAATTTTTTCATACATTAAACGCCATGTCAAGTTTCTCTTTTGAAATTATTTTTATTTTATGCTAGAGTTCTAAGTTCTAAAAAAAAAAAAAAAAAAAAAAAGAAAAGAAAAAAAAAAGTCATGTTAAAGTTTTTTACAATTTATTTACATTTAAAATATCTGTCATTAGGATAATGCAATGAGTAGGATGTAGCAAAATACATATAACCATACTTAGCAACCTAGAAGATTGTTAGTTCCGCCCCTTTCCGCCTATTTTTTCACAACAGTATTTTTTTAGACTACTTTTCCTCTTATTTAATCGTAAATATACACTAAGCGACAAAAAAAAAAAAAAAAAAAAAAAAAAAGCCGAACTGCAGAAAAAATGACTTATAACTTTCTTATTTGTAATGACTTTAAAATTAATAGTTGAAACAAATAAAACTGTCATGTTTGCATAATGCCGAAGGAATGAAATGATAGCTATGTACATTTTCGATTTAATAATTCGCTTTATTACACTCTACGAAGTACTTTATAAAAATCTACATAAAACTTTCTTTTTGAACATAATGCAATAACCATACACTTTGTATTCTATTGTGATTCATTATATGAAATAAATAAGTTATATTTTAACATATGAAATAAAGCTATTTATTTGTTAGATCTAAGCAATTTTTTAATAAAAATATGTATTCTGCATTGGGTTAATTCCACCTTTATATGGAGTTACTGCTTTAATGCATAGTGGCATAGTACTATACCATTCTTTTTCATATAAATTTCAAAAATTTCATTGTGCTAAATATTGGAAATATTTTTTCTACTTTTTGTAAAGTTGTAGGCTGTAAATTTTGAATCATCCTTTCTTTCCCCGCGCCTTTTTATGACTAAACATTTTCAAGCAAATTGAGATTAGGACTGTTTCCAAGTCTAATAAAGAAGAAATTCTACGATATTCTTTGTGGGATTTAACTTAGAGCGTAAAAAGATATTATTACTTACAGAATTATAGATGCTCATGGGAATGGATAGGTAATTTTAACAATTTGATTCAAATTGACGTTCCACAGATGCCGTACAGAAAGGTGCATTTCATCTTGAAATGCTGTTTGAAGAGAAGTCTGAAATACCTCCAAAATAGCCGGTCAGGCGCCATTTTTATAATCACCGTGTTTTATTTTGAGTTAATTGATCCCTTGAGCATGGGAATTTGTCTGATTCTTTGAAAAAGTGTGTACCTCCGTACCATAATGCACGGAGAATGTGTCACTGTTTTAAGAGAGCAGTTTTCATTACGTAAGTCCCATTTTTACAGTCTTAGCAGTATTTGTCATCAGCTCAAAATAAATTAAACTTGACTCATCAGAGAAATCAAGTTCAGCCCGATAATTAACTGCTAATTTTTTTTTAAATTTTTGGCCAACTAATGCATTGTTTTTTTTTTTAAATATTTGTCCTTAATAATGGCTTTTTTGCAGATCTTCTGGTTTTTATTTAACCTGCCTTGTTTAATTGCTTCCGGACTATTTTTAAAGAAAGTATTTTGCTATACATATTTTTTTTTTTTTAAATCTTTTTAAAGTTCTGAACATGATACAAATAGATTTTTTAAACATTTGCTTTTTAACTTGCTGTCATCTTGCTTGGATGAGCAACGTGGGCGCCTAAAGTCAAATTTCGAGTTTAAACGGCCAAAAAAATTTATATTTTGCTAAAAACTATTTCAGGAATATTTCGTTAACATTTAATTTTTTTGCCATCTCACGTATTAAAATATTTTTTGATTTTCATTCAAATATTAACACTTTTTGTGGCATCGTTAACTGCCTTATTATTACCATTTTTGAAATAATTTCTAAAATTACAGTTTTTTTTTTGGCAATTGCATTTTGTTTTTAACACTGGACTCAATGCTAAAGTGTATGTGGAGGACAACATAATAAAATCTGTTCGAAAATTTGCTTTTTAAACTATAAAACTGGCGGTTGTAGAAGGGGAAAATGAAAATATCTAAGTGCGGCTTTTTTTTTTTTTTTTTTTTTTTTTTTTTTGTCGCTTAGTGCATTTGAAAAGATTTACTCTAAAAATCAAGTGGTGTACAAAAAGGGGCTGGAACTAATGATCTTCTAGGTTAGGTTGGCAAGTATGATATAACTGATTAAAAAGATCCGTCATAAAAATGTACAAATACAGGAATGCCAATTTGGCACAAATTTCATACCACTATTTATGAGGAAAATTTTTCTTCTTAGTAAATTTTAGATTGAATAATATATATATATATTTGTTTTTGTCCGTAGTGGTATGGGGCCCACCAGCGGCCGAGCGGTTCTGCGCTCAAAGCTGGTAGATGGGAGGTGCCGGGTTCGATCCCTGGTCGCGCTCATCGACCTAGCCGTTCGGAGTTTTCCGTGGTTTCCTCCGAAACTCGCGTAAATACGGGCTAGGACCCCTTAGAAAGAACCCCACGGAGGGCATTCCCCCTATAGGCCTAGGACACATAAGGAGTCAATCGGCCTTAATCCTCCAACCAACCAACCAACCGTAGTGGTATGAGTTCAGTGCAGCGTTCCAATCTTTTATAATTTATTCACGAGCATTTTTATCCCCGCCTTCTTTTCGCACCAGAAATTTCGTAGATTATTTCTCTTTAATATGTGACAGCGATTAAATAAGAAGACAATCATTTTTGAAAATTTCCGGTATGAAAAAGATGCGGGGCTGAAAATGCTCGTGAATAAATTATAAAAGTTGGGAACACTGGTTCAGTGTCACGTTCCCATCCCTGAAATATTTAATTCAAATTGTATTTCTTTCTTTCTTTTTCTTTTTTACATTTGCTTACATAGTTATAACTTCTTAGTACTTGCTTCAAACTCAGAAAAAGACTGTTACTTGATATTTATAAAAGAAAAATAAAATTTTACAAATTGATAAGATTGTTTTAGAAACATAAATTCTTTTTTTTTTTTTTTTTTTTTTTTTTTTTTATTGTTAACGAAATACAAGAGCAATGTGTATATTGAGTGGCTATAACTAAAGTTTTTTGGGAATAATTAAATATAATAAGTTATTGTAACATCACAAAATTATCTGTAAAATATTTTTTACCAGCAAAAAGTAAACTGGGTCAGTTAGACTTCAAAATTCCATTGCCAGAAGTCGGTAAATTGTTATACGAGGATTGATAGAGGTATAACTAAATAACATGTTAGAGACATTTAAATGTTTACAATTATTATTAACATTATAAATTTTCACTAAATTGCAAATTCAAATAAAATGTTGCTTAATTAAGTGTTTCTACACATTCGAAAAGTTGGATTCTTTAACAATTTTACATGAATTTCATATCAGTATGATTTTTGCAATCTATTTCTTATGATTTAACACATATTTCAACCAAATTTGTTTAGATTAGGCTCCAATGGTTTTAATTAACGGGCATCTGACATACCTTCTTTGAAATGACTATTGTCTATTAACAATACACTGTACAACAAACTGTATACATTGTAAAAAATTAACTTGTTAGACGTTAGACTACAATACATACAACGTGCGGGTAAAAGAGTCACCAAATTCTTGTGCGGAAAATTTCAAACGTGTTGAAAATAAATTTACAAAAAGCACGCAAAAAAATCATGTAATTTTGCAGTATAAAATGCTGTTGATTTCGGTGCCAACAGGCTTTTGTGTAAATTTACAGCAGTAAACTGCAAGTTCTTCAAAAAGAATACACATTAAATAAAAATGTCACATTTCAGCAACCGGAAATCGAACCAGGGCTATCCATATAGAAGGCGCGAGAACGTTACCAATAGACCACCAATTGACGTGTTATACTCTCTCCTCTCTCCCTCTCTCTGTTGCTGTCTCTTGCTAAAATAATTACCCTTGTTCAAGAAATCTTGTGAATTACTAACAAGAGAACTCTTTCAAGTTCTAATCACCGATTTTCTTGAAAAAATTACAGAAAGTAGTTTAAGCTGCACTTAATTCACTGGTAAAAATAAATTAACTGCTGAATCGCGACAGGAAAGCCGCAAAAACATGTCAAACTTTGCGTTTTGAACGCGGAATACGAAAAAGTCATCACCAAATCATATTAACCTTCCTTCAATGATACCAAGGAATTTAAGTATAGAAGGGTAATATTTTCCATGGTTCTAGGGATTACTGAAGCAAGGAAGCCATCCCTTCTGCGGAGGATCAAACTCAACACATTTTCTGAAATCTAGAAGTTTCTATTTAGAAAAGGTGACATTATGTTTTGTGTAGTTCTAATATTTTCAGTTATTTTATGTAATGTTCTAATATTTTCAGTTATTTTATGCAATGTTCTAATATTTTCAGTTATTTTATTTAATGTTTTAATATTTTCAGTTATTTTATGCAATGTTCTAATATTTTCAGTTATTTTATGTAATGTTTTAATATTGCATATATTTAAAATAATGCAATTTAAAAATTTTAGTTTTATTTTTAAATTACTCCAAATTATATTTGCATGTAATCTGGAGTAATTTAATGTCTAGAGTACTCAGCATGTGCAGTTACATAAATTTGCAGACGATTAAAAAATTAATCTGAATTATAACATTCGATTACTGAATATTTGATTAAACATTTGATTATTAGAATACTTGATTGAAATTAATATTGAAATAAATAAATCAAAATTTAAAATTATAAAATGTTTGAGATTGAGGAGGTTTTAGTTCGCACTAGAGCTATGCAATGGGCAGTTGGCGACAGTCTGGGATAAACTCCTAAGGATGGTCCTTAGACGTGCTATCACAATTTTGATCCCAATAACTGTTACGCTGAATGCAGGCCCTCCGTGGCCGAGTGAGTATGCCTTCGCTAATCGCTTTCGAGTGTAGAAGAATGGGTTCGATTCTCCCGCTGAGCCTGGGTGTTTTTTTAATTGTTTGTATTGTAATCCTGTTGTGTGATATCTGTCTTCATCTCGACGAAACTTAGAGGGGGATGTCGAATCAAGCATACAAATCGGATGTATACATTAAAAATAAATAAAATACGCAGAATGCAACCATTTATCATCTGCAGATGTCTCCGGATTATCCCTAGGAGTGAATCCTAGACCATCGTCAATTTCCTACTGCGTAGCTCCAGTGTGATGTTGAATCTATTCAACCTCAACGTTAACCGAGCTGAGAGCAAGCCAATTTACGTTCTCACTTATGTCTCTGGACAAAATTTAGGGTGCAATAGTAGATCGTCTCCTGTTGTCCATTGCGTAGTTCCAATGAGATATTAAACCCACACAACTTACTTTTTGTGGAGTTGTTTGTTCGTCGAAGGTTCGTATCGCCCAGTGTTACAGCGCCTAGAATATACAGTGTGGCAAGCGCTTATGAAGGCTTAAAAAATTAAGCTTTAAAAAATTAAGCTTCCTAGATCAATTTTTTTTTCACAAATCGAAGAGCTGATTGGCTTTTCCCAGTTTCGTCTGCTCAATCACATGATCTAAGCACATAATTAACCAATAGGGAGTTTTTCAAGCAATAAACTCGATTGCACTGACCTCTGGAGAGAGGCTTAATTTTTAAGGCACATATTTGCTGTTCTCTTTCCATACCATGTATTCTAGGCGCTGTACCAATGTCTTATAGAAAAAAAAAGTGTTTTAATTTGAAATTCTTTCATTTTGGTTTTAAATAAACAGCTTTGTGTTTTAATATATAATGTTCTTTTTATTTCAATTTATATAAATGTCCTGATCATAAATTTTTTGAAAATGCTGTTATTAAAAACTTGGCGTTAATGAACTCGCAATTGTCATTGACACAGCTTACTTAATTGAAACGTTAAAAGTTATTTAGTATTTCGACTAAGTAGGTCGAAATCTGGTAAATTATCAGGTTTTTGTTAATCTATTCTGAATTCTCAAGTGCTCGGCTCCATATGGAGTTCATTTGGCTATCAAAGAGAAAGAAAAACATCTACATCTATTAAATCTTCATAGCAATGAAATTTCCAAGAATGCAGTTGCCAAACAGATGCTTTTTTGGAAATATTGCGGACATGCTCTCACTTTTAATAAATTTTACTATTTTATCTATTGCGACTCAGCAGCTAATATTTTATGAAAATACTGTTTATGATTAAATCTTATGTCATTTTTTTTCCCCCAAGAAAATCGGCGATTAGAACTTTAAAGAGTTCCCTTGTAAGCAAAGCGAGTCATATTAAGCAGATCAATCTAACGTTAAATTTTTCGGCCAGCGACAACAGTGCCAATACTGCGAAGTGGTTGTGCGACAAGCTCGAGCGGAGCAAAGCCTTATGGATAAATAACACAGAAACGTTATCCACTGCCTCATTTTGGCAACTTAGCGCCTTGGCAATTGCCAAGTATTTGTTTACGTATTATTAATTCCAAATTGATAATACGTAAACAAATACTTGGCAACCGTCAAGGCGCTAAGTTGCCAAAATGAGGCAGTGAATGACGTTCAATTCTGTTCTGGCTCATTTATTTCCAAACGCGAGAATCTGATAAAATTGTTGAAAAGCTGTTGCTTGCTTTCTTTTCTTTTTTAAATTTACAGATTTTGTACTTCACAATGTTTAAAAAAGAACAATGCCTGTAATTTAGAAAACAATTTCAGAGCAAAAACTAAAATAAACATGAAATAAATAAGCTCTTATTTTTATCATTAGAAAAAAAAATATATTTATTTTTTTAGTTCCGAATGCACTTTCTGCATTATAAAGAAAAAAAAAAAAAGCTATTAAAATAGACTCTTGTAAAAAAATTAATTTACACACTTCAAGTTAAATTAATTAGTTAGGACATGCATACTTTCCCTTTTTATTTAATTGCATTTATATATTGATATTCTAGTATCCAGCTAAAATATTAATTTTTATAAATTGAAAATAAAAGTCATACAGTTACTAATGCTATTTTTAAATTATAGTGTAATTAATAAACAAATTTATATTTACATATTCTTACCTGTCAAAACAAAACTTACATATTTTTATTTATTATCTTTTTTCGTTAAACAAGATAATAATATATTGGTGAAAAACAGATATTATCAGAAATATGTGAACTATGTATTTGTTATTGAAAATTCATAGGATTTTGGAAATGTTATTTTAAGTATCTGTATTGAAAACAAGAACTTTAATTAAATTTAAGAAAATTGTGTATAATTTTGAAATATCAATACAATAAATTTTTCTTATAAATGTCCTCTGATTAACAAAAGATATTTTGTAGTAAATTATATGAGTGTATTAATTTTCTTGCATAATCATGTCCACCATGCACAATCAATACCAAAAATGAACTATATTAGACATTTTTACATTAACAGATATGGCTCATCTATTTAGTTTTACCTATACATAGGGCTTTTGAAAATCAAATTTCATTTAATAAAAAATTAAGGCTAATTTAATTTTTCACAAAACAGTGCTTAGGACAAAGGGATAAATAAATGTTCACATGAAATTATGCATTCCTTCTGATCAGTATTATAATTAGGGACAATTTAGTTGGCTTAGCTCCCCCCCCCCCTCAAATATTATATATACATTTTTTTAGCATAAAACATGAAAATTTAGTACATTTGAGAAATTGAACAGTAAAGAGGTAAGGGAGTAGCCAGAAACCATGTACATAATGATTTCCATTGCCGACAACTGTGTTAACTTTATGTTCAATATTTAAAAGAGAGCATAATAAGTTCTTCCAGACTTCTAATTTTTCTCAAAAATGTCACTTAACAGGCTCATTCACTTAACTCTTTAATTGAAAGAAAGTTAAACACTTGGCCCTTTTAGCAGCCATAGTATAACTATGTAAATTTATTTTAAATTAAAATGTTATGTGATATTTATAAAGAAAAAAAGTGCTTAAAACTATTCTTGGCTTTCAACACGTTTACAACGATAAAATAAGCGAAACCAATTCCCGCGCCTTGAGTTTTTAGCCAAATTGATTCCTGTGAATTCCGATAACCATACAGTTCGTTCTGTTTACTTCCGCCGCACGAACTCTGGAGCGACCACCGGAGGACCCTTTAGTTGTGGACCCCGTTTTACAATGACCGTTGTGCCGCTTAATATGTATACGCTTTGCTTGTAAGTAATAGAACGGTATGTAGATCGATATTCTATTGGTCCGGTTCCCGGTTGGTCAAACGTGATTATTATATATAATGTACAATTTTTCTAAGCAACTTAAAAAGTGCAGCATTTATATGAATGTACAACAAAGTGCGCTAGCATCCAAATCGCCAATATTTTATGCTATAAACTTACACGAGTTTTATCTTTACAGCAGAGTTGCCAACATTTTAATTTATTCCTGAGCATTTTTAGCCCCGAAATAATTTAAAATGTTGGCAACTCTGTTACAGTGCTCCGTTTATTTATAACATAACTGAAAATTAACGCACAAGGAGGTAGAGATTTTTTTTACCAGCGTATTCTGCCATGTTTATTTTTATTTTTTTACAGACTATACTTTAAAATGCTTATTTTTTAAGTAACATAATTACGATAGATAAAGCCATCAATAGCATAATGAAATTTATCAAAGAATCCAAGATGCACCAAAGGTTTTTGATTTACATTCGATTTTCTAGTCCACATTTTAGCATAAAGAATATGTAATATATTTTTTTAGCACATTTTATTAAAAAAACATTTTAAAATTTTTATAGTACTTATGGATTATATATATTTTAAACATTAACTCATTTTGAGGTGGGAAAAGTTTTCCGCTTTAAGCATAAGCAATATAAGAAATAATTATTTCTTTTACGATAACTGTTTTTGACTTGAGGTAAAAAAAAATACAATTTTCTTCTTTTTGTAATTTATTTTGCTAAATAATTTAACTTTCTCTTTTAATTTTTCGTTCTCTTTCTTCCCCTCCCCCTAACCTTTTTTTTTTTTTTTTTTGTTTTTTTTTGTTTTACCATTCATCTTTCCATCTTTCTTTAACCATTTTGAGTTTCAAAATTAAATTTTTGATAATGTAGGGAAATTTCTAACAAACTATCTAATGAGTATTTGTTTCTAAAGAAGTTCCTTAAAGAAGTTATATGTATATATATATATATTATATACATATATATATATATATATATATATATATATATATATATATATATATACATATATATACATATATTACATATATATATATATATATATATATATTCATACATACTTATATAGATATATATATACATGATACTTCACAGAATAGAGATTTTTTTTTTTTAATTAGTTTACATTATTTATAATATTGAAAATTTTTTAATATACCTTCATATGAAAATATGTGCAAAAATGGGCTTCACAATTTATTGTTTAAGTGTTAAATTTATCTGTACAAATCTAAGTTATTAGTAGAAATCTTTGTCTTTAGGTTTTGTAAACGGAAATAGGTTTCTTGAACAATAGAGTTGGACGTTTAAATTCGTTCAAATTTATTTAAATTCTATATATATATTTTTTTTTTATCATTAATCTATAAGAATACAAAATAATCTTAAAAATACAGTCAATAACAAACATAGAATTGAATTTGATATATATATGAAATTCATTTGAATAGGAAAGTTCCATTAATACAAGCACAAAAAAGTTTTATATTAAAGAAAATATGCTTTTTAGACACCATTATTAAACCTTTTTTTTTTTTTTTTAATGTTTGAAATTAATATTAGTATCGTAAATACATGATAACAGTATTTAAAATATATTATTTAATGTTTTGCATTTTTGGAATATGCAAGAAAACTATTTAAAAAAAGAGGTCAGGATATAAACTTTTCCATGACCAATTTCAAAGTGCTGAATGCTCTGTAAACTTATTTATTTTTCTTTGTAAGAGATGATTCCAACAATATAGTTGCGGGAGAAAAAGTATAAATGCAACTTTCATGACAAATCAAATGGTAGATAATGATAGTTTTTCACAATGTAAGAGTGTGGTTTTCGTGTTCTGTGACCTCTTGTATTACATAAACAAATGTGCTTTTTATTCTTAATAGTATTTCACTACTTTAATATCTTCATATGCTTTTAAACGACATTCATAATTTTATATGTGTATATGCAATAAATGAAATGCATTATTTTGAAAATTACTTATTGTGCATTTCTGAAACGGATAATTCATGATCGATGCGAAATGTGTAAACGTAATACATCTTATATTTCAAATAAATAAATAAATAAAAATAAAATAACAAACTGATTGTATATTCCATGTAAGGATCTAATAGATTTTAAAATATTTTATGCAGTTAAAACTATCATAATTAATTTCGAAGTAATAATATCAGATAATCAGACTTTTTTTGCATTTATATTAGTTCTCTATTATATTTTCGGTATGGAAAACAGATATTCGTGAAAATGTTCGACCTCGGTATTTCTTTTTTTATATTTTTTTAGATACGAGTGGAGTGGGTTTAACTCGGACTTATCTGTACATTGGGCAACTAGAGACATTCTGAATTTCTCCCTTAGGCGTGGTCTGGAGACATGCCATCAGAATTTTGGTCGTATGTGGAGGAGATGCCTCCCCGCTTCGGTAACCCCATAGGTATTATTTGGGTCCATGGAGGACATTGCAAGCCACGATGAATTTTAAGTGTTCTGGCCTCCATTAGTGTACACAATGATGTTTGAGCTTTGAGGAATCCTAAAATAATAAAATTGTTATGGCGTCCGTCGGTAGGTTAGTCAGTTTGTTAGCTAGTAATTAGTCTACGTACAAGTTTTCTTTATAACAAATGATCGTATAAAAATAAGACATATTTTAAAATATCACATTTCATACTTTCAAAACCTGTTGATTTGCAGCATTCTAATCTAAAAACTTCGTAAGTTATTTGAAATTTACGATTTTCTTGACATAAGAGAATAAGGCAAAAATCTGTTTTTTTCATAAAAACGTCAGGTTAGCTTTAAAATATCAGTTACAATATCATTAAGTATGAACATTTTACTTTCAAAATTTCGAAAGTTATTCGAAATTTACGAATTTCTTAATATGACAGATTATTGCACAATTTCGCATAAACGTCCATTATGATGAATATTTTAATGGTAAAGATGTCAGACCAGTTTTAAAAGAAATTTTTTAATATTAGCATGAACATCGACTATGATTTTCCTAATTATATATATATACTGTAACTTATTCGATTTGCTCTGTTCTTAACATGCCAGAATACAGCAATATTTCACTTTAACTTGACCTATGGGGATCATAGCATTGGAAATAGCATGGAGTTGCATGAAAATTAAAATGTCAAACTGATGTTAGGAAAATTAATCGTCAAATTATGATAAGTGAAATGTATTCAATAGAAAAGTGGGTAGCCTATTAGGTGAGGCATTTCGGTCGACGTCTATGTCGAGCTTTAGCCAAAATGTGTTTCTCTTAACATGGATATATTATCTTTTAGTGACATTTTCTGTTGTCTGAAGCTTGAGGTTCTGTGTTTGTGATAAGCGGATTAATAAATATCAAATTTACAAGCAAAGTTTTATTTATTTATTTATTTATTGTGTATTTTATTATTTTTTAATTGCTCCATTTAATTTGTAGTTTAATGTATGAGGAAAGTTTAGCCTTAAAGCAACTATTAGCTGTCCATTGCAAGTTTGAAAGGGCGGTCATTCTTTCTGATTCCCAGGCAGCCATCCAGTCAATAAGCGCTGTTGATCATCCATTAACACCGGAAATATCCCAATGTCAAGAATCAATAAGAACTCTCACTTTAAAGGGGAAACAAATTTTTCTCCAGTGGGTGCCCGGCCATTGTGGCCTTTGGGGCAATGAACAAGCGGACTTCCTTGCAAAAAGAGGTGCCACCTTACTACAACATCCCAATACAGCCATTTATTACTGGAGGATTAAACTGTTTTTAAAGAATTTATCTGCATCTAATGCCTTACGAGATCTTGATAATCGTACAGTTCTAAAGAAATGGAAGAATTTAAGTCCTTCTCTAATTCCTGATAAACCAAGACGTAAGGCAGTTGCGACTTTCCGCCTATCTACAGGACATAACTGCCTTGCCGCTCATTTGAAGCGCATAGGTATCTTAAACGACCCTGCTTGCCCACTTTGTGATTCTGGAGAAGTAATGGACCGGGATCATCTGTCCCGTTATAGGGCTCTTCGATGTTCTACAGAAGAGTCGAGATATTGGGAGGCAAGATCGCTCCTTAGGCAATGACTTCGGTCTTTTGTTCTATGTTATATTGTCTATAATTTGTTTCGTATCTTTATAGTCCTCTGTAACTTTTGCCTAGCCATTGGAAATAAAAAAATGTATGAGGAAAGTGTGCCGATTAAGATCAGTGTTGCCAATGTTAAGGGACATATTTATTCAATATCTACTACTAATTTTTTTAAAGTTTGACTAATAACATCGAAGATTAATCGTCTACCAGGTATATAAATCATCACTCCTCAAAATGATTTGTGATTAATCAAATACAAAAGTCCCTAAATTTGGCAACACTGATTAAGGTCGTGCTTTCAGGGAAATTATTTTTTTTTTATAATATTTAAGAATTAAGTTTTTGCTCCAGTGATTAGAGTATTTCCTTAAATACTTTTGCGAGTTGATAGGGAAAAAAATTGACTAATTCAGTCAACAAAAAACTGATCATTCAGACAAAATTCCCGTATATTTTCGTATATCGTATTAAAACATTTTTCACTGGAATAGTGCGCTAATATTTCATTTTATATTTTGACAACTGAAATTTTGATGATATATTTTGGGGGGGAATACTCTCATAAGCAGTAAGAAAAACTCTCTCTGACATTCCCGGTATTTTTCTGTGTATAATCCGCAGGTTAGATAAATGTTTTATTCCAAAAATTTTAAATAACAGGCGAAGTTATATTTTTTAGAAGAAACCCTTCTTTAAAATATAGTATTGCCAAGTACTTAAAATGTCTGTTTTGAAACATATTTATCTGACTTGCGGATTATACGGTATATACACGGTATATAAACTTAAACTGCCCTTTATTCTCGGTGATACAGTGACAAGTTTGCTACATAAACTATTTTTCCCGTCATCCTTTCGCTTATACATATGTATACTAGCTGTTTTGCCTGTTCATATTCCCGTTCATGTGCCCATTCGGGGTCATATAAGTTGCTTAATACTTTTGGCTATTAACACGTTGAACAGGCCACGCGCGCTGCTTAGATACGCGTTATGTTTACCGTGTTTCAATAAAATCCATTAAAATTCCTTAATGATATAATCTTGTAATAAATAAAAATTAAATAAATTTTCAGTAATTACTTAAAACAATGTATTTTTTTTTACTTTTATATCATATTTGACACTGTCAGCCACCAGTGGTTGACGCGGCCTAAACGGAAAGTTCAGTGTCAGTCATCGATGGCTGACATGGCACTCAACGTGTTAAAACGTAGCCTCCTAAACTAGATGCCTGTCGCGTGGCTCTTAAACTTGGCAACAGGTCGAACGGTAGGCAGCGCCACCTGGTACAGATTGCGCGACTTTTTTATATAACTGTCACCAATAATTTTAAGAAGTGATATGTGATATATATAATCGACATTTCTTCGACTCTATTCGCCTTTTTTGTATTTCAAATCCCACTTTTAAAAATTTTTGGTGACAATTGGATAAAAAAGTCGCACAATCTCTACCAGGTGGCGCTGTCTACCGCTTGAACTGTTGCCAAGCTTAAGAGCCACGCGACAGGCATCTACTTAAGGAGGCTATGGTTAAACTATGAAATGACATTTTTTAAAAGCTAAGCGTATGCGTAGTTAAAAATGCTCATCTCTTGAGATATTTAACATTTTTACATTCTGATTGCAATATGTTGTGACTAATGTACGCAAAATTTCCTGAAAATGGCTTTGCACTGAGTCTAATGACTTACATGTTACAACTAAAAAAGTGGACTTTTTTTCCTTCAATTAAAATATATATATATATATATATATATATATCGATGAATATATGTGAAAGCCTCATAAAAAATTATACAGATAATGAGAAAAATTCTTATAATCACATGCTACAGCCAGAGCCTGATTAAGGGGGAAGCACACATTATCTCCGCTCTCACCGGAATATTTTTACAATTATTTTTTACTTCATGTCATAGAAATTCCACGCTTTGACGAGGAAATATTTTTTATAAAAAATGAACGGTGTAAAACAATCCAATTTACTCACCGTTATTAGACACCAGAATTCTTTTAAAATAATTTTTAATGAGAATTTTCTGTTTATTATAGGAGGAAAGTATTTGTTAAAAAAAAAACGGTGTAAGTATAAATAATGCGTGCTTCCCCCTTAATCAGGCTCTGGCTACAGCCAAAACGCATTTAAAGCATTACTTTTTACAGGGTGATCCAAAACATCTTGATTTTTGTTTAATTTTTTACTGGTCCCTTTTCTTATTCAGGACACAACTTTTGCTGAAATATATGAGATATAACATGTTCTATACACTACTAAAGTTTCAAGATGATTTCTAAAGAACTTTTCTAGATATTTAACAAAACGTCTAAATTCGAAAGTGTCCAAATACTTATTGGTGGATAGAGTATATATTTCTCCTATCGAGACTGTGTTTCAATGAACACCTAACCTCAGGTAAGGCGTTGGTTGTCTCAGACAATAGCAACAAGGACTCGACGTATCGCATGCGGAAAAGACGCTGTTGATGACAGCGAGGACCGGAAGCAACTTCTTTGTGCGACTTCAGTACGTGTTTTTATTTTCTTTAGTTTTTATTTATAAAGTGAAGATAGTGATTCTTTTTTTATTCATTTAAATATAGAGACCATTCAAATACATTAAGTCTAAGGGGGAAATTGCAGGTAAGTAGAGTTTAACATCTATAGACTGCCCTAAAACAAGTGAAACGAATATATACATTTTTATATGCGTAAAAAAATGTTTCATGTATAATATGGTACGGAAGTTATCCACTGTTCATTTACAGGGCTACACAAATAAACAAGGCTATAGTGCGACAATACTTGAAAATTGATGGAAATGTATTTCAGGTCGTGCAGTGTGTTATTATATAGGATTATATTTATGTGCACTATGTGGTGGGTACATAACCTTCTGAAGATATACAGATGCCAACATTTAAGCAATAACATTCTTTTTTATTGATAGTCGAAGTCAAGTTTTTAACGTTTGATTTTTGCCCGTGTCTTTCAGATTAAAAAAAATAATAATAATAATTTCAGGCGATCCAAATGTTTTATTTTAAAGTTAATACGTTTGTTACAATAAAAGTTTGATCAATATTGGTAAGTTTCAAGGAATGTTGTGTGTTAAAGTTGTCTGAATAATTTTAAAGGAACTTTTGAATTTAATAGCATATTTGAATTCTATATATGTAGGTACAATAATGAAACGGGAGGTTATGGGGGGCGGTAGCCTTCCTCACAGAGCATTATTTGTCAAATAAAGCTATTTCGAAGCCTAATTTGAATTATTTTAACATAAGTTTACATAACAGTACTCTTACCCTTTAATCTCCAGTCTGTATTTTTAGTATTAAAAAAATGTGTGTGAGCTAAATTTCTAGGCCGTTGTTAAAAAAAATAAATAAATAAATAAATAAAAGATAAAAAAATACATACTTGTATATGTTTAGTTTTCATTTAAATTTTGCAAATATAATATTTCAAGCTTAATATTAAAATTAAATAAAATAAATATAAATAAATAAATAAATAAATGGAAAAATACATAACTGGTTCGGAAATCTACCTTAAACACTCAAAACCTATTTTATTGTAAATATTATCACACATTTTTTTCTTTTCATTCCATGTTTCGTATTAGATTTCCATTTTCATATATGGTCCCCTTTCAGTTTTCAATTAAGCGTAACTTACTGAATTTCAAAGATGCAGGTACGCGTTTTTGTAATGATGTTGTTGTATAAAATTAATAACTTTCTAATTGACAAAATTTGTCAAGAGGTATTGTATAAAAATTTAAAAAGTATCACTTTTAAAAAATACTGGAAATTTTATTAACTTGGTCATATTTCATACGTTATTTTAAATACTTTTTCAAATCACATTTCTGTCTTACCTATAACATGCAAAGAATTAACTAGCGTTTAAATTTTTTTGGAGCACCCTGTATAATACTAGCGTGGCTTCGTCCCTCTAGCCACGTGGCTTTTTTTAATACATTAAATAAAGGGAAAAGCTTCGTTGCCTTTGATAGCGATTTTGAAAGCCACAACAGTGAAGTTTGAAACGCAATAAATTTTCTAATGCTTCGAGAGACATAGGTGTACGTCTCTAATTCTCTACTCAATAATAATAATAATAATAACAATAACGTGGAAAATGTTGAATTTTTTAATGCAAAATTCGTCGAAGTTTTTTTTCTTAATAAGAGTTTTTTACCTTAAATCGCTGTTTTTGGCTTAAATCTGTACTTTTCTGACTGCACCTTTCCTCAAGTAGCAAGTGTCTCTGGACTGCGCTAAATGGTGAATCTCACACCTTTGCTAATCATCAATCGTGTACCTTTATGGAATGCTAAACTTACTCAAACCCAACCTTAGTTTCAAGCTAAATATTTTATGTCCACATTTTGCCAATTCTTTAGTTTTTGTTCGCCAGAAATTTCGAAATTACAGTATATCTTCGCATTTTGAACGACATTTTGACAAAAATTGCAACCGATCCGACAATCAAAAAAGAAATATATATATATATAAAGTAACCAGCTCAATGTTTATGTGGAATGTGTACGTCCAACAATCATGCATTTGGGGCAATAGGTGTGATACATAATATTTATTTCAAACAGGAAATATATTAGAAAAAATAAATACGTTATAATTAATACGCCTGATTAAGCTATTACATATAGTTATTGGTTTTAACGTGTCTGTAACCACTGACGATTGTTTTATTTTGTAGCTCACCGCTCTAGGCAGCGCTGTTGAATAGGAACATTTTTAGTAGTACAATCTTCAGCTTATCTTGTACTTGTTTTGAGTTTTAAGCTAGTTTCTTTTTAACTAATTAAAATAATTTAACTTAAAAGGTCAGCATGGAATCCTTGGGTTATTTCTGTACTGATAAGTATAAAGGATTTAAGTCCATATTCTTGATTTTTCAAGAAACGAAAAATAAAATTAAACTGTCTAAAAACAAATCAGAAGAATCGATTAGGAAAAAGGGATTATGTTGATTTATACCCTTTATACCATTCAGTGATTGTCAAACTTCATTTAAAAACAGGAAAAAACTGAATTAAATATTTTATACCATACATGAATGGTAAATTTCTGATTTGAACCTTTTTTTACCAATGGATTTTCTCAAAGACTAAATGACATATACTTAAATCCTTTATACCAATCGATTAAGAATATTTTTCTGAGTCTGACTATGTACTTAACTCAAAATCGACATTTTTGGACTTAAACCCTTTATACTTATCAGTACAGATTTTACATCTTTTGGTACTTTGTTCGTTATTCTAGAATGAACAGTTCATGAGGAAATGACCGGACGTACATATAATCCAATTTTATTGGTATAGATATCACACTTCTGTAAGTAGGAAAATATTAAAGTGCGCATTTTCATCAATTTTCAATAAATATTTAGTACAAGAATGTCATTTTAGGAAAAAATAGTTAAATTGAGCATAAGTTGTCTTCGTATTTACTATTGCCTTTACTCGGACCAATTGCTTTTCTGCTGTCGAGACGTCGTGTTTAATTATTTCTACCCAAAACAATTGTCATTTGTTTTCACACTTTCATATTCTTTGCAACGAGCTCTGATTTTTTATGTTTGTACATTTTTTTTTTTTTTTTTTGTTAGTCGTCGTATTTTGTTCTAGTTGGTTTTGAAGTAATTTTAATCTCAATTGTAAAATAATAATTATTGCATTGACTGATTAAAAAAATGTATAGGCCTTCATTAGATATTTCGACTTCTAGAAAATTAATTAAAATTAGTAAATTATTTCATGCTTTATAAGGTAGAGATTATAATTGTTATTGCAAAATTTAAAAATTTAAGTTTTACATATAAGATTGATATCGAAATTAAACGACGATGTGAAAAAGTTATCTTCAAACGTTTTAGAATTATACAGTAGTTGGTGAAAAACGAAACACTTTTTATAAATTACTTTTGTTTAAAATAGCTGCATTTCTTTTAATTTAAAAATGTACATTTTATTGATTTATTTTAGATAGATTCATTCAGAGAGATATTTTATTCAAGGTTGACGAATAAAATATCTAAATTATATTAGATATTTTAATAAAACACACTGCTGTTTTTTCTGAGAAATATATTTATCAATCGTTTAAAGGCAGGTATTTTTGCAACTGCATATGAGTTGTAGTTTATTGTGCATTTAAGTATAACTGAATACGTTAAAAATTATATGATTAATTTTTTGGCATCACAGACGAACATTCAATGTAAAAAATATAATAATAATCACATATACAATGCATTTAAAAAATCTTAACCCAGGTTTTAATTACTTAAACACAGATCTTTGATATATACTACAATATTTAAAGTTGCATAAAAAAAGTAAGGAAATTTATGAAAGGAGTTAAATTTTCAAAAAATTCGATTTCAATATTTACAAAATTTATATTTCTCTCTCCCCCCCCCCCCCCCATACAAAAAAAATTTCCAATGAGTGAAATGTTTTCATTAAAAAAAAAAAAAATAAATAAAAATGAAACATTTTGCATTGCATCTTAAAAAGTCTCAAATTATGACAAGACAAAAGTTCTCATTTAAACCACTTTCCAGTGTTTCAACATCAATTTTCCGATCAGGAAAAAGTCTACCAGGAATTTCCAAAATAACATGTTAGGGCAATAATTACGTAAGTATATAAATAAATTTTAATTTGCTACAAATTTGTTTAAACAAAATAATCTTTGTTTAAACATATCTCTACAAATTTTTCATAATATGGTGTTAAACGTTTGTATAGCATCTTGCTAGGAAGTGAGAATATTTCACTCCCGGCAATTTTTTCTTTTAAAGGCTGCATAAAATTTAAAATGCTGTAATAATTCTTGAACTGAAATCCTCTGAAATTTCCTTTCGATTTTATAAAATATTACTTTTTTTTTACGCAACTTTGCAATTTGCTATGTATGTTTAAGATCAATATTTAACGAACTAAAGTCGAAGTCATGATTTTTGTAATTTCTTGTACAGTTTATTATAGAAAATGATTGTCTAAGAATATTTTTGTTTCACTCTGTTTTAATTAACGAAATGAAATATTTATAATGTTGCTTTTAAATTAGTTAAATAAAAGTACAAATAAATATTCAGAATAAATTATTTTGAATTTTTGGTCACGATATAGAACAAAAAATACTATTATAAATTCAAAAAGTATTCTCTCATACGGAAAAATCATACCAATTTAACTATAAATTCAAATAGTATAAAATCTTTGTGTAGGTAAATGGATATTTTTTATTATTATTATTTCGATTTCTTTAAAAACATAACTTAGAATTCTATTGTGAAAATATTGAAGATAACCGAAGAAAATGTGTATAAATTGAGTATAATACTAATAGAAGAATCTTAGAATATATATATATATAGATTTATTTAATATGTATTATCATTACATGGTAAAAATTCTCCCACGTTTTAATTATAAAATATTCTCAGATGAAACTGTATCGAACTGTAAAAATATCGTTCTGTATCATTTTTAATTTCTATTTTTGTAAGACAATGCGTTATTACTTGTTTTTGAACGCATTTTAAGAAGTTGCACCTTTGAACACTAAGCAAAAATAAGTAATAAAAAAATATAGGTAATGGAGACCTTCTTAACCCTTTCCCACCATTCTACTTTCAGAGAAAAGGATGCCTGTCACAGACAAGGTACGAAACTTTAACTGTTCTTTTACAAAAGGTACTATATTTGGAAATGTGCTTCTAACCAAATATAACTCAAGAGATTCATTTCTGGAAAACTTGAAAGATCATGTCAACGGAGCAATCTTGGAGGTTATGTCACTTAAATCCGTTTTTTCTCCACCTTGCTTTCTGAAGGTGGATCTTTCTTTGCAGCTACCGCGTTGCATCCATCAAATTGCAGCTATCTGATTAACCTCTGAAGTAAGGTCGGACCTCACAGCAATTTCTTATCATGCAGTGCACAAAAGGAATAATAGTGGCAAGCCCAGATAAAATGTGCTCGTGTCAGAAAGGTGGTTCTTTATTCATTAAGATAAGACCTACAGATACATGTGGACATTGT
Source organism: Salticus scenicus (assembly GCA_963930645.1). NCBI lineage: Eukaryota > Metazoa > Arthropoda > Arachnida > Araneae > Salticidae > Salticus > Salticus scenicus. The sequence goes on along the minus strand of OZ005651.1, from coordinate 134,460,845 downwards.
ATTTCGATCTAGGGATGTTTTTGACTTTTTGGCCTGTTTTTGGAAAAATATTCTTTACAAGCTTACTAGTGTCGTGACCACCAGCATCTGCAAGTAAAAAGTTGTTTTCAAGATATCTAAATCTTTTTATTCAATACCGAAAACAGTTGAATATTTTGCACCATCCATCGTCTTAATTTAAGATTAAAAATTCTTAATTTCTAACGGAGGAGGAACAAATAATGACCTACATATTAAACCTTTTATCTTTCTACGAATGTTATTCAAAGTGTTTTTAAGTCTCTACTCAATGATTTTTTTATTTTCACGTCAAATCAGCAATCTATTAGAAAGCTGTGATCAAATTTATAAAAGCTTGAAATTCAATTCTAATTAAAAGCATCCTTTCAAATGACAAGAATTATCAATAGTTTAAGGCAAAATCGATAGTTTTGTTAGAAAAATAATTGCGATCATCATACAAAAAGTGGTCAAGCCAAACAACTGTCATGTCAATCTATTATTAACAGTTTGCATATCAGTCATGGGCACTGAGGTTGTGATAGCAAGCTGCATATATTTTTAATGAAAAAGTTTGTCGTAATTATCAATTTATTGTGTAGTTACATTCTGTCTTATTTATATATATTTTAGCAGCTACTTATTCTGAAAAAAGTAAATTTTGTTTAATTACAAATTAAATGGATTACATTTAAAGTAAAGGAATCGAAGGGCCTGTTCCTTAGATTATTTGGATAAATCTTATTTGATAAATAATCCAAATTTGATAAAGTTCCATTACTGATATGCAAAGTGTTCTAGAAAGCACTTTCTGGTTAACTAATTCGGAAACTGAGATCTATAGATGATATTTTTTAATTTTACGAATTAAATTTTTTTAAATTTTAAAAGCCATAAGAACTTAATCAGATTTTCAAAATTATTTGCAAATCTTGCTGACAAATGAAGCTATAAGTTTAAGTTACAGAACAGAGTCCGTACCAAGAGTACTCTGATGCATAGAACAATTCAGTTTTTGAAAAGACTTTAGAATGAACAGCTGTTTACACTTTAAAGTAAATTAAGATATTGAAGGAAATGGATGAAGATGTCATGAGCTACAATTATAAAAAAAAATCAGAGGTAATATACTTGTCACGTGCTGAACATCAAAATTAATTTGAATAATATATTTATTTCTGATGTTTTATGAACAGCTTTCTGATAGACCTGCTTATGTAAAGTCCTAGAAGTCGATGCGGCATAAAAGCCTTTCCTTTTCGAATACAAGCTGATTTTCATATTCTGTGATAAAAAAAAGTCATCTAGTCTGTGGAGAAATGCATTCTTCTTGAACTCTAATATTATTGGTCAAATTCAATACACATTTCATGCACGGTTAAAAAAAAAGGCAACTTTGCTGCCAGAAATTCTCGGTAATTTGATAAAAAAGTCATAAATACGGAAAAATTACGTTGACAAAACGTATTTTTCTCTAATTACAGAGAATTTCTGGTAGCAAAGTTGTATTTTTTTAACAGTGTAAGTTTAAAAAGGTCCTAATCCAAAAGAATAGGCTAGATTACTTGAAACTTTTATCAGACAGTTGACATGTGTAAGAAGTGGTAAATTTTAGTTGAAGCTGATATATAGTAATTCTTAAAATTTTCCCGCCAGTACTGCAGTTATATAGCAGAATCCGAGGAAGTTCATCTTAAAACTTGCACCGAAATTAAGATTAAAGCTCTGTAGCCCACACACACAATACTGAAGAACACACTACAGGTTTTCATTCAATGTTCAATGTCACCAAGCAATACCATTTCGAGATGATGCAACGATTCGTGAATCCTGCAATCACAATAACTAAATATGATTGCTTCTTGATTTTGAATGCATAAGGATATGACAGGAGACACATTTTACCCTAACTGATTTTGTGCGCAGAAAAAACCCGGCAAATTTGGGGATACCGAATAACCGCATTTGTACAAATTTTTTACGATAGCTTGACTACGGAATTTTTTAAAACTTATCATCTCTATGGACGGCATTTCTTTTAAGTTCATTTTGACATGGTTATATCTTATCCAGCATAATAAAATTGACATATGCTGTATACAAGCTACGGTTCTGTTTTTTCTCTGATTCTTCCACCCAGGGTATCCATTTGAGCGTGAGACCACGAGAATCTCGCATATTTCTTCATTTTATCGCTTAAAAATTTTTATATTGCGAGAAATTCGCGCACTTTTTCTTTTTTTCTGTAATCGATTAAAAACAAATTGTTTTAATTGTTTCTTTTTAGACTTATTTTTGTCCTATAATAGAAAAAATATGTGACAAACAAACCGACCCCTAATCTGCTGAATTATATCCGACTGTTTAGTCTCCTCACCCCCCCCCCCCCCCCCATCCAGTTAAAAGACTGTGTCGATGTAAAAGACTTATTATTATTATTCAAAGTTTATTTGTAATCTCACTTAATTTTCAGAAAACTCGCATAGTTCTTAAAAGTCTCACTTTGTTTTTGAGGAAGGGTGAGAAATTCTCCTCCAATATTTTCCTCTGATGCGAACACTATTTCTACTACAATATTTATATCGCAATCTTCTATAGTATGTTTCCACAATCCGTTTAAATAGAAATTACTATAAAAATATAGTGATTGAAAAGTCAGGGAAAGGAACGGAACTTTAGCATGTATGCATATGATATTAGAATACTTAAAACCATACTTGCCAACATACTAATTAATATTCCGTAGTATTGTTAGCCCCGCCTACTTTTTCACACCAGTATCTTTTTAGAGTATTTTTCATCTTATTTAATCGTAATTGCATTTGGAGAATATTACTCAAAAAATTTACTGGTGTGAGAAAAAGGGCGGAACTAACAACACTACGGAATATTAATTAGGATGTTGGCAAGTATGCTTAAAACCATTGTTTCTGTAGAAATTAGTAGGCATCGACTTAGTAATTAGATTATAGAGCTACATAAAAGAATTATGATGCGTTACGTATTCAATTGACTGGAAATATGGTATATAAATATTTATGACTAACGACAAATCAGTCGTATGTATAGTTTCGATACAATGTTCTTAGATTGTGTACAAGGACATGCAAAGAATTTTTGGTACATTATGGCAAATAAATAAAATTTCATTTAAGTGCATTTAAGCACCGTTGATTCTTTGTATTGAAAGTCAAGATAAACATTTCTACCGTTAATTTCTTGCATTGAAACTAAGGATAATCATTTCTACCATTAATTCCTTGAATTGAAACTAACAAGGAAGGTTTGTTAAAAACTACAGACATACTACTGGCACAGATAATACAAGATCAGTCAAATTTATCTATGGAATCCCATTAATATGTATACAATAAAATAAAATACTTTCAAATAATTGTCGCAAAAAGACAAATAGTGCACGCGGTTTGGCGAGCAACATCCTTTCCGCCAAATTCAAGTAATTTGAATGCAATTATGAATTTCTTGGAAAACAAATCTATCTGAATAGCATTATAGTAAATATAGTTTGAAATTAGGAGGTGAACAGTTGCCTGTTTCTCATAGAAGCTTATGTAGTATATGCATGTGACCTTTTATTAAAAGTATTTCATTTTAGCTTTGATTTTTCTTTTTTAATCTTGCGAGTTGTAAATATTTAAATTGCAGTCAAATAAACGTTTTATATTATGCATAATTTAAGTTCTTGAACTGATAATTGAAAAAAAAAATCTTTTGTATTTTGCAAGTTATTTTGCAATTATTTTTACTTTCAGTTAACTTTTATAACGAATTTCACAAATAAAAATCATTAATTTTATTTTTTATTGAAGATAATGTCCTCGGAAATTCACATATACAATATTGGTTGTATGCTGTATAAAAAATACATGGGAAAAAATATGTCACGCACAAATATTACAGAAAAAAGAAATTAAATTAAATTAAATTAAAAAAAAAAAAAAAAAAAATTGTTGAAATATTAAAAAAAAAAAAAAAAAAAAAAAAAAAAATGACAGTGTAAGTTATGAAAAGTTTGAAGACATTTCTCATGATGCATATCCTTCGTCAAACGCAATATTGCAAAATTCCGATGAAAAAGAATGTACCACGAATTGCCAATTAAAGATGTGAAACATCAAAATAAAAATATATATATCATAAGACTGTAAGAAAAAGGCAGTATATTACTGGCATTATGTGAATTCTTAAAATTCATGACGCAGTTTAAAAAGTGTCCAAACGAAGTTTAAGTATGTAAAAAAAAAAAAAAAAAAAAAAAAAAAAAAAAAAAAAAAACGATTTTCATACAATCTTCTACAGTTGCCATCTAAAATTCATACTTTAGTTAATTTTAAAAAATCTAATTGTCCGATCGATAATCTGTGTAATCTGTCGGATTCACAAAACTTGCCCCTTTCATTTGGTACCTTATTTGTAACGATACGACTGACATTTCTAATTTATTTTCTAATTTTTCTAATTTCTTTTCCTCATTTTAAGTAAATGCACTTTTATATATATATTCTGTCAAAAAAAATTGGCAACAATTAAATTATGGATAAAATATAAATGGCTAATTTATTAGAAATTAGAAGGTTATTATTTTCACATTTTAATTAATAAAAAAAAGGCTTCTTAAAAAAACTCTTCAAAAATTGTTAGGATACTGTGTAGTCAACGAAAAATTTTCTTTATCAATTGACACCTTTTGTACTAATTATCTGCAAAAACTAACACTCCGGGGTATCGAACGCTCGACCACCGCCTTACTAAAATGGCGCTCTAACCACCTGAGCCACGGAGAGACAAATGAAAACGGTTATATTTACCTTAAAATGGAGACGCATTTTTTATTAGCTTGAGATTCACAAACATACCGTAGTGAATGACAGTAAGTACATAAGAATTTGGGGGAAAATAAAAATAAAAAGCTTTTTCCCTTTTTTTTTGGGGGGGGGGGGAGGGGAGAAGTCTAATTACATCGTCTAATGATGCATTCTTCTATATCAAAGCGTGTGCCTTTACAAATAAATTTTTTTAATGCATTTTTGCTAATCGAAAGACCTGTTTTATTTCCTCTCCTACTTTATAATTGTTATTAAAACTCATTAAGAGTTTAAAAGTTTTAATTCTTTAAATTTTACATTAAAATTCGGTAATTTGAATAAATTAACAAAAAATACATGGTTAAAAAAGTGCAGTTATACAAATGCACTTGTTTAAACTAAACTTATTTAATTTTTTATTAAAATCACACAATGAACTGTGGAAGAAAATCATATTTATTGAAATTTTATTTTTCCGACTGATTGAAAATAATGCCTGGACCGGGAGTCGAACCCCGGAAAGATAATTATTTAAATTAAACCAAAACCATTCCCAAACTTATTTAAATTAATTTGGTACACAGCGTTAAAAAAGTTATTTGGTAATTTTTTTCTAACCTGTGTAATTAAAAGTAAATTATAATAAAAAAGGTGTAAATTTTCAACATTATTGTAAAACCTATACTAAAATTTGAGACTTAAATTTTAAGTTTGAAATGATTTTTATCAATTTAAATTTTGATCTAAATTACTGGTTGTGAAATCGGTATTCTTCGAAAACACAAAATAGCGCACCGATAAGCGATTGCCGTTACCATTGTTTCATTTCCATACTGCTATGCATGTTCTTTTCAATGTATTATACAATATAAATAAATATGTATGATGTTTTACTTTAAGCCATAATATTTTCATTGAAGTAAAACTTAAGTTTAATTTAAGTATTTCACGTTAAACTAAGGATTGTATAATTTGATCGTTAGGTTTACTTACACAGGAAAAAATTTAAGTTATAAAAGTGTATTTATTTAAAGTAAACTTTCTTAAACTAGTTTAGTAGCAAGATTATAGAAAACATTTTTCTGTAATGACGATTTATCAAAAAATCATTTTGCGTCAGTTTTCATTGTGTCGCCAATGAGCGATAAATAGCCAAGAATCGGACATTTTCAATATTTTTTTACGGACTACATATAGTGATTCCACCGGAATTTTTTTTATAAACATACATAACCTCATAAAGAGAGTAATCTGTAATTTTTTCAAAATATTTTGTGTATGCGCCTATACAAACCTTCCTTGTAAAAATAATCATTTCCACCATTGGTTATTTTACCAATAACTTACGTTATTAGGATTCTTAACTCATTGAAGGGTGGTACGATATATTTTTTAGCTCCGACTTTTAAGTTCCAACTGTAAACATTGAACGCCCCCCCCCTCCCCCCCCCCAAAAAAAAAAAAATGCTTTTTTAACTTAACCAAAGAAACTCATTTATTTCTTTTTTCTAAAATTATTCATAAATTCTAGTAGCTGTTAATCTTAAATGAGAGTAATTCCCTTGCCTCTCAAAGGGTTAAAACCATGCTTTTTGTAGAAAATATTATGCATAGAGTTAATATTTAGTTTACTGGACTATGCAAATTAATTTCGATAGGTTCTGTAAGCATCCAATTGATTGTAAATTTGGAATAAATATTTAAAAATTAGAAGAAATTAACTGAATTCCACAGAAGAATTTCATTGAATTTTTGTCTATACACATCATTTATTTTATGGGTAGTTATTCAACGTTACACTCCATTCAATAAAATGAATTTAACATACATTCTTAAGACGCTTAAAATCTTCATTTCTGTGTAAAATGGTGTGTATAGATTTAACCCTTTTCTGACGGCATATTTTCAGACCTGCTAACTATGCTAGTTTATCCGTAATGGTATTAAGCCCCTCCTTTTTTTCCCACCAGAATAGTTGTAGAGCAATAGTCTTCTTATTTAATCATGAGAACATATCGCTGAATATTACTCTACAACTATTCTGGTGTTTAAAAAAGGCGGGGCCTAATACTATTACGGATAAACTAGCATAGTTAGCAGGTCTATATTTTGAACAGTAAGTCACTCCTTTTGGCGTTCCTCTAAAACGAGCGATATTCACAAAAATATCTGCGTTGGACCCTGAATATATATATATATATAAAGGTTCATTTTTAGGAATTAACCGATAAATTTGAAGATCTCACTTTGACAAGATGTAAATTCAGCTTTAGCAATTTTTAAGAGTGAAATATTGATTATTTTACAAGTAGAGAAAAAAATCACCAAGCAAAAAAATTAACCTAGCTACCTGATCTATGTTTGATTGGTACAACATAGTGGCCAACCTTTACGTTTTTTGGCTACCGGAAAATTTTAACTTTTTCTTTTAATCAGTGAAAACTTTTACAGATATATCCACGAAATTTCTATTTAAATTTTCGGTAGCCAAAAAGCGTAAAAGTTGCCAAATATATAGTATACAATTAGCTCAATTGAATGTAGAATCTTTCTTCGGCTCTGCAAATATTGACTTAGTCCTATGAATGGAAATTTTCATACAAATAATTGATTAGGCTAAACCAAAGCATGGTACACAGCAGATGCAACCATGCGATGGTGAAGCATTTTACCATGATTTGGTTAATGGTTGAAGTACAACTTGGTACTATAGTAGATGCAACTATAACACGGGGAAACCTTCTACCATGGTTTAGTGCTTTTTTTCAACAAGAAATACCAAGGCATAGTAGATGGTTTCACCATTGCATAGTTGCAGCTGCTATAGTTCCAAATCTTGGGTATTACAGCTGCTGCAGTAGTAAATTTTGGTTCAACTTATAACTGAAAAATTTAACAGTGTATTACTGAAGCAGATAGCTCATAATTATGCATCCAGAAGTAACGGAGGTTTCCTGGAATAAAGGTTTTGAGTTTTAAGACACTTAGTTAATATTCATGGTAAAACAGATAAAATAGACAACATTCGACTAAATGCATAGCACGTTCTCAGTAGTAAATGTATTTGCTCAAAATTTTTAAATGTTAGTGCATTAAGAAAAAAAAAAAAAAAATTCGTTAATTTCTGAAAGACGTAAAGGAAGAAAATGTAGTCCATAAATATAATTTCCATTTTGTTGCAATTTGTTTGCATCTAACTAAACTGTATTAAACTTTTATAGAAATGGATAAAATAACTTCGAAATGGAATCGAATATTCAATAAGTTTCCAATATAATAACAAAACATATCTTTAAGTTGGGAATTAGAAGAGTTTCGAGAAAATTATTTAACAAAATTACAATCGGCAACATCCTAATAGCTTCTATTTTAATCCTTTAGAGACTTTTAACATGGAATTCAATTTTAGTGTAAGAGCTAAGTTACAGAAAACATATTTTAGCTTGAATGTGAAAGATTAGTTTCATACGTTATAGATTATCTGCAGAATACCCTTTTACACGTTCTAAAACAATTGCTACAATGGGAATTGTAACTCAGCATGAGGCAGATATATATATTCACTGGAAGTTTAGAAAAAAAAAATCTAAGCCAATCGCGGAAGAGAGAAAAAGTGTACTTTTTTTTCTTATTGAAGCTAAAAATGACAACATTTAACTTAGTAATTCAAGCACGTGTGAACGTAAGAGACTGAACTTAGAATTGTTATCAATGAATCCACTGATTAGTGTGAGTAGTGGGTTACTAATTCAAACTCAGACTGTCCATTCAGCAACTTTCTTTTTCAAAAGTTAATTATTTTCAGTACAACGAAGGAAGCGATTCACTTCGAATTCTTCATTTCATTAGGAGTACAGTCACGTAATATTGAATTCATTTATACCAGTTTTTTGTTCACTGCCTTGTCCATGTTACATCACTGAAGAGTGAAACTATTTATGTCTTACACGTGTTAGGGATTTTATAAAATACAAAAGATTCTTGACTTAAAGAAATATTAAATAAAAGGCTTAACCTTCCTGATAATATACGTGGGTTAGTTTATTATGTTGGAAGAATGTGTTGAGTATGATGATGACGAAGATGGCTTGAATAAGATGAAAAAAACAAACAAACAATGTAGTGGCTATTAAATATAAGTATTTAGGCCATTAGTGTGTCACCAGTATAAAATTTGGTTAACAAACTTTTCTTTAATTTTAAGAGCATATAATTTCAGGTATAGATACCTATTATAGATAAATTATAATTAATTTAAAGTGATATAAATGTCAAAAATCCTTTAAGATGAAATATAGGAATTAAATATTTCATACGTAATTTTATTCATACTAAACTAATTTACATATGTGAAAACCGCTTTCTGTAAATAAAGCATTTCTTTTTCTATATACTCTCTAAATTATAAAACTTATTTCTACTCGTTAAATTTATTTTTTTTAAAGTAAATTTGAACTCAACTAACCAATCCTTGTTTCAAATGCGTGAATTACATGACGTGTGGGTATATGTTAGAGTTAGGCTAATTGATTGTTCTAGGGTACTAGACTTGAGAGGTTGTGCTCTACGTAGGGATATTTTTAAGGGATCTTAGCCTGTATTTACGCAACTTTCGGAGAAAACAATGGAAAGCTCCAAACAGCTAGGTCCACGAGCGCGGGCAGGGATCGAACCCGGCACCTCAAATCTGTCAGCTGTGAGAGCAGATCCTATCAGCCACTGATGGGGCCTAAAGTACATGAAGTATGAAAATTTGAAGTAAAAATATAATTTTTCTACATATCTTTTTCTGTAATTTGAAATTTAAGTAAACATTGTTATGCATATAAGGTACGAAAGTAAAATACTCTATATGAACATATTGGATATACTTTATGTTACAGATTTCATCAATGTTTTGTATGAAATTATATACATCTACATTTCCAAGAAGAAAGGTGATTGCATAGAGAATCATGTGTCGAAAAATTAGTGATAATTCTCTTTCAAAATGTAATAAATTTGGTGTATTTCTATAATTATGCGACTGAGAAATTCTACATTAAATATTAAAAAATTTTCAGCAAGTCATGAGGAGCCGTCTTGAATGCTAAATATCTAAAATTAAGTATGAATTCAAAATAATTCAGAGTTTCTGTTTTATTTTAATTCGTATAAAATGGCTAGGTCAGAAGCCACAAAAATGCTGCTACAAGATTGAATTTTTTTTTAGTATTTCATGTTCCATATAGTAAAAATGCACCGGAGAACTGGTATTAAAAAATTATAAGATAAAAACTTTGAAAAAAAAAATCATAAATGGCAAAAAACAGGCAACGCTTATTTCGAGTCGAAATAAAACACGACCCTGTGTCAGGTACAAAGTAGGTAAAAGTGCTGTAAAACAAAGCGGCATGGTGCTTTTTTTAAGTTTTTATCTTATTAGTTCACGTTTCAGTTATGTGTTTAAAAGTTAACAATAAACAAAACAATAATCTTGAGTTAATATATAAAATATTGGAAAGCAATTAAAAAAGAATAAAAGTTATGTTAATTAAAATGTAATAACCTTCTTATAGCGATAGTTTAAAAGACAATTTCTTGTGCAATAAATTTAAATTTTCACAGAAATGATATTATGCATTTTCTTTTGGCATATTGTTAATTATTAAAACATATATTCATTTGTTCAAATGTTCAAATGTAAGTTTCATTACAAAAATTAAAGAGTAAGGTTTTCTTGTAGAAGAAATTACCTCAATATGTTCGAAATATGAACTTGGGAATTGGTTGACTAATGACGTTCCTGTAATTATCCCTTTAAATATTTAATGCATTTTAAAGTACTTTATGTAGAAGTTGCTATTTATGTAGATTATTTATGTAGAAGTTGTGTAATATCATTTAAGATTACTTTTAAGATATACTCAAGATAAATGTTAAAATATTTATGATATAATTTTCCTGTATAGTCAAATTTTCCGTAAACTTTCAGTCTCTATTAAAGGTAGAAGAGCATCAACAAACCGAATATGAGAAGATTGGGACCATTCGGTATCATAAAAATACCTTCATGCAAATTATAATATGTACCTCTCACACGCGACTTACCTATAAGTAATTTTTCTTACATTTTTCAAATAACAACACAGACATGTATAAATATATAGAGATGATTTATAAAAGCGCCAATTTTTCTTTTTTTCTTCTTTCTTTCATTTTTGTGAGTGCAATGATCTTCAACAAAATTTCCTGGAAATTGACTATGCTCATGAGAAAGAATATATTTAAATTTGAAATATATTAAATAATTAATGAGATATAAGTATTTATTGGAATTTTTTTTTTTTTTTCGAATACGCAACTAAAGTCTTTTTTTTTTTTTTTTTTTTTTTTTTTAAATTTTAATACCAAAATGGACTGGGCATATTATATAAATATCTTCAACTTATTATATTGAAATTTGAAAAGAAATTTTTAAGTTATACAGTAATCTATCTTAATTTAGTTTTGAAAAATGAGCTGAATAACTAAAAACGTTTTGCACTTTACTAAAGAAATAATACAATATATGTTATATGAATTTTTAGAGTTTGTACACTTCAGTTTTACGAAATTTATCCGCTATTTCTTTCCCAATTTAAAAGTAACATAAGAATACAAATAACACACACGCACATAAATATAAATCCGATTAATATATATTAACATAATGCAGTGTAATAATCTCACTATTGATGGTAAAAGAAAACGGCAAATCTATGCTATTGTATCTAGCAACTTTAAACGGGTATATGCAGTTCACTCTTGCTAATAGTAGCATTCTGACTTTTTACGTATTGCGCTGGAACTTTTATATAAAATAACTTATGTAGATGATCGTAAATTATAACTTTTAAATAATAGAGCATATATAAATAAAATTATTGTTTTGAAATTCTTGTATGTCAGCTGACATGGTGGTCCAGTGGGTAGAGCGCTGCCTTCTCGATTCGCAGGTTCCGACTTCCAATCCCAATGCGGGCATGGATATTTCTGGGTGTCCTATGTATTAAAGACATTGTGCATTGTTCTCTGTAGCATGTGATGTAATATGGATCAATCGAGGCAAAAGTCATTGTAATTATAGATGTAAAAGCTGCCAAATAAATACCAAATATTAAACTATATGTCATTGAATATTCAATATATTTATTTTTAAAAAAATTGGAAAAAATGGAATCGACACTAAAAAGTAGTTATTATTCAAACTACTAAAAATAAATTGAAAATAGCAATAAAATGGAATTGTAAATTGCACCTAAAATTGCAAAATAAATTCCTTTGACAAATACATTAAGCACTACTATTAATCATAACCTTTGAAGTCGGCGTAAAATTAAATAAAAATTTATGCTTTACTTACAAATTTGATTTGATACCGATATCTACGCTGTTATTTTGAATGATCCATCTTTATAGTTTCCTTTAATGTATTATCACTGTGTAAAATTAATCCCATAGTAACATCCACGCAGAACAGTAAACATCCTTTACAATTCGGGATTAAGTTTCTATGAAGTTCTAGACTTTTTCTGCTTGCGAAATATTAATATTTCATGTCAATCTAAGTAGTTTTATGTTGTGTTTTAGAGATACCAAAGTGAGATATACATTTTGAATTTAATTTAATTTGTGTATTGATTAAACATTATCATTTTTTATTTTTATTTTGCGCCGACTTCAAAGGTTATGATTGATAGTAGTGTTTACGCTGTCTGGCGAAGGAATTTATTTTATACTACTAAGCGCAATTCCATTTTTTGGCAATTTTCAATTTATTTTTAGTAGTTTGAATATTAAAATTGCTTTTTGGATTCGGTTCTGTATTTTTCCAAAAAAAGTTTTTATAACTTTTTTCTTTTCACTGAAACTACATTCATATTGCAGAACATAAGAAGACGCTCGAAGGCGGCTTCACATATCGCCTGCGAGCAAGAAAAGTGACAAAACAAAAAATATGGCAATTTTGTGTTTATGTCACTGAAAATTGAGTATAAAATGCCATAATGTGCACAAAAATCATTACAGGCCAAGACCTTCCAACAGAAAAAAGTTCAAAATCTGAGAACTCGTTAAGAATTTATAGATTAACAAATAATCTTCGCCAAGAAACAAACAAACAAACAAACAAAAAAAAAATAGATCTTTTTAGACTAAGACTTTTCAATTAACAAAAAGATATCAAAATTGAGGCTCACGTTAAGGAATTTATAGGTGGACAAACCAAAAAGCATGAACACAGGCAGACAGGCAAACATCTTTTCTTTAAATCCTAATGATTTTATGAAGGAATTCTTCTTGGGTCAAGCTTTTTCCAACAAAAAAGTATCAAAATCGGAACGTCCCTTAAAAAGTTACAAGTGGACAAAGAACATGAAAAAAGGCAAACGCACAGGGGCTCACTAAAGTATTTCCCCACCCTTTTAACTGCTGAACAGCTGCAGCTATAATAAAAGGGGTGTCTAGTTATGGAAAAGAGACTATGCGCTAATCGATGTGACCGCTCACAATGAACATACCTTGAACTATTCATAGCATACGTGTCACCCGCTATGCTACAACGTGTACAACTTCAAACAAGATTACAAATGTGCTTGAAACTCATGTGCAGATGTTTGAACATCGAAAATAAAGATATTTGGTGATGAATAGTTATCTTTTATAACTGAGAATGTTTCAGCATATCACAGTGAAGGGAATTGCGAACAAACAAATGTACTTTGAGCATTCTATTTTTAGCATTAATATCTATAAGTGTCTTTTCTTACTAAACCTATGATGATCTACAACTTTGCAAGCCACTTATGTCCCCTAACTTGTACTGTTTTTGAGATAAGGACGTTAACTTCGCTGTTTTCCACCAGATAGCTCTGTAAACGGTTGCATCTCGTAGAGCATGACCACTTTATTGTACCTACATACCATATTTATGAACATAGCCGCAGCAGTTCAGAAGTTAAAATAGTTGGGACTGATTTTAATAGATACACTATATTTTATTTAAATCTTAAAGATATTCTATGGGACCTATTTTAGACCAAGATCTTTGCAACAAAAAAGGTGTTAAAATCAGAGCATTCATTAAGAAGTTATGAACTAACAACAAAAAAAGAATGGTTTGAATTGAGAACTTTCCTTTTTTTTAAATCAGTTAAAAATACAGGATAATGTTGCATTTATTTATTTATTTTTAACTATGCTAAATAGTTCTTAAAATTAGGTTTAAAACTTACCTTGTTAGTAAAAAAATAAATGTAGTTTTTAATATTTATATACAATTTGCTCTTTTTCAAATAACATGTGGTAATAACAAACATAACAATACTCTAATTTCACAGGACGCAGATTTTTATAAAAAAGAAATCACAATCAATTTTAGTTATTTAATTGGTCAGCAAGGTACTTTTTAGTAGTTTTATTTCTCAATTTTCAATTAGTTTTTGGAAAAATCTGTTTTCTTCCCAGACTACAATTAATAATCATATTAAAGTAAACAACATCATCATTTAAATTGAGGAGCAAACATTCAAACCGTGTTTTCTTCTTCGGATACAGTTTTTCAGACAACACAAAAACTAATAAATTAAAAAATAACTAAACTTAAAACCTAATTATTGTTTGTTTAGAAGTATTGCTTGATACTAGGAAAATATGTAGACATATCTGGAAAGATATATCGACATACTATTTTTATGTTAAGTTAAAAGGGAAATCACTAACTCAATTTTTTTTTTTTTTTGGTGAAAACACGGTTTGAATGTTTGCTCCTCAATTATAAAAAAGGTCTACTGGAAGGTTCTTCCTTTTGAATTACAGTGTTGACTTCGGTAATTTATTCTGGATAATATTTAAGATATTCTTGGGTAACTTTTAAGATGATAATTGCTAAGATACCATGTAAATATATATTGTTAAATAAAAATTTCCAGTGTCAATTTCCAGTGTCAAAAGGACAAAACTTTTCCGGTAGATCTAATATATGTTCTTCTTACACGTCGCTTCCTACAATAAGACAAACTTTGCCAGAAAAAAAAAGGTCTTTAGAAGGATATTTGTTTTCTGATTTTAAACTTCCATTATCCAAGATATTGTTTCATTTAAAGATTTAGGGTTTTCTACTATTTGATGCAGAACTACATTTTCTAGATGTTATATATATATATATGACAGTTTATAGCGGGCTTTTCAGGCCTTTAGCGGTGTTTTATTTGAATATCACATTTTTTAATAGAAAACTTCAGTAATCGTTTGTAGAGGTTTTCTTCGATTGAACAATACGATAAATAAATAGTGATATTAAAAATAGAGACAGTTTAAAGCCCTGAAACACAGACCTAAACTTTCCCGACTATTTTTTCGCACGGTAGAAATTTTATGTTGCATGAAAAAATAAATGAGAGTTTAAAAAATGAATTTCAATCAAAATCCTGTAAATTCCGATGAGAAATTTAAGTTATTCCAACACAACATACACATATATATATATATTAAAAAGAAAAAAAAAAAGTTCTACTATTTTTTTTCCCAGGCAAAGTACGGGTCACAACATTGAATGGTAGCTTTTATGAAGGTAAGGATTAATCATACGGATTTTTCAATCTGAAAAAAGCCTTACCCTTAGTTTTTATCAATTTCGTTAGATCGATTTCCTTGAAAACAATGTCACTAACATAGTTTGCAACGGGCAGAGTTCGGATTAATTATAAACGCTAACCTTCTTGAAGATGAAGATAAGTCAGATTGGTTTGTCATCGCAAGAAACATTTAAACCTAAATCTTTAACAAAATCGTTAGAGCTTTTTTTTCAGGAAACCAAGTTTCCGCCATAGGTTGCAATTGGAGGGGTAAGAGTTAACAGTGAACGATAAAGTTCCTGAATATGAAGATAAATCGAGTAGATTTGTTATCTGTTAATACCCTTAACCCTAAGTTTTTATCAAAATCGTTCGATTCATTTCACTGAAAACCGAAAGACTGCTAAGTATATTTTACAGCAGTCGGAGTAAGGGTTAACAATGAAATCTAATTTTGTTGAAGATAAGGATAAGTCAGATGGATTTATCGTCTCAAAAAACCCTTAACCCTAAGGTTTTTATTAAAATCATTACATCGGGAGGAGGAAAAATTAACAGTGAATGCATGCTTACCTAAGATGATAAATCAGATGGGTTTGTCTTCTGAAAAACCTTTAACCCTAAATTTTTATCAAAATTATTACATCAACACACCTGCCAACATCCTCATTAATATTCCGTAGTATTGTTAGTCCCACCTTTTTTTTTTTTTTTTCAAACCAGTAATTTTTTAGTATAATATTCACCAAATGCAATTACGATTAAATTAAAAGAAAAATACTCTAAAAAAAAAAAAAAAAAAAGAAAAGAAAAGAGAGAGAGAGAGAGAGAGAGAGAAAGGTGTCTGAGAATAAAGCCGATTCACTGCTGTAGGGTCCTAGGCTTGAGGGGTAGTGCCTAAAGTGGAGATCTATCTAAGGAAAAAAGAAAAAAAAAATGGCGGAGCTAATAATACTACGGAATATTAATAACATGTCGGCCACTATGCACCAAATTCCGTGCAAAACAAATCTTTACCATATTTTTCAACCGAAAGATTAAGGGTTAACAACGAGCGGTAATTTCCTTGAAGATAAAGATAAGTCAATCTTTATCTTCAAGGATTAACCTTAAATTTAGGGTTAAGGCCATAGCTTTGTCCTCTCAAAAAAAAAAAAAAAAAGTTTTTTGCTTGTTGGTTAGCTTTTGTTATCGGTAGAGTCATTTTCGACAAAATCAAGTTTCTGCTAGAAACCCTTAATCCTAAACTTTTATTAAAACCTTTAGAGCCATTTTAGAGAAAACCAAGATTCTGCCATAGGCTATATTGTGCGGAGTTAAGATTTACAATAAACACATATTTTCTTGGAGATGAGGGTAAGTCAGATGAGTTTGTCATCTCAGGAAACCCTTAACCCTAAGTTTTTACCGAAATCGTCAAGTCTCTTTCTGATAAAACCAGGTTTCTGTTATATTTTGCAGCGAACGGAGTGAGGGTTAACAGCGAATGCACATTTCCCTGAAGATAAGGATAAGTCCAATAACTTTTCCACCCCTAAAAACTCCTAATCAGATTCACTCTATCCCCTTCCTTATGTAATGCTAATGTAATGCTTCGTGTTATAAAGATATCTTATTCAAAAATGAAGTTTTCCGAATTTTGTTTCTGGACATTGTTCTTTGCACATAACGCCTTTCAGCTGAGTAAGCAGATTCAAAAAAGATAAATTTAAATATTTCGTTTAGAGATTGAAATTTAAAGTGCTAAGTTTGCGTATTTATTTTCTGATAAAATTGCTCACTGAGCTTAAAAGCGACATATTCAAAGAGTGTAATATAAAATGCCTCAATATAGAAAAGCATTAATATTCTTATAATACGAAGCAACAAATTATCCCATAATATAACAATAAACGGAAGAAAGAACAAATCTGACTGATGTGCCCCAAACTTAAAAATCATTAGAGCCATTTCCGAGAAACCCAAGACATATATGTATATATATATATATATATATATATATATATATATATGGTCATGTGTTTAACTCCTTTAATGTGAGAGAAGGATTTAATTCTGTACCCCCGAGTTAAGGGACACCATGTTCATTTTGAGGAAAGAGTTAGCATCATGTCCTTGATATGTATTTTTTACTTTACGTAAAGACATTAATCACTTATGTCCAGTTGCTATAAAAGAGGTTGGACAATGTAAATAAAACCATGTCTTTTTCCTTTATTCATGATATATGTATTTCATTATAACATCATTCTTAAGAAATTACATTTTTGTGGCATGCTGTCCTTTACTTCCGGAGTATAGAAGTATTTTTCTAGGGGAAAAGGTCGTGAAATATATATTTTTAATACTAAAAGCAAATTTCTGTATTTTTTAAATTCTTCATAGATTCAGATAATAACTTTTCCTTGTGAATAATGCACAGTTTACATAATACAGAAATTTACGAGTTAACCCTTTGTGTCACCGTGTTGCATTTCACATCAAAGTTTAATTTATGAAGAAAGAAAATTCAAATGTAAATTCTCTAAGCGTAAACAATTTACATAGACGCAATTTGTGAGAAATAAAACAATTTATGAGTCAGCTTTTGTTATAACAAAAGTAAGAGATTTTCAAAATTCCCACCTAAACCAAAAACTCAAATATTTTGAAAAAAAAAAAAAATGTCATTCTTCACGATGTTTCAGAAATCCAAGAAACACTTTTTTGTCAATAAAGGTTTGATTTTTTTTTTAAATATTTTTTAAACTATTTTTTATATGCTACAGATAACACATTCAAACATATGCATAAATACTTTTAAAATCTGAGATCATCAGATATAAAGGTTAAGAAAGAAGAGACTAATCCAGATACTGATATATTTTCTGTTACAATTTTTAAAGAAAAAAAAAAGAACATTAAGAAACCTTAGATCAAATCAAGTGGTGACTGAGAGACACCTCTCGAGTGCAAAGGGTTAAGATTATTTTAATCATGCTTTATTGAATTAAGGCAATATGAAAATGATATTTGTTTCAAAGGTTTTCTTTAATATAAATGATTTATAAAACAATAGTGTTTTGAGGGTTATGTAAGAAAAAAAAATCATTTATATTTTCTGCATAGTTGTCAACTATTTCGATTTAGATGGAAACCTTAATGCACCGCAGTATTATAATATCAGTAATTTGTAATCATTTTCCATGGCTAAATAAGTTGAAAATTATTATTCAAAATTTCTAGTACGAAATATTCCGATAACAATGAAAGATATGGCTATGGCTTATTGTTAGGTTAATCAAAAAATATATAATGTTCCATAATTTTTAACTTATATGCACAAATACGTATGATTGAAATATACCCCGTTTCGCAATAAAATAAAATGTGTTAATAATAAATATATTAACGAACATATGAAATAAACAAATATAGTTATACATAAAATGAAATTTTTCTTAGTTTGTTTTTATAATATGATTCAGTAAAACACTTTAGACAAAAACGAATACCTTTTGTTTATTTCCTATGTTTTTCGTGTTCTACATACACTTTTTACAAGTATCTCACTTCATATACTTTCATTTTTAATATTCACCTTTCATCTGATATCTGTTATGTCAGTTTATGTGTATTTTTTGTATATGTTTGTGTGCATAACATTTTGATATTGTTGTGGTAAACAAAAAACTCTGAAAAAAAAAAAGTTACATTTTTAATGTCATTTTCATGTCATATACTTAAACAGAACTTTGCTTACGCACACATAATCCTTCCAAGAATGCATAGAAGTTATTCTGCTCACCTCATCAAAAATGTCAACGAATATTCTACACGGAAAACCAATTTCGTCAGACATAATTTACACACGCACCCAAATACAAAATCCTTCTTTACTTACCAAATAAACCCTTTTTTTATGATCCATTTTAGCCAGCTCCATATCTACGACAATTCATTATAAGCATTTAAAGGACAGCACTTTGAAAGATTTAGGTTGCGATCGTAACAATAAATAAACAGACATAATGCACCAGATTTTGCTGCATTTGAAATGGTAATACTCGAACAACAGCAACACCATCCATCAAGGATTTCAAGTCGACCAAAGAAGCGTTGACGCAGCCGTAGATTACACGTCGGGGTGCGGAATAATGTGCATAAGACGATGAGTTTTTATGACCTGAAAGGTTGGTGATTTACGTTAAGATAAAAACAAGAAAAAACAGGACTAAAAAGAAAATAATTTACTTTTGAAAGCATTCGCTTTGTGTATACATCTGTAACATAGTATGTGAAATATATGTGTGTTTAAAATACATATTCAGTTTTTAAATCTGAGGTTAATGATAGTATCAGACTTCATAAAAGAATGTTAAAGCTTACATGTTAAAAAACGTAAAAAAATTAAAACCTTTAAAGTTTAACTATGACTTCCTATAAAAGGAAGTCTCAATTTTCTCCTGGTATATTCAATCTAACGAGTACAATCGTAAAACCATTGTACCGTGTATGTAAATTAGAACAAAAAAATAGCAATGAGAATTAATATGAACTATGTAAAATATCTTCCAAAAGATTTTACTGCAATTTTTCGATAGATATTTCCTAGAATTTATGAATAATTTCAATTTTTTTTTTTTTTTTTAACTAGTTAGGCAATATGCAAAAAAAAAAAAAAAAAAAAATAATAATAATAATAATAATAATAATAATAAATAAATAAATAAATAAATAAATAAATAAAAATAAAATATTATTATTATTATTATTATTATTGTTGTATAAATAACACTGAAAACAGTATGTAAAAGCGAATGCCACTAAAATAATGCAAAATGATCACTAAAATAATGGTTATAGTTATAATTATTGTTTCGCAATGGAAAAAAAAAAGTACTACAACCCTAAAAGAAAAAAAAAGTAAATTTTACTGAACCTAAAATAGGGCGCCATTAAAATATTAAAAAAAATAATAATAATAAAATAAAATCGCAAATTATGCTTATTGCGTAGCTCTAGGGCGACGTAAAACTAACTGAATTTCAACATCCTAGTACTATTAATATATATATATATATATATATATATAGTGTTGAGTGCCAAATAGTTATTCCTGCTTTAACTAGTCATAGAGATATTTCCAACTGAACTAGAGTATTTTTAATTTAAAAATATAATGTAAGTCAAAATGGATATGCCAGGATTTTAAAGCTTTACTACTCAATATATTAGTATACTTATTCAAACGATACACAACTTAAAAGTGATATACACACGTTACGAATATCAGTTGGTAGTTTTAAATTTCGTGAATACCTGCACCGTATTCGTGACATTGTGTATATCAATATGTGTAAATTATAGGAGCGGTGTCTTATTTCTTTTAGGCAGGTAAAAAAGTGTCGCGTCTACATCATTTGCAACAGACCAAGTCTGTAGCGAAATACATGTACGTAAAGAGGAAAATCTTATGTCGAAAATAGAACTCGGGTTCTAAATTAATTTCTCTCTGTTTAGGATGGATGGATGGTTGGGTTTTTACGTCGCACTAGTGCTGCACAGATGGGCAATTGGCGACGGTCTGGGACACACCTCTAGAGGTGGTCCGGAGACATGCCATCACAATTTTGATCCTCCATGGAAGGGATGGCTCTCCCGCTTCGGTGACCCCCAGAGGTATAATTTTTGATGCTTTCTGTTTAGGAAAATTTTCTTCTTCTTCTTCCTCATTTTTTTTTTTTTTTTTAACCACTGCACAGTACAATTTTTGAGTGCGAAAGTTACAACATTTTGTATTTATTATGCTTTTTTTAAAGTGTTATGTGCTATTTTAATTTTTAATTAAAAGCAGTTCTACTTTTCCATCGTCATTAATTTCTAGGATTTTTTTTCTCCCAGTTACTAATTTGTGAAACAAATTATTTGCATTTTAATTTGCGTTTTCACAGAAATTAAATATTTATTTTCTACTTAAATATTCATACCATCAGGCGTCGGGAAATTGAGTTGTCGGGCAACAGAGTGTCAACAATCGAACAGAATGTGCGTGACCCGTCAAATAAGCCCAAGACAAAATGGCCCCAACAATTGAGCTCAAAGAACAAAATAGCCCCGACAAAACAGTTCCGACGAAACAGCCCCTACAAAATAGCCCGAGAAAATAGCCCCGACAAAATAGTCCAAGACGAAATAGCCGAAGGCAAAATAGCCTCCTAAAAATAGCCCCATCAAAACAGCCTGACAAAATAGCCCAAGACAAAATAGCCCAAGACAAAATAGCCCCGACAAATCGTCTCCGACAAAATAGCCCCGACAAAACAGCCACGTCATAATAGCCCCAACAAAACAACGTCGACAAAATAGCCCCATAAGGATAAAATAGCCCCAAACACTATGGAGTTCTAGCCCATAGATATAGTAATTAATATATATTATACGAGGAAAGTTACACAACCAGTTTCACTTTGATATCCCTAACTTCTGGATAACACCGATATTTAGTGAATTGTGCCATTTTCATCTACAATATTTCACACTCACAGAAATATTAACTATTGCACGTCCGGTGACATCAACGTGATACCATTTTGATCAGCAAAGCCCCACCATTTGGCGTTTTCTGAAACGTTACGTTATTTAACAAAAGGGTTATGTATAGGTGCATTTAACCCATTAAGTGCCATCGGCATATATATAAAACACTGGCGCATAGCGTATCGATTACTACAGGTAAAATTTAACCGATTTAAACACGAAAAAAAAATTGTTAAAAATAAAATTATTTACAGAAACGCTAAAATATAGGTTGTTAAAAATAAGAAAACATGCAAATGGGAAAACGTTATTTTCATCTACTTCTTTTTTAATTAGTAACTTTTTAATCAATAATTTGGGACGTTTGTATATTACAGATGATGAGATTTAATCTTTCTTTAATTTGGGTCAATCGCAATTGACAGCATCACCTACAGAACGATATATCTCAAAAGCTAATAAGCATTAATTTAAGTCAATCTTTAACCAAATATCAAGCTTAGTTAAATTCCGTCTATTGATTTGTGAGATTCAAAATTTTACTAAATCATCATACACGCAGAAAAACAGATAGACCTGAAAATGGATGAATACTATTCAGGACATCTCAAACCGGTAAATTTAACGAAAACAAGAAATAGGCAATTTTCATTAAACTGTTACTTCTTTTTGTGTATGTAGAAAGTAACTAGTATGTTATGGCAATCACAAAGCTTTCATCTATATCATTCTCTGTAACAACGTCAACTACCTGTTAACGTGCACAAAATTTTAATTACCAAAACTTCTCAAAATATATACATTTTACATATGCAATTATTTTAATAAATTTTGAAATATACCAACCTGAAAAATCGTAGAAAGGAATAAAAGCACCATCTGTCGAGCGCTATATATTAAAACAGAACAATTAAAATTAAAACTCAATAATCAAGTTTAGTGCATTTTTTGTAACACAAAAACTGAGATATAATTTTCTCGTAAACAAAAAATACTGCAGATTAGCAGCATCACAGTCGGCCGATATGCTCTTAATTTGTATAAATTTAGTTTTTTAAAATCTCAATATCAAATACCTAGTTTTGTGAGCTTATACGCTGTAGAAACCGAGCTATAGCTTTCCTTTAAATAGGATTCAAATGCAGAATAGCAGCGCAGTTTTTCGGTCGATGTGTACCCAAATTGAATAAGCAGGGATTTTCATAATGTACACATTAAACATTAAGTCTGGTACAGTGTACGATTTGAGTTTCTTTTGAATAAATGAATTTAATCGAAGCATAAATGTCGGCTGATATGCTCTTAATTTGTATCAATTTAGTTTTTTAAAGCAACCATATCAAATACCTAGTCTTGTGAGCTTATACGCTGCAGAAACCAAGCTATAGCTTTCCTTTAAATAGGATTCAAATGCAGAATAGCAGCGCAGTTTTTCGGTCGATGTGTACCCAAATTGAATAAGCAGGGATTTTCATAATGTACATATTAAACATTAAGTCTGGTACAGTGTACGATTTGAGTTTCTTTTGAATAAATGAATTTAATCGAAGCATAAATGTCGGCTGATATGCTCTTAATTTGTATCAATTTAGTTTTTTAAAGCAACCATGTCAAATACCAAGTCTTGTGAGCTTATACGCTGCTGAAACCAAGCTATAGCTTTCCTTTAAATAGGATTCAAATGCAGAATAGCAGCGCAGTTTTTCGGTCGATGTGTACCCAAATTGAATAAGCAGGGATTTTCATAATGTACATATTAAACATTAAGTCTGTTACAGTGTACGATTTGAGTTTCTTTTGAATAAATGAATTTAATCGAAGCATAAATGTCGGCTGATATGCTCTTAATTTGTATCAATTTAGTTTTTTAAAGCAACCATATCAAATACCAAGTCTTGTGAGCTTATACGCTGCAGAAACCAAGCTATAGCTTTCCTTTAAATAGGATTCAAATGCAGAATAGCAGCGCAGTTTTTCGGTCGATGT
Organism: Salticus scenicus; assembly: GCA_963930645.1. Taxonomy (NCBI): domain Eukaryota; kingdom Metazoa; phylum Arthropoda; class Arachnida; order Araneae; family Salticidae; genus Salticus; species Salticus scenicus. The sequence continues at coordinate 134,436,919 of OZ005651.1, read as the reverse complement.
GTACCCAAATTGAATAAGCAGGGATTTTCATAATGTACATATTAAACATTAAGTCTGGTACAGTGTGCGATTTGAGTTTCTTTTGAATAAATGAATTTAATCGAAGCATAAATGTCGGCTGATATGCTCTTAATTTGTATCAATTTAGTTTTTTAAAGCAGCCATATCAAATACCAATTCTTGTGAGCTTATACGCTGCAGAAACCAAGCTATAGCTTTCCTTTAAATAGGATTCAAATGCAGAATAGCAGCGCAGTTTTTCGGTCGATGTGTACCCAAATTGAATAAGCAGGGATTTTCATAATGTACATATTAAACATTAAGTCTGGTACAGTGTACGATTTGAGTTTCTTTTGAATAAATGAATTTAATCGAAGCATAAATGTCGGCTGATATGCTCTTAATTTGTATCAATTTAGTTTTTTAAAGCAACCATATCAAATACCTAGTCTTGTGAGCTTATACGCTGCAGAAACCAAGCTATAGCTTTCCTTTAAATAGGATTCAAATGCAGAATAGCAGCGCAGTTTTTCGGTCGATGTGTACCCAAATTGAATAAGCAGGGATTTTCATAATGTACATATTAAACATTAAGTCTGGTACAGTGTACGATTTGAGTTTCTTTTGAATAAATGAATTTAATCGAAGCATAAATGTCGGCTGATATGCTCTTAATTTGTATCAATTTAGTTTTTTAAAGCAACCATGTCAAATACCAAGTCTTGTGAGCTTATACGCTGCTGAAACCAAGCTATAGCTTTCCTTTAAATAGGATTCAAATGCAGAATAGCAGCGCAGTTTTTCGGTCGATGTGTACCCAAATTGAATAAGCAGGGATTTTCATAATGTACATATTAAACATTAAGTCTGTTACAGTGTACGATTTGAGTTTCTTTTGAATAAATGAATTTAATCGAAGCATAAATGTCGGCTGATATGCTCTTAATTTGTATCAATTTAGTTTTTTAAAGCAACCATATCAAATACCAAGTCTTGTGAGCTTATACGCTGCAGAAACCAAGCTATAGCTTTCCTTTAAATAGGATTCAAATGCAGAATAGCAGCGCAGTTTTTCGGTCGATGTGTACCCAAATTGAATAAGCAGGGATTTTCATAATGTACATATTAAACATTAAGTCTGGTACAGTGTGCGATTTGAGTTTCTTTTGAATAAATGAATTTAATCGAAGCATAAATGTCGGCTGATATGCTCTTAATTTGTATCAATTTAGTTTTTTAAAGCAGCCATATCAAATACCAATTCTTGTGAGCTTATACGCTGCAGAAACCAAGCTATAGCTTTCCTTTAAATAGGATTCAAATGCAGAATAGCAGCGCAGTTTTTCGGTCGATGTGTACCCAAATTGAATAAGCAGGGATTTTCATAATGTACATATTAAACATTAAGTCTGGTACAGTGTACGATTTGAGTTTCTTTTGAATAAATGAATTTAATCGAAGCATAAATGTCGGCTGATATGCTCTTAATTTGCATCAATTTAGTTTTTTAAAGCAACCATGTCAAATACCAAGTCTTGTGAGCTTATACGCTGCTGAAACCAAGCTATAGCTTTCCTTTAAATAGGATTCAAATGCAGAATAGCAGCGCAGTTTTTCGGTCGATGTGTACCCAAATTGAATAAGCAGGGATTTTCATAATGTACATATTAAACATTAAGTCTGTTACAGTGTACGATTTGAGTTTCTTTTGAATAAATGAATTTAATCGAAGCATAAATGTCGGCTGATATGCTCTTAATTTGTATCAATTTAGTTTTTTAAAGCAACCATATCAAATACCAAGTCTTGTGAGCTTATACGCTGCTGAAACCAACTCTCTAAGATATGAAGAGTGAGATCTCACTCTAAAAGAGTGGCATATCACTCTTTGAACATGCCAAAATGGAGCCAACCTCTAAAGAGTGAAAAGTCTCTTTTCAAAAGAGTGAGATTTCTCACTCTTTATTAAGAGTGAGATTATTCGCAGCAATTTAAAGAATATGACTGATTATTTTTCTTTAAAAAATTGCGTACACTAGACGATATCGTTTCATTTCGCCTTGCGAATGAACTCCAGTTCAACGGCGGAAATAATGCAGTTTGGATTCGTCGGGAATCGAACCCAGGCCGTCCTCGTAGCAAGCGAGTGTCTTACCACTGAACCACTGAGCACATACACTTGTTGCTTATTTTACATTATTAAATCATTCTTATACGTGATCAATCATATTTTATTTTTTACTTCATTTATCAACAGTATAAAATTACAGAATTCAAATGGATATTTTAAAATTATAATTATTTTGAAATTGCTAAAATTAGAATTATTTTAAAAGAAAATGTGTACTTGAAAACAAATTTCCTAATACAAGCATTCATTTAAATTAGCTTATAAGGAAAAGAAGTTACTCAAGTGTACATATTTAAAAAAAATAAAAAATAAAATAAAATAAATAAATAAATAAATTTTCGCATACAAAACTATAGAGTTTCCTGAAAAGCTCTTCCGTTCAGTAGTATAAAACTCGCTGTTGATTTAAATATTAGTAAAGAATTATACCCATTTCTTTTAATATTTCACATATGTTAGCTGTCAATGAATATAATAAAAATATGGTAATTATAGATTTTAAGGCTTTGTGCATTAAATATTTGCACTGATATTTTCTCTTATACTTTATATATTTCTGAATAAAACTATTTACTTTCCAATACGAGTTTTGATATGTTTCTTGAGATTTTCGATTCTTCACTAATAATATTACTTCGATTTTGTCAATCGCAAAGAAAAAAATATTTACCGAATTATCTTTTAACATAATTATTTTCCTTTCTTTTCATTCATCAGAAATTTAGTTATAAAGAATAAGTCTAGGAATAAGTTCTGTTAAACAAATGCATGCATCAGATCGTTCAGAAATTGTCCATTTTTCATTCGAATTATGATTAACAGATGGCGGCAGCTATTTCTCACTCCACAAAAGTTTGATCTTGCAATACATCATAACCTCACTCTTTGTGGCAAAGTGACTATACGTCACCCTTTCACAAAAAGTGAGAAATGTCACATTTTCAAGAGTGATAATAGTGTTTTCTCACCTTCATTGGTGTCAAAATAGGGGTCACTCTTTTAAGGAGAGAGATTCTCACTCCAGAAATTTTAGAGAGAAGCTATAGCTTTCCTTTAAATAGGATTCAAATGCAGAATAGCAGCGCAGTTTTTCGGTCGATGTGTACCCAAATTGAATAAGCAGGGATTTTCATAATGTACATATTAAACATTAAGTCTGGTACAGTGTGCGATTTGAGTTTCTTTTGAATAAATGAATTTAATCGAAGCATAAATGTCGGCTGATATGCTCTTAATTTGTATCAATTTAGTTTTTTAAAGCAACCATATCAAATACCAAGTCTTGTGAGCTTATACGCTGCAGAAACCAAGCTATAGCTTTCCTTTAAATAGGATTCAAATGCAGAATAGCAGCGCAGTTTTTCGGTCGATGTGTACCCAAATTGAATAAGCAGGGATTTTCATAATGTACATATTAAACATTAAGTCTGGTACAGTGTGCGATTTGAGTTTCTTTTGAATAAATGAATTTAATCGAAGCATAAATGTCGGCTGATATGCTCTTAATTTGTATCAATTTAGTTTTTTAAAGCAACCATATCAAATACCAAGTCTTGTGAGCTTATACGCTGCAGAAACCAAGCTATAGCTTTCCTTTAAATAGGATTCAAATGCAGAATAGCAGCAAAGTTTTTCGGTCGATGTGTATCCAAACTGAATAAGCCGGGATTTTCATAATGTACATATTAAACATTAAGACTTGTACAGTGTACGATTTGAGTTGCTATTGAATAAATGAATTTAATCGAAGCATAAAAGTCGGCTGATATGCTCTTAATTTGTTTCAATTTAGTTTTTAAAGCATGCATATCAAATACCAAGTCTTGTGAGCTTATACGTTGTAGAAACAGAGCTATAGCTTTCCTTTAAATAGGATTTAAATGCAGAATAGCAGCGCAGTTTTTCGGTCGACCAACCAATGTAATAAAAACTTTTCTATCTTTCTCGCATGCTCAGTGAAAACGCTTTTCATAAAAATGCTTTACTATAAACGTATTTACTCAAAATAATTTTACAGTCAAAATTATTATTATTAGTGTTATCTTTCTATTGAATTGAAAACTTAAAATATCCTTTTATTAAACTGTAATTTTTTAAACACTTATCAGAAAATTTATCTAAGTATTTCTCTTTTTATTTTTTAAATACTAAATAAAATCGCTCAATGTATAGAAAAAAAAAAAAAAAAAAAGAGGGGGGAGGGTTTAAAGCTGTTGTATCTAACTGCACAAAACTTTGAAAAATATTATTAATCTTATTATTATTATTATGCTCCAAAATTGAATTTTTTTCAAAATCAACTAAATATACTATTTTTTAAATTATCATGAGTATAATTACATTACATTTCAATAATGATTGCAACCTAAGAAGATAAATGAACAACATACTTTTATCCTATAATTATGTAAATATGATAAATTTATAAAAGACAGCATTGAAGAAGAATGTTTAATAACGCAGTGGAAAAGAATATTTAATAGCGCAAAATACAACACTAATAACATGAATTTAAAAAATGGATAAACATAAACCTTAATAACTCTTAATATTTTAAGGGTTTAGTCATAAACTGGTTTTAAGAAGGACAATTTTTGAAACACAACAAAACTTGACAAAACAATTTAAATATGCTGAGAATCCATCATTATGACAACTGCTATTAAATACGCTAGAATTAATAAAGGCATAAAGACAAAGAAAAATAAGACACGGCTAATTTTCAACTATTACTTGAAAATGTTAAAATAAAGTAATTCGTTAATTTCTATTACGATCTCTGGTTTCCTTCATAAATTCTCGTACACTTTGGCATAAAAACTGTGTTTAGCAATTTACATCAATAAAATACGCTGTAATATTTCGTACTTAGATTTTATCAGATATATAAGTTCTTATCATAGTTGTATATAACGATCTAAAAGAGTGATAACTTAGTATTACTTCTTGTTACCATTGATATGATAAGCAGTTCATTCTTAATCACAGCTTTGTAAAGATCAAGATGTGATAAAAATTTAACTACGTTTAGTGTGATTTATAGCAAATCCGTGCAAAAAAAAATAAAAATATGTCTGAGCATCCCGTTTCCCCATCTCTGGTATTCCTGACATCACATGTTCACGCATTGCCATAATGAAAATGGAAATAAAGAGTTACAATAGCATAAAGGTCAAACGATTTTATCGAAAACTTGGATTAAATACCATTTTGTTATTGCATGAATACCGAGATGTTATCAGGTTTGTACCGGCATCATCCAGATACAAGCTAAACAGAGTGGAATTGCAGAAACCCTTTTTTTGTGAAAAATCAAAATAAAAAATTACTTTTAGGTTCACGTTTGGATTTATGCCATAGAATAATTTAATGAATCTTCTTTCATACAGGGTTGTGAAAGATCACCGTTATTGCTTAGTCAAGCCTTGATGTTTTGTTTCATAGATGGTGTGGGAAACATTTTTGAGTTAACTAGAACGAGATGCAAATTACAATTATTACAGTTTTTTACAGTGAAAGCAGGTTATGATTAATAAATTCATTTGTCAAGTCAGATTCAAGCTTTAGATTTTTATTCTTTAATTTTGTTTCATTTTCTATCTATGTTTCTATAGTGAAAGGATATTAATGGAATATTTTTTTTCAACGTATAGTTATGCGTTATCCGTTATCAACTGTAATAACATGTAAATGTCCTTTAAAATTAATTATCAGCTTGTTCTGCAAATGTAACATATTTAGGCAAATTTCTTAATTTATATATATATTACATAAAAGACTTTTTTTTTTTTTCTTCTTTATTTTTTCTTTAATTATCGAGTTTTAATATTAATGCAATACTTTCTTCTAAATATTATAGAGTATATACCGATTTATTTTTTGACACTAAATAAAAATGAATATTACCATTAAAAAATATGTTTTTATTTAGGTATCTAACGACAATTCGACTAGCAGTGAAATTTCTATACTTTTTCCAGTTTTACATTAAAAATATTAGACTTCAGGCATAGTTTTTCTTAGGTTACAAATATGTAAACGTAATTATTTTCGATGTAATTTTTAATAATAATTAAAGATGTAAGTCTTTATAACACCTCATTTATAATTATAAAGGGAAAAAGTCTTACATTTTAGCTGTCACAATTTTACACAAATTAACAATCTTTTATTATTAACTCGAATTTATTGCACAAGCGTACAAATTTTAACCTGTTTAATAAAGTTATTTAATACTGGATAAAATAAATTAAAAAAATAATTTAAAACTGCTATATTTTAAAACAAATTTATCATGTAATATATATATTTTTACAATAATGCGTAATTATACACATTGTGATATCTAACAATGGATATTATAATTTTATTATTCATTTTTATTTCCTTTATACGAGTACGTATTTGCAATTTTTTTTCTGCCTTTTTTAGTTTAGATATTTTGCATTGATAATCATAAAAATTAACTGGAACATTTCCATACTTTTGGTATTAAACTAAAACCAATGTTTAAAAATATACAGTGTACGAAAAATCTATTATTGTTTTGTTCATAAACCTAACATAATCTAGAATGATGATTGGAAAAAATTGGAAGTATATAAATCTAGACGTTCACACAAAATATTTTTTTATGTAAAGTAACAAAAAAAAAAAAAAAAAAAAAAAAAAAAAGAAAAAAAGAAAAACATTTTTAAAAATTTTTTTCAATTAAGCATAATTATGTTTTAATTAGATATTTTGGGAAATAATTCAATTAAACATGTTGAAAGCATTTTAATTCGTGGTAAACTGGGAAACAATCAAGTTTTGATCAAATTTCTAACAATAACAACAGAACTGTAATAATGTAAAAACAAAACAGTCATTATTATTATTATCTTTAATGTAGATTCTAATAATACCTACTGATACTCTGATAATGAATTCCAAGTAAAATAAATGCAACCAGTTATATATATATAAATGTGTATTCAATTTTCGTTGATCGAGTATCTGGAAATGCAAAAATAAATAAATAAGCTCAGATGCGTACCGAAATTTATTTATTAATTTGCTGCTCTACAGCTTCTTTCTTTCTTTCTTTTTTTTTCCTTTTCAGAAGGAAAAAACCACCTTATTGATCTAAATTAAAAACACTTTATAGAACCAGAGATATTCATTCACAGAAATTCTGATTCTCGGCAAGTTCCTAGAGAAAATTTTTCACTAACATCTTTACATAAATTAAAAATGTAACATAATCCATTTATTTGGGAAGCTGGAAGTACGCAATTAAACAGAGAAACAGTAACAAAAAAAAAAAAATCGTTTTGTATCCTGAATATATGTTTCCCATGTCTTACTATTAAATATAAGATATATTAGTACTTAAATTTATAATCTTATAACTTTAAACAAATTTTAATCAAAACCCAAATGAATTAATGAATTCATATTTTAAAATCATAATCTCATCAATGGGACTTTTAGAAAATCAGCGTACATTCACCTGACAACGACCTCCTGTTTCCTGCATTGAAACGAAGAGGCGTTTCTATCCATAAAAAATCTTTAATTAACAGATTCCCTTTTATAAGAAGAGTCTTTGTATGTAACTAAGGGTAAAAATCTAACTTCCTGTTTGATACAATTGAACACAACAATTCAAGGTCCAGTTCTTAAAAATAAGTAGTCCATCTTTGTAACACTCAAGCTGAAAATTTTGTCGGTCTAGTGACTGATCTAAATGCGTATTGGATGAAATATATTAACATGAAATACATGTTGTCATGGAAGAAGTAAAACAAAATCATTATACATAATTATTAATGTGAGTATTGGGATATGAAATAAGAAAAGTTGCATATTAATTATAAAATAAATTAATATTAAGGACTAAAATTTCAAATATTAAACTTGAAACTAGCGGTTTAGCAAGTGAAGCGATTTTCAGTATTTTAGGCATTTATTTGATTGGATAAGTGGATGGTATATTGTAGATAATTATCAGCAAAATATATTTTTCTAACTGTATCAGACTATATAATCAATATGAGAATGATTTATAAATGTTCTATGCATGTCGGAACAACTTATGCAAAACAACTAGAACTGCATGTTAAAGTAAAATATAAGCACAACGCATCGAAAGATAGATCTAAGCGGCTTAGATTCGTCTCAGAGTCTCACATTATGATGTGAATTATTTTTGCAGAAATTAGTTTATTACTTTTTGCATAATAACATTTTAATATGCATAACCTAGTAATAACCATTAAACAATTCTGAATATTTTTTAATTATTAAATTATTATGTTAGTTTTAAACATTAGTGACTTAATATAATATATATTTACATTAGAAATCAACATAGAAATACAATTTTTATTGAATACAAAACATCTTTTACGGTTTACAACTCTTTAACAATCAATCTGACCAAATTTAGGGACTCTTTTATTCTATCACCAATAATTTTGAGGAGTGATATTTGATATATATAATGGGCGGATAGTCTTCGAAGTGATTAGGCAAACGTTACAGTTAAAATTTAGTAGTGGATATTGAACAATCCTACTAAAGCACATTGTATTAAGAAATGTTTCGCTATGTTTTCAACATTTTGGATTCGACGTCGACTAAAAATACATGGAGGCGTTACAGTCCGTTAAGAAATTATAAGACCACTTTAATTTTGTAAATTATAAGAAAAATAAAGATTCTAACCATAATTTAAATACATAAACTAACATATCGGTGTATATTTTTTATAATTAGTTTGCAGTAACTTGGTACAATGTAATAAAAGTTTAATTAAAATATTTATTAGAAATAAGCAAAAAATAACCTGTTAATAAAATATAAGACCACTTGTCAAAAAACAAAATAATATAAAAACTTAATATGATATTTGTCTTCCATTTTTCCTGATGACCTCAAACACTCTGTTTTTCATTGAAGTAACCAGGTGATTAAGTTCAGTTTTAGAAATATTGTGCCATTATTTCGCAATGGATACTTTCGGTTCATTGGCAGATGAAAACTGTTAATTATTAGCATAAACTTTGCGAGATAATATACCTTATAGATTTTCCATGGGCTTCAAGTCTGAACTTCGACTTCGCTATGACAAACATTATTTTTTTCTTTTTTAAGCCACTCCTGAGTGGATTTACATGCATGACAAGCAGCATTGACCTGTTGAAACATCCAGTTAACACCACCTAATAAAAGTCCAAACGGTGTCACATGATCATATAGCATAGACTGATATTGTGTAGAGTTGATATGAACCGAAATATGTTGTAAAGCACACAATCCCTCATTACTGAAAGCTCCCCAAATCATTAATGATCCTCCAGCCATTTGTCGACTGAAACAGTCTTTTGGTTCCTTCCTCAAGTCATGCCAACAGTGTTTGTAACTATCAGGAACATCAAGTTTAAATTTCTTTTCATCAGAAAATATAATTTGTTTCCACTCATCATTCCATGACATGACGTTTTAAGACCATTTTGGTCTTTCTTCTCGATGGCCTTTCAATAACTTTGTGTTTTTCTTCAATTTCATAAATTACGTATTAATATTTAATTTAAGACTCTTTCAGACTATTACATGTGAAGTTTTCTTGCTGAAACGTTTCGAAATTTCACGAGTTGAAAGACCTTTTTTAGTTGTTAGTCAAAACATTTGTCTATTATCACGTGCTCTCAAAATAGTTTTCTACCAGATTGTTTTATTTTGTTTGAATAATCTTTTCTAATTATGGCATTGTTTATAGCAGTTTTAGAATGGTTCATTAACCTCGCAATACCTCTTTTAGATTTACCAGAACCTTTATAAATTAAAATTTTTCTCACTTAGCACTCCGATAATTCTTTACCTCGAGTCATCATCAAATTAATCGTAGATAACACATTCAAAAACCTAAGCATTTCCTTCTTAGGTAATACTTTTACGAAATACTAACGCATGCGCTTCATATTGAGTTTGACGTCATGTATAATATGCTAATTTTCTCAGGTGGTCTTATAATTTCTTAACAGTCACTGTCTTTAATTTTTAGAAAAATGAATAAGTTTTAGTGAATTTTATTTTAATTTTAAAAGTTAGAATTAGTATAGGATGTGTTTCACGATCCAGTTAAATGCACAACTAAATATTTGCATATTATGCTGTGTTCTCCAGAAATGCACCAATACGCCTGTGTTCTTATAATTTCTTAACGGACTGTACATTGTTATTCATGTAAACTATATTTCCTTAAATATTTTTTATCTGTAACATTTTAATAATGGGTATTCATAAAATCCCTGAAAATTTGGGCGGTATATTTAGAGACACGATCAATATTTACTAATTAGTCTATAGAGAACGTTTAAAAAGAGGAACCACTTAATAGGTCTAACAAATACAAAATCTTATACTAATGGTGTCTTTGCCCTTCTTCAGAAAAACAGTTCCTCTTCTAAAACGTTAAAGTCAAGCATTCCTTATACGAATTTTCTAGTGAGAAACAATAGCATAGACAATTGTGGCTGATAAGCTGATCAATATGGATGGATATGGAAGCTATTTCCAAAAAAAAAAAAAAAAAAAAAAAAAAAGATGCGAAGTTTAGATTTTACATTACATTATCTATACTCAGAATATTACTTCAATAAAAACGTCCGAAACAAGTATGAATCGATCAATCCAGGTTACGTGTACAATGAATATCTACACTGACAGATAATCATAATAAATAATTTAGTTTTAGCAATAAATTTATTTTTATTTTAGGTAGTAGGTAAAGTGGAGTAATAAATGGGTTGAGCGCGCCAGTGAGCAAGAGTTTGCCATAGTCAGGAGTTTCAAGGATCTGAACTGCCTAGTGATATTTTCCACGGCCAGAATTGCTTAAGGTAACATATGGGGCTGAGAGCGCTGTAGGAAAGGTCAGAATTTCCAAGTTTCGTGAACCAGCTGGTCACTGATTGCAGTTCTTAAATTATGTAAGTATGATATAATAATATATAGTGCAAAATATAAAAGAGCAAATGTTTTATCAAGAGAGGTCTCCTATCCATCATACTTTTAACCATTCTACTATTGCCACTGTGACTCGAAAACTCGGGAATCGCAGTCTCGTTCGCATTTACCAATAGAGATATAAGATGTTCACAAATTATTCTTGTTCCTAAACGCTGATTAGTCATTTTGAAAATAACATATTTATCATTCGCCATTTTTCAAGTCACACATTGTGGTATTGGGATACAAATATGAATTTTGGTGAAAGCATATGCACATACACTATCTACCAATAAGTATTTGGACACTTTCGAGTTTAGACCTTTTGTAAAATATCTAGAAAAACTCTTTAGGAATTATCTTGAAACTTTTGACGTATAAAGAACATGTTATACCCCATATACTTCAGCAAAAAATTTTACCCCGAAGAGTAAAATGGTCCCAGCAAAAAATTAAAAAAAAAAAATCAAAATATTTTGGATCACCCTGTAAAAAGTAAATCTAGATCGCCTAGTATGAATTATATCTATCACATATTACATTAAAATATTTATTATTTTTAATATTAGAATTTAGTATGTTTAATATAATCAATTTATGCAGTGCAAAATTGCTGTTGATGATTAGTACACCGCTATTCCTCTCTCTCTCTCTCTCTCTCTCTCTGTCTCCTTTTCTTTTCTTTTTTTTTTTTTTAATAAAGCATTTCCGGTGATAAACAATAGGATTTTTTTTTTTTTTTTTTTTTTTTTTTTTTATGATCTTAAATTTATTTTTCTAGATTTTCGCATAACTCCCAAAACTTTTTGTGTTTTAACTCTGTGAATACTAAGAAGAAGTGCAAAAACTGTATACTTTTGCCCACTGCGGTTCGCAGGAATATGGAGTCTTGTCATTTAAAAAATCAAAGTTAGTATCGAGTGTTGCGGTTTTTTTTCCCCTTACTGTACAAATGATCTCTTTATGGGTAAATAATAATGTTTTGTTACTTTTAATTTTTATTTATTTATTTATTTATTTATTTATTTATTTTTTTTTAGGAGTTTTTTTGTTATTTTCCTTTTCATTATTTCGTGTTATTTCTTCTTTTTTTACAAACTTCCTTATGCTGATGTTCTACATGGGACAGAATCTAAAAAAATTGTAAGTTCTGAAACATTTCGCTTTTTCGAATTAATATATCTATTTTAATCAGGGCTGCCACACACAGGGACTGATTTAGATCGGGGCACACATTATTTACACTTACACCATTATTTTTTAAGCAATACTTTCCTTTTATAATAAACAAAAAATTCTTATTAAAAATTATTTTAAAAGAATTCTGGTGTCTAATAACCATGAGTAAATTCGATAGTTTTACACCGTTCATTTTTTATAAAAATAATTTCCTAGTCAAAACGTGGAATTTCTATGATATGCAGTAAAAAATAATTGTAAAAAATATTCCGGTGAGAGAGTGTCCCGGCCTAAATCAGGCTTTGGCCACAGACGACTATTTTTATGTTCTTTTCATACCGCTATTTCTAAAAATTAAAATTTATAACATATTTTCTCAGATAAATGTGTACTTTGTCTGCATAAATTTATTATAAACTTTGTTATAGAACTAGTGGTACGAAAATAATAATTTAAAAAAAAAGTCGCCAGTGGCATCCCTGCTTTAAGTTTACTCTCCTGCACAACTGGCGAGATTAATAAATGGGATGTTTTTTCTATACATTTGTATTTTGATTTATGTTTTTTTTTTTTTTTTTTTTTTTTTCTGATCTCATCATCGCCTTACTCGTAATATTGCTGTTATAGCAAAGTTTGGTTCTGGCATTTATTGTAGTTAGTTTGTATATCGTTTTTTTGCATTAAGTTTAGTTTACTGTAGAATATTAGTGTAAAATAATTTTAAGGTAAATTAAGTGATTTATTATTGTTAATATATGGTATAAATATTCTGAATTATACAATTAATATTCAAAGATTTTAAAATATATAACTAAATTATTGAATAAAGTGAACAAATTTTCACTTCAAAGAGTAAATTTAAATAAATCTGGTACTTCAAAATTGCTTGAAAGATAAATTAGTTTCAAAACCTGTAACTTTTATAGCTTTCTTGAAAAAAAAAAAAAAATTGCATTCCGCTTCCATGAAATTTGTTGTTAATCAACATCAATATGAAATTTTAAAAGATTTTAATATGAAAATTGTTACAATATATTAAGTTTAAACTTTAATTATAAAATTACTAATTTTATAATATATATAAAACTTGTTGTCACATTCAATGAGGTACTTCAAAAATAAGAAAATTAGTTTTCATTAAGTACTTTGAATTGTTTCTTAACCCCTTAACGCGCGGTGTTCTCGCTGCGAGGACACTAAATTTAAGATCCAGCTGCAAAAATTCATCCCGGAAATTTTTTAGCAAATATTTACGTTTATAACATATCAGAAATGGCCGGTTTTTTTACCTTAAAATTTAAAATTTCTTTTAGTTTAATTTAGTTCATGAATTCCGGTGGCAGTATAATTTAAATGATCCGAATTGTCTTGCGCCGCAAAGGGTTAAATGATTTGTACTGTTTTTCTTGGATCTTGATTTTAAATAATTAATTTACATAAACTCTAAATACCTTTCTTGGGTGTTTAAGTTCAATAACCGACTTAGTCTTTGTATCTTAAAATTTGTTTAAAATTACTATATATTGAAATATATTATTTTTACTTTTATTTTATTTTTTGTTTTGTTTTTTCAAAAAGAAATACAGGGTGTCCCTGAATTCATGGGCCAAACTTTAAGAGAAAATAGGGCACTTGGATTCCAAATTGGCATCCATGTCTCTAAACGCCATTTTAACCCCTTAAGAACCGGGTGATTTTGCGTGGTTATTGGCGGGGATCTCCAATATTGCATTTTTTAAAGCGTTCTTACATGTTAATATTTACACAAATAAATAAATTCTGTTTTTATCGATATATTTTATCGCAATGATTGCAATAATGCGTGCATTATGCAATAATACGAACATTCTCACAATTACACAGTAGGCGGAGTTAGTAGTATAAAGTAAACATCCAGTTCTTAAAGGGTTAAAATAACGTTTGGGAACATGGATTCCTATGCAGTTATGAATACTTATATATTGCCTATTTCTCCTTAAAGTTTGACCCATGATTTCAATGACACCCTGGACATATGGCTATTTCCTATATTTCCTTTTTTTTTTTTTTTTTTTTTTTTTTTTTTTTACATTATGGATTTATTATTCAACTATTCAGGCGCATTTTATGATGTATTGATTCGTATATATTAATTTCATCGGAGAAAGAATCTATTGTTCATCAAAGTGACACAACATTAATACGAATCTTTATAACTCGTCAAAGAAAATATGATGCCACTCAATTTATCTGACAAACATCAACGATTAAATCCTTACCGATCAAAATTGAACTCTTGTCAATATGCGGAGACTGAATAAATCCATATCAATAATTCATAAGTAAGCGAATTTGAAATCGCCATTCCGGTTTACTTGGTTAGCTACTGTTGCCCCCTGATGCTTCCATCATTCAAAGTTCCATCCCTATGTCATTCAGTTCACCTTCTTTTAAACATTGTCCTCAATAACAACCATAACATGTTATCCATGAAAAATCTAATTCTCAGGTAATAGCTCATGACACAGAAATTCAAAATTCGAAATTGCCCGATATGTTTTGTCTTGCTGCTTGGTTATTTTTTATTTTGTTAAAAGAAACTGATTGCTTAGTATACAATGAATTATTTTTGTGATCTGTAAGGATAGTGGCGATTATTATACATTTACGTTTCATTCCGATGTAAAAATTTGACAGGTGTCAGCAAGCATTTCAAGCTTTTCTATTTTAAAGCTAGAAAAATCAAGAAAAATATTACGAGTGCCCAAAGTGTCAGCATTCTAATTGCCTAGTTAATATATTTACGTTTAAAAGTTCTTTTTCAAATCGAGATTTATGTTTTCAAGTAAATAACAAAGAGGAGGTATTTTTCTTTTTGATGAGGAAGTGTACAAGAATGGAAAATTTTCTAATTTGCACTAACTGAAAATATAAAAGAAATACATTTCTTTTTACTTGACTTATACTTCATGCCGTACCTAATTTGTGAATTCTTACCTAAATGCATTTTGATCCGGTCATAAGTTCATCCAAATGGTGAAAATGTTAAAAAAAAAATTCCGAATTAAAAATAAATATTCTCATGAGACTTCACCTGCGGAAATGCTACGTTTTATTCTGATAATTTTGTAACAAATTCCTACCTGAAAAGAAACTAATTGGCGTAAAAAATTGCGGCTACGATCGCAAAAATTGGGATGATTAGGAAAAAAAAAATGAACATAAGGAGGTATTTTGAAACACATTCCTAAGGTATGACAAAAACATGACAAATAATGTCTCCAAATAGAGACAAAAACGATATATGTGGAAAAGCAATAAATTTATCTCAGCACTGTTAAAAATAATTTATATTAATTGGTAATAATTATATTAAAATATTAAAGCTGTTGAAATATATTACATTAGGAAATATTTCTAATTAAAGTTCGTATTATTCTATTTACATAGCTGTCAAGTTTTTTAATTTATTCCGGAATGTTGTTAGGCCCACCCTTTTTTCACACCGTAATCTTTGTAGAAAAATTTTATTCAATATATAATTACGATTAAATATGAAAACAATTACTCTAAAAATATTACGGTGTGAAAAAAAGGCGGGACTAACATCATTCTGGAATAAATTAAAAAAACTTGGCAATTAAGTATTTATGTGAATAAAACGTCTCGAGTGACCAATATTCTATAACCGTGACTATCATTATTACAAGAGTAAATTAAACTTTATCTTTGAACACCATTATACTTATAAACATAATTTTACATAAAATATATTTAATAATAATTGTATTCTACCGTTTAAATTTTGTCACTGATATATATATTAAAAGATATAATTTTGTAAAAGTAGGCACGAAAAAACGGGACAAATAATGTCACCGAATAGAGACAAAAACAATATATATGCAAAAGCAATTAATTTATCTTAACACCAGGAATGAAATAGTTCCGCTTTTTCTGTTACCAAGTATTACTATGCAGAAATTTTTTATCATATTTTTACAGCTGTTTTTAATGATCCTATAGGGTTTAAATTTTGTAAGAAAATACTGGTAGAAATAAAAGCGGAACTCTTTCATCCTTGCTTAGCACTGTTAAAAACAGCGATACTTACATTGATTTGTAATTGTTACATTGGAATTGTAGAAAAGTATAAAATGCAGTCTGTTAAAGCTGTATATCACTTTATGAAATATTTATAATTAAAGTTTTATTATTCCATTTATGTGAATAAAACATCTCGAGTGACCAGAATTCTATAACCGTGACTAATTATCATTATTACAAAAGTAAATTTAACTTAATATTTGGACACCATGATATTTCTAAACATAATTTTACGTAAAATACATGTAATAAGAATTGCATTCTGTCACTGATATATATTTTAAAAGATATTTATACTTACCAACTTTTACGCGTTTTGGTTACCAGTAAATTTTAATAGAAATTTTATATAAATTTCTGTAACAGTTTTCGCTGATTTAATATAATAAACTTTTTTACTGAATTAAATTGATATTAAAAAGAAGCAAAGTTGGCACATAAGCATGTAGTTTTGAACCTAATATTGAAGAGCATAACTATTCTATCATATGATTGCACAAGCTTAGACATTAAATATTCATTTGTTGTTCGGATATTTGAAAGTTAATTTTAGCTGGAGACACTATTAATTTTGTTTTATTGTAATGTTTTTGTGTAATTGTAATGTCTTAATATTCTAATATTGGAGTATTACTTAAGTCTATGTTCTTAATTGCGTCAACCTTTTACAGAAAAAAAAAAAAAAAAATAACTTAGACTATTGGAAAATCGTAATTCAAGGGATTTCTTTTCACTGATACATTTCTCATACAGTAAAGAAAATAATTTTAATGAAATTTATCATAATTAATTACATTAAACGCATTAGTTGTTACATCTATGACCAATTATACACATTTAATTCATAGCATAACTACGCCTCGAATCAAACTTTCATGTTCAAGATAATTTATCGATTTCTTACTACATGGAAATAAAATACATTTTACTTAGAACACTCTTTTTCAGAATATTTTCTAAGAGGGAAGTTTAGAAAATTACCGAAATGTATAAAGGCTTCGAATAAAGGCTTTCATAGAATGAACGTTTTTATTGTTAAAATTATAAAATTATAAAATTATATATTTATATTAGTAAAATTATATATTTATATTGATAAAAAAAGTGTCTGTATCTATATTACTAATGTATGTGTGTATTTGTGCGATGTTTAATGAAGGTCTGGACAACACACAGTTATAAAATTTATAACGAAGATGTGTTTTGATCCTTATGATGCCTCTTGAAGTCCGATTTTAAAATTTTAATTAGATTTTATTTTTTATTTTTTATTTTATGTTTTAGCAAAAAACCGCTTTCTTACATTAGAATGAGCCCATAAACATTAAAAATGTGCATCCGATTTCAATTTTCATACACAATAGGATTTTTCTTTTCTTTTTCCAGTAAACGTAGTCCTAAAACTGCACGAGCTATTAAAGATTTTATAGAGAGATTTATAGTGATTTCACCATTGCCCCCCCCCCCTTTTCTCCGTCAAGGTATTTTTTTTTTAATAACCGACAAAATGATGAAAGCCAACATTTTTTAATTATTTTATTTACTTCTTTTTGCTGCATCCTCCCACCCCCCCCCAAAAAAAAATAAAATAAAAATAAAAATAATAAAACAATCAGGGCTCAAATGCTTAGATGAGCTATTTCAATTCTTTTCAGGATAGCCTCAATCTGAGAGAAGTGTATGGCAAGTTTTTGGTTATCTTTTCCATCATTTTTACAGAAATTTTATTTTTATCTTATTAGTGAGAAACAGTTACTAATATATATATATATATATATATATAAATCTGTAAAAATTCAGAGGTGCCAAGTCACTACTAACAAAAAATCGATTTCATACTACTATAAAGAAATGGTAAAACTTGTTCTATTTAATCGCAGATAATTATCACAAAAGAATACAATAAAAATTTTTCGCTATTAAGATTACGGACAATCCGTAATAACTTGGCACCTCTTAAGATTTTCCGGTTGCCCAAAAGCGTAAAAGTTGGCAAGTATGTACTTTATATGTTCTTAATTGGTACAGAAGTCCCGTAAATGTCACAAGCATTACTGAATTTGTATAAAAGTTATATAAGCTTAAATGTTTTTAATTAGTTGAATACTTGCTGATTTTTCCATTCTTTCCAGAAAAACAAGTAATACTATTTTTTAATAGTAACTTCCAATATATCAAAGATGAAAATTTGAAGCAGAACTCATACCGGTATATAAAGTTTTTCTCTACTTATAAAATCGTTGGTTTAAGAAGAGGAAAATATTGTTTCATAAATACCGGTATGGGTTCTGCACCAAATTTCGACCCCTGAATATATTTAATGTTAGAAAACGAAGGCAAAATAATGTTATTCATAAATCATGGTGTTAAGCCTCCCGCCAAGTCTAAGGACTTTGAGTTGTATAAAAATTGTAAAAGTTATTTTAAAGCACTTGATTCCTGTGTAACGAAATACTAAATTGTAGCAAAAAAAGAAAAAAAAAAAAAAACGTGCAGGTCTGGTATTCCACAAAAAATATGTTCATGATAAAATGATTTTAATTATTTTATAAAAGATATTTTGTAATTAATAGCTCTTCTTTTTGTATCGCTTCTTTATTTGTCAGGAAAAGAAAAATAACTCGATGAATTATTAAATTGAAAAGATTTATATATTTTTTAATTTTGCGCAAAGTTTTCTAGAATATCAGAATGTGCTTTAAAAACACTTCGGTCTTCATACAGCGTTGTTCTTCTGATCAATGTATTGTAGGACCTACGTTCTGTACTATAAGTTTATTTTATGTTTGTTTGTTTATTTTGTTTATGTTATAATATTTTCTAAATATTTTATGCCAAAATCTCACTCTTTTTTTTTTTTTTTTTTTTCAAATATATATATATTTTTAGCTTTATAAAATTAATCATTTATAAGACTTTCTTGCACCATATTCATCCTTAAAGAGCTTAATTTACATTATTTACGTATTTTTTTAAAGTTTCTTTTCTTACAAGTTTTCATGATTGACTTTATTAGCTTTTTACTGTATAAAGTTGCAATATCTTTTAGAAATGGGTGCGGTCTATTACTATAAATTTCTGTTTATGACTCTTTGCTTTAAACCGGGATCAGTGCCAATATTTTCTACATAAGGGCATATTTCTTCTTAATTGGGTGTGGTCTGTTTATTTAAATTTCGATTTGTCGCTTTATTTGAAATTTAATTAACCTTAATAAAACTTGAATTTCATATAAATTACAAAGCTTTTCTAAAAATAGAACATCCTTCATATTTAGGCAGAACTGTGTTTAAAAAAGACCAAAATTTGAAGATTTCGTACTCTTAAAATCACCTGAAGGATTTTCAAAAGTAGATTAAAAAAACAAAAAAAAAACTTTATTTATTTATTTGTTTACTTATTTATTACTTATTTTAACCTTTTATTTACCTCATTATGAACTAAACAAAAACAAAAACAAAAAAAAAAAAATACACTTCAGTTATACAGTTTTAGTTGTTTAAAAAGAAATGTTAAAGGTATAAACAATAAAAATAATGCATATCACCTTATCAAAGTAAATAATTAGGTTTTAATGAAGATGTACTTTTATATACCTTTGGTACACAAAGGTCGAAAAAAAATCAGGACCTTTAAAAATGCAAAATGTATTCAGTTTTCATGAGCTTTATATTTCTTTAAGACTTATGATAGATTCTTAAAGTAACACATTCAATTAATTATAACACAGAAAATGATCGTAAGAAATTCCAATCAAAAATAGCAAAAGCGTGGTATAAAATTATTCATGTAGCGACTAATACCATGTAATGAAATTTATGTAAGTTTCTCTATTATAGAAATATACGACATGTTATATTTTTCTGATAGATAACTATATACAATGTTATAGAAATTTTTTGAAATAATAGAAACTAATTGTTAAATATAGAAAATTCTACAACTTTTCTACAGAAATTTTCTGTTTTCTAAAACTGCACTAATTTACACTAAAATTAAAGAGGTGTATAACCAGAGGTGTATAATCGAATCAGACTCCCTGTCATTCACAGAGGCTAGGCGTCAGTGTTGTGTTGTGCAAACTCACGAAAAAACGAGCTAGTTAAAACTCAAGTTCATCGTGTAAAAAACGAGTTAGTTCGCGCTCAAACTCGTATCTGAAAAAGAAATGAATCCGCTCAACTGAAGTTCATTTTTAAAAAGGAGCGAAACTCATTAAAAACTCATTTTTGTGTAAATTTTTATAATTTTTTTTTCTAAATAGATTTTCTCCTAAGTGAACACTTTCATAGATAATTTACATATTTTACTTTTTTCTATATTCAATAGAAGAAAGTATTGGATTCGTAGAAAATTTCGACTTGCGGATTATACGTCGAAAATTACGGTAATATTACAACATTAAAATATTCAAGGAAAATTTCTTTTTAAATATACTGGTGGCAATGAAGTAAAAAACAGGTAAAAATATAAGAACGCTGCGACCCCTGATATAGGGAATAATGAGTTTCCGTTATTTATTAAAAATATGCTCAAATATTTGCATTTTCCTGAGTACAAATTTTAATACTTTGTTTAACTAAATGCGCATTTTTATATTAATTTACATTATCTAGGTTAGTTATAAATTTGTAATGTGGCAGAATATTTGGTCAAAACTTATTCTTTATATCACTTATAATTCATTTTATGATACAAGTTTAAAATGAGACACCTGTCTATCATCGATGAATGTCTGTTATTTTTTGACCTATTCTTGAAATTGAAATTACTTTATGTTATAGAGGTGTTTTTTACTTCTTTGAATTTATTTCAGTGGGTTACTTTAAACTACTCACGATACACCCAAGTATTGTCTCAACTTATTGTTAAAGTTTTTTATGTAGTATTTTTAACCATTTCACACATCGAAATTGAAAAATACAGTTAAGTTAAAAAATATTTGATGTAAATAAAATATAAATCTCTCAAATGAATTTAGGAATAATAAGTTACTTTCTTCATGATTATACTGAATTACGTAGTAAAAAATTAAGCAATTTTCCGTAGAATTGAAAACTTTAAGAAATATTCTTTCCTAACTTAAACAAGTTTTTGCAACGCATAACGCAAATGAATACAGTACTCAGTAATTGTAGCGTATTTGTGCATGTTTAAACATATTTGCTAACGTTAATATCCCCCCCCCCCATTGTCCACCAGAAATTTTTAATAGAAGACTTTTATATATTTCTGTAACAGTTTCCACTCATTACATAAAATAAAAAGTCCCTATTACAATTTACCTTTAGCCGAAAAATGCCAACTACGGTTATGTTTATTTACAATGACTTTATTCCTTAGCTTTCAACATTGGCATTTAGGTGCATTTTACTGCTTTGATTTGAATATATATATATATATATATATCCACTCTTCGTTAAACTCTGCTGAATTTTTAAATACTACAAAATTATTTTAAATAAGCGAAAATGTATTACTATCAATAAAATAATAATAATAATAAAAACCGTGCTCTAAAATAGAATCACATTTAAAGATGCGCCAAAAATCTGACCAAAAAAAAAAAAAAAAAAAAAGAATAGAATATTTACCAAACTCCCTTTCTTCAAGAGTAATAGATATCTTTTAGCAAGAATATACGTTTTTGTTTTTTTTTTTCCTAGCCAGTAAATCTTTTAATAAAGTAATATTATGAACAGCTTTTCTTGCAGCTCTTTTACTTTAAGTATGTGCAAATTATTAAAAAAAAAAAAAAAAAAAAAAAAAAAACTTTTTTTTTTTTTTTTTTTTTTTTTTTTTTTTTTACAGGTTTCAATGTAAAATCCATTTTATTCTATTGTCTGAAACCATCAACCGCAAATGTTGGGTTTCATATCAGTACCGTTCTTTGTTCTTTGAAGCGAAAAACTCTCGGCACCAGTACCCGACATCACCCAAATTATAAAAGCTACATCCATGCAGGGAATGTGCCATTGATTGAGAAAGGTTGTAGTCGGATGGCGCTAGATCCAGACTGGAAGGAGGATTTCGAAGAAGTTCTTTGAAAAATAAGTTGTAAATATACCAGGTGTCCCATAAGTCTGTAGACATTTCAAAAATTCATAAAGATTGAAATAATTGGTAGAATTAAACGCGGTTTGCGAAAAAGTTATTCACGAGAAGGGGATATTTTTGAGTAAAGAAGAAAAAAAAAACAGTTAAATTTTTTTGCCGATAGAGGGCACTGCATGGATGCGTAATGAAAAATATGCAAAATAGAGTCCTATAAATTACACGGTTTTACGATTAAAACAGCTTATTTCCTATTTCGCCTCCTATTTGCTCATATAAGAAGTTTTAATTGCAATGTTGATTTGGTGGATAAATCGTTATTGATGAAGTTGTTTTCCCTCATAAGAATCGCCGACTGAATCTGCATTTAGCGGTGTTATAACTCGCTTGCAAACTGTAATATATGGTGATGTCGGACAATTTTTAATGATTGTTAGACAGAAGGAGGCTGCTCACCACTATTCAGCAGTGAAGAGCAATTTTAAGCACCCCCCCCCTCCCGCGAGGTCTATTAAAAAAAATAAAAAAAAAAATAAATACATTGGCCGCCTGTGATATAACACTTGTGACAAAGGGCGGTATAAGAAGTAAAATTCAAAATGTAAAACGCTAAATTTACAGAGAACGCGGATTCATATGCATCTAATCATTTGCATGCAAATAAATATAGTTTTTCACGGAAATGTGTGATATGTTCAATTACAGCGCCCTCTATCGACAAAAATTTTAACTAATATTTTTTCTTTGAAAATAATAATAATTCTCCTCCACGAAAATAACTTTTTTGAAACCGCATTCTTTTCTACCAGTTCCTCCAATTTTGTATAAATTTTTGAAATGTCTACAAACTTAGGGGACACCCAATATTTATTTATTTGTGAAATTTTCCTATGTCAGAATATTTAATAAATAGTTATTTAATAAATTTCGTATGCTTTCATATTTTGAAGAAACCCTTTTAACGTTTTCATTTACCGGTACTATAATAAGTTTTTTTTTTTTTTTTTTTTTTTCTTTTTTTTTTTCAAATACAAATAATTTTCGCATTAAAAATTTTGAAATTTTCGAAACTTGCAAATCTCGTTTTCTCGTATTGTTTACTTGCTATTATTCTTTTCTGAAATGTAAAATAAAAGTTAAATACTGATGAATAACGAAAGGACTCAGAACTGACAGTATATTAAAAATTAAACAAAAACAGAAAAAAAAAAAAGAAACTTAAATGCTTTCTGCTGAATTTTCCGTCAATAAAATTAAATTTTAATAGAAACTAGCTATCTAATGGTAATAAAAATTTCAGGCATTTAACGCTCATTTTTTGTAAAAACAAAGAGAAAGGAAGTATCCCAAAGGCGCAAATATCATTAAGGAATTTATTTGAAGTTGAGTATGTATAATATAATTAAATAAAAGTTTTAGAAGTTTTAAATTGAACGTTTCCCATCTACTTAGTAAAATTCTTAATTTAAAATTAGTTATACTACAACTTTTAAAAATTAAAAAGCTTGTTTTTTCACTTATACACATAACACTTAAACAACATACCTCTTCAACAAATATATATATATATACATATATATATGAACATAAAATTTAGATTATATGTTCATCATCAAATTATTAATTAAAATTTGCTTGCTTCTTCGTAATCAGGGATAATTTGTAAATTGATATTAAATTATTTGTTTTTAAAATTTCGTTATTGAAGAAAGGAAAAAATATGAACAATTTTAGAAGATTAAATGCAAGATGGTACGGGAAATGCATAGCACATAGAACGGTTAAGGAAAGATGTAGTTGACCTTGAATGTTAAATTGCAACAAATATACATACACACACACACACACACACATATATATATATATATATATATAGTCTCTTTTTATTTTCTTTCTTTCTTTCTTATGTTTCCACAGCGGACATAAAAAAAAAAAAAAAGAGGAGAGAGAGAAAAAGTAAAGAAAGCGTGAACTATGATCATGACCAGAAAAATACAAGATGGACAAAATAAAACTTGCCCGGAAAAATAATTGGAATTCTGGCGCTGAATAAACCCTTGTTCATGAACATGAAAATTTCCATTTTCAGAAAATGCTTGAAATGGCCACTGAGGACTTCGATGCAACCATCGGTTGTCACATGTCTGCGCATGCTCATATCTCGCCTGCTTTGTCTCGAATTTTTTGCTGTGTCATTAAATGCGAATAAATGCAAATGCAGACTCGTTTAGTGATTAGTTGAATGCAACACAAAATGGTGTTCTCAAATAATTCTCACGCACTGGAAGAGCTACAGCAGAACATTGAAAACGCTATTGTTGTTATTCCTCAGAAAGATTTATTATGCATATCTCACAATTTTATATATCGAGCACAGCGCATTTCCAGCATTTTCTGTAATGGGAAGTTCTCCTGCTCCTTGCTCATAAAAAATGGTCAATTCTGCGTAAATTTTACAAATATTTTCTGGGCTGGTTTTGTTTTGCCCAACCTATAAAATTTTTAATAGATAATATTGTAAAAAACACCGCTTCCAAATTCCATGTTATCATGCATGCATTTTTAACTTTACTCATATAAAAGACATGCTAGCATGTTAATTTATTCCAGAGCATACCGACCTTCTTTTTTTCTTTTTTTCTTTTTTCACACCACTTTTCTTGAACGGTATTTTAATTTATTTTTAATCATAATTACATATTGGAGAAAATTTCACAACAAAAAAATTTAATATGGAAAAAGGGGGGCACTAACAGCGCTCTAGAATAAATTAAAATGTTGGCATGTCTGCATAAACGGATTTGCATATATTTCTAATTTATTCCGGAGAATTGTTTGGGAATAGTGCCCGCCTTTTTTTCATATCACTTCTTCAGATTTTGTCGTAGTTACGCGTTACAGAAAATTACTCTACAAAAAATTTAGTGTGAAGAAAAAATTGTGTACTAGCAATGATCTGGAATAAATTAGAAATATTGGCAACTTTGCATGTATGTAATACATACAAAATATTTCTAATTTTTTCTGCAATACTTTTTGCACCCACTTCTTTTCACACCCCTTTTTTAAAGAATAATTTTCTTCTTATTTAATTTAAAAAACTTATTTAAGAAAATTACTCTAGAAAAAAGTGGTGTGAAAAAAAGGCGGGTACTTACAATCCTATGGAATAAATTGAAAATTTTGACAGCTAATGCATACATAACTTCAATTCTAATTCAGTTTTCTTTGCTAAAAAAATTATATTTTGCTTTTTTCTAAAACAGGGATTTTAAGAAAAAATAAGTTAATATAATTTTTTAAATGATTCCTGGTCTTAAAAGGTTGTAAAATACATTAATGAATTGATATGAATTGTCATTTAAATTTCATATTCATATATTCACTTGTTATATGAAGACAGATTATTGCTTAACTTTTGGAAACCAGTGTATGATAGGTTCTTTCTTAGAGTCGATATTAGTACAGCTAAATAAATTTTAGAGATAAACTCCTACTTAAAAGACTTACACAAATGAATATATATATATATATATATATATATATATATAATCATTTATTTAAGTATTTACAGGGTTCCCACCGGTCACTTTTTTACTAAGGACTCCTCCACTACTATTATTTTAAAACAATTTTTTTCTTACCATATAAGTGCTTATAAAATCAGCACTTCTCTCTTATCAGAAGAGTGCTTATAAAAATTCGGACCGTGGGAATTCTGATTTAAAAATATGCATGTTTCTTATTTATATTATACAAGTTTTTTAACTAAAATTTAAATTTTAAAATTTATTGCTCCTTTCATAAAAATTGAAACAGCATTTCAGAAATAATATACAGCAATCGGAATACAAAAATATCAAATATCATATGAAATATAAGCATTTGCATGAAAAACGTATTAACTGCGCATGTGTAAACGATACCCCTCAACCCTTTTTCTTTCTTTCTTTTTTTTTTTTCGCATAATTTGATAGCGAAATATATCGTTCACTTCATATTAAAAGCTTTGGGAAATATCGTGAAAATTCAGAAAAAGAAATGCAAAATACTAAGGTGTTTTTCAGTTATTGAATAAAAATTGATTTTTTTAGTATATGAATAGTTGCAAACTTCTGTTTCCATTATAAGCCAATAGATGATCGCAATTAAATACATAAAGAAATACTAATGGTTTAAATACATCTGTTTATAAATTAAAAGACATATGTGAAATATATTGTAATAAATTTTTTTGTGTACACTACAAATTTTTTTTTCAAGGTTTCTTAAATGAGTACGTTTAGAATAATTTATAAATAAATTTAAAGTTAATTAAAATTACAGTATTTTTCGCTGTATAAGTCGCATGTCAGATGAATAAGATTGACATCAGAAATTTTAAATAGTAATTATAGTTATGTTTGTACCATGCAATGATTTTTACAGAAAAAAAAATCCTATTTTAATTCTCAAAATTTTCTGATGTAAAACAAGTTTATCTGGCTTGAGGCTTATGTGTCGAAAATTACGGTACATAAATAAATAACAGTTATTTAATTTAATATAAATATCCATTCATTGATAATGGAAACAGCAATTTGCAACTGTCCCTGTAATGAAAAATGAATTTTTTTTTATAACAATGAAAAGAACCTTAGTATTTTGTAAATATTTCTCGGAATTTTCACAATATTCAAGTGCGCTTTTAGTATGAGTCGGCACATTTATTTTGAAAACAATTATGCAAAAGTTCATTTTCTGTCGATCGTCATTTTCTGTCAGTTAAAACATTTTTTTATATGAATGCTTATATTTCACAATATATTTAATATTTTTGTATTCTAATTGCAATACAGTGTTGCCAGATCTGGCGGATTTTTTATTCAATAATTACCAATAATTTTGTGAAGTGATATTTGATATACATAATAGACTATCAATCTTCGAAGTGATTAGGCAAACTTTACAATTAAAAATCATACGTGATTATTGAATGAAAAATCCGCCAGATCTGGCAACATTGTTGCAATATATTATTTGTAAAAAACTTGTTCAATGTACCTGAAAATGGCGTTAAACTTTGTTAAGAACTCTGAAAATGTTGAATAAAATATCTCCTGATTTTATTTATTTATTTATTTATTTATTTTTACATTCTTAAATAAACGATTATAACTTTTTTTATAAAACGTACTATTGTTACATAAGTGCATCTACATATACATCTGCATGAACGTGGTCTAAATAAATATTTGCTAAAATTACAGATCATTTCCCTGTTTTAATGACACAAGGTAAACGCAAACACTATATATTTTCGAAATTTGATGTCGGCGCCTAAATATTGTAATAACCCAATCTTGCCTTTAAAAGATGAAGACGATTCTCATTTTTACATCTTCAAAGTTTAAGAACATTCCGTTAAATGAGCAATTTATAAATAAATAAATAACTGTTCGTTTGTAAACCTTAAGAAACATTGGAGTAGAAGTGTACGATTAAATGAGAAAGTATCAATAGAGAAATCCAAACAAATCAATTAGAAAATGATGCGTAAAATATCGAAAGCAATTTACAGAGTATTTCCTATAAAATGAAAACAGTAAACCTAAAGTGTAATAAGTCGTAACCGAATGCACATCATTTGTAACCAAGGCCATACTTCAAAAATAATTATTGCCAATAATAATAATAAAATTGTTTTCAATTTTTTTCTGATACGCGAGATCCCGTATAAACACTTAACAATCATTTTCAACATAAAAGAAGTTGAGTCATAAAACCATTATTAAATAGATCCGGATTCTCTTTAAAGACTTTGTTTTACGGATTTTCCACTGTGACGTCATAGTGTGGGCGGGAGTAGAGAGCAAAAGTACCACGAAAAACGTGCGAGACTAATAATCGTATTATTTTAATCGTTATCATCATCGTCTGGACATAAGAAATTCCTTACGAGCACTATTAATTAAGAGTAATGGTTGTGGAACTCATATTGGCAAGCTACCAACAGGAAAAAAGCCACATACAGGGATAATAGGAAGAAATTGTTTCAATAGCACGGCTTTGTGGTAGTTCTTATTCTTGTTTTTTTTAAAAAGGAAAGTAATTTTCTAATGATGTGCATTTGAGGTTTGAGGAATTATGTATGTGATCATGTTTGAATAACTTTCCTGTCGTGATTTATAGTATTACGGTAAAACTGGTGGCAAGTAAGACAAAGAATTAAAGAAATTAACACGTAATTTGTAAAATAACACTTCAACAAAAACAAAGGTTTTTGTGAAAATAAAATAATAATAAATAATTGGCAACAAATAATTTAGCTGGTAATTAAATAGGTTTATCACAATTCAGTTTACAGAAATCACTTTTCAATTAACGCTTATAAATTATCCTTAATTGAGGTTTAAAAAAAATTCCCATAAATAATTCTTAAGGACATAAAGAAAAACTTGATAAGCTTAATTGGGATTTCATAGCTGCCATCTTTTAAAATTTATTACGTAGTATTGTTAGTGCTCACTCTTTTTTAACATCATTTTTCATGAAGAGTAATTTTCTTCCATTTTAATCGTAATTATTTATTGAAGAAAATTACTCTACAAACAAGGTGGTGAGGAAAAAAAAGGCGGATACTAACAACGTTGCGGAATAAATTATAAAAGTTGGCAGCTATGCATAATATGCTTCTATTTTCTAAACACATTTATTGTTCTAATGAAATACTTACAAGATTAAATAAATTGCGTAAATAAAAAACTGTTGTTACAAATTACAAAATTATTATTTTTTTTTTTTGTTTTGTAGCACGCAATTTTACGTATGTTAAAGCCCTTTAATGCATTTTCTCTTGAATTTTAAAATGTATTATAGTTTTATAAATACAAATATGAAAGTATTTATATGTTTCTCACGACTTCTCAAATGATATTTTTTCAGTAAAAGTTAATTGTGACTTTTTCTTTTCATAAATTAAAAAAAAAAAGAAAAGAAAAGAAAAGAAAAGAAAAGAAAAGAAAAAACGCTTAGTTGATTTATCGAATGTGATTATCAAACTATGCAGTATATGCTGAAAATTTTTAGTATTTAAGTATCTGGGTTATTGTTAACTGAGCGGCTTTTTTTTTTTTTTTTTTTGTCAGGTGTGAAGAAATAAATTGAAAAGAAGAGAAGTATTCTTAAAGTTTTCATCAAAAGATTTTCTCTTCAAACATTCCATTTAAATTTGACACTACTTCTCCATGTATGGTTTAAAAAAAAAAAAAAAAAAAAAAAAAAAAAAAAAAACGCTTATCAAAGAAACATGTGAAATTTATTTAAAGTTCATTTTAATGAGTAATTTTTTTTTTTTTCAAATATTTATTATCCAAAAAAATTATCTAAAAAAATTTCAGATTTTTCGAATTGAAAAAAAAAAAAAAAAAAAAAGAATTGGCCTTTTTAAAAACTAATTAAATCAGAAAGAATATTTAGGACAGCCACTGTGAAACTTTAATCTGTTAAAAGTACCCTACAAACACATTTGTCCACAGTTAATCTTAAAGTTATCCATTTCATTCACATTAAATCCTAAAAATGTCTATTTCCTCCCCAAGATGTCCTATAAATGTCCTTGAAAGAACATTTGTTTGTAGGGTACACTTTAAAATTAAATCTTGATTCGTAATTATATTTCAAAACTATTTGAGCGTTTCTATTTTAATTTCATTTTACTTGGCGTACAATTTTTAGGTCATGACAACCTTGGAATTATAATGTACTTTCGAAATCCATCAGCGGAAAATATTTTTGGCGACAGATGAATATTTACCGTGATTCAGTCTAGATGAATATTTGTGTATCTATATTTAGTTTTTAACACAATCGGTAAAAATTTTCAGAGAATCATAACGTTGTAAAAAAAAAACAGATTAATATTATTACGGAGAAAATTCTTATTATGTTATTGCATATGGTAGTGTTATTCAACAGATGTTCCTTGTACATAGTTGCCAACTTTTATGTGTTTTGAATACCGCTATTTTTGTTGAAGAATTTTTGCGTTATTTATTTTCGATTGTCTAAGACAAAAAAAAAAAAAAAAATAATAATCCATCTTAAATCATAGTATTCAAAATCGTAAAAGGTGCCAACTATTTTGTGTTTTCTTTATTAAATGAACATTTCTCACGTAGTTTTCCATTTATATGAAAATATATTATACGATTCAATCTTATTAAACTCCGTATTGCGATTTTTAATTTGCCTTATGAGATTTATGAATGATGTGTACTAAGTTACTTACTTGAGTATATTTGGAACGAAATATATTTTTAAATGTTTCATTGCTACTGACCTCCAAAAGTTAAAGTAAAACCTGATTTTTTTTTCTGTTTTGCTCAGAACTTTTGATTAAATAAACATGTGAGCATAAAATTTGAGTGACATGATTGTTATCTAATTAGTCCATTTCATTTTCCTTTTACAGCGGACTTTTTCAAGAAATAAATTTATTATTTTGTAAAATACGAGTATCGCCAGAATAATAAAAATAACATTGCATAATTTCATAAAAAGCATCTGAATAGGTCATCCAAATTTCATGTTCGTATGAATGTTTTTCAAAATGTTATTCACATAGAAAAAGAAAGAAAGAAAGAAAGAAAACGGAAAAAGAATAGAAATTACGGTGAATGTGAAATTACGGTTTGTTCTTGGGAATAGAATAATTGCACGTGTGTCCTAGGCCTGGGTGGAATGTCCTCCTTGGAGGTGTTTTTTTAGCCACTATTATTAACCTAAATCAATGAAAATGGAGAAAAACCTACGGCAGTAGTAGTAAATCCTTTAAGTAGTAAGTAGTACGTATTAGTGAGCAAAAACTGAAAGCTAAGACTTATCAGCCAATCTGTAAGAAAGTACAATTTACAGATGTGAGAGCGTTGCACCTTTTTTTGCTACCACTATTTACATGCAGATTTTAAAAGTAATTTTTTAACGACATATAGGACAGAGATTATTATAAAAAAAAAATACCGGTAGCAAAATAATAATAATAATAATAATAATAAAAGCTGAATTATCTCTCTCTCTCACACATCTGAATTTATAACTATCTTCTCTCGCAGAAGAGAGGGAAAAAAAAAAACATAATTTTGTTAAGCAGGCACAGTGTAGCTACAGATATATTTAAAAAATGTTCCTTTTAATTATAAAGTACTTATTTTTTATTGGGAGATTGGAAATGTTCATGCCCGTTTTTGCAGATGATTTTATCTTTGATATAGCTCATTATAATGCAATGTTTACTTTTTAAAAGTTTTCCGAAAGGCTAAATATTAATTTTTCTATTGTATTTCCCCATTTAAAGAACTTGAATATACTTATATATACCGGGTGTCCCATAAGTCTGCAGACATTTTAAAAATTCATTAAATTAAAGAAATTGGTAGAATTGAACGCGGTTTGCAAAAAAGTTATTCTCGTATTTTTTTGTAAAGAAAAAATAATAGCTAACATTTTAATCAATAGAGGTAACGTGAGCAAATCACATATTTCTGTGGAAAACTGTATTTATTGCATGCAAATGTTTACAAACAAATAAATCTTATTCTATGTATCTGTCATCACCACAAATTACAAATTGCAAACAAGTTACAACACCACTAAATGCAGCTTCAATCGGCGGTTCTTACCACAGGGAAAACGTCTTCATCAATAACGCTTTTTTCTCCCAGTGAGCTTGGCAATTAAAACTTCCTGCAGGCACAAGTAGGAGGCAAAATAACAAGCTGTATTAATCGTAAAACTGTGCAATTCATATGACTCTGATTTACATATTTTTCGTTACGCATCCATGCAGCGCCTTCTATCGACGGAAATTTTAACTATTTCTTTTTTCTCTACCAAAAAATCCCCCTTCATAAGAATAACTTTCTCGTAAAACGCGCTCAATTCTACCAATTCCTTCAATTTTTATGAATTTTTTAAATCTCTATAGGCTTATGACACCCGGTATGCTCTGCTCGCGATATGTGGGTTCCGCACGTTTTGAGAGAATGGAACAAACTGAACCGTGTTTCCAATGTTTCTTTCTTTGTTGGTCAACAAATTAAACTTTCTTGAAAGAAATCATAACTAGAGAAGAAATATGGATTTATCATAATAACAGGGAAGAAAAAAGCTAGTAAAGCAGAATTTATTTGAAAGTCTCAGTTGCATCTCATAAAGCGTGTCTAGTGAGACTGCAGAAAAATCGGGTTTCCAGGTGTAGCCAAGTTTTTAAATAGTGAAAACATAAAAATAATTAAATCACAGATAAAGTCATCTATGAAATTTGGTATGAACATTTGAAATCACTCAACACTATTTTAACCCTTTGAGGGGAAAGGTAATTTACACTCATTTAATTTTTAAAACGCTAGGAAATACGAACAGAGTTATGATATAAGAAATAAAGTATTTTTTTCTTCTAAGTTATAAAAGAATAGATGCTAACATTTTAATTTATTCCGGAGTATTTTTAGCCCCGGCTTTATTTAATACCATTTATTTTTTAAGAGTGATATTTTCTTATTTTATCGAAGTTATATACTGGAGAATTTTTTTCTATAAATAAAGTGGTGCTAAATAAAGGCGGGACTAAAAATACTCCTGAATAAATTAAAATGTTGGCAGTTATCATAAAAGTAAAATTCTGGTGACAATTTCCAGGAGGACATATTGCAATTGGTAATTAGTTATAGCGTTCGCATGGCGCAAAGCTGTGCGTTAAAGGTTTAAATTAGTCTTGAAATACAGTCTACGTATACCTATTCTAGAAATATCTAAATAGCTATAAGCTCTCGGCGAAGGAGGTAATATTTATCCGGAATTTTATTTTTATATAGAATATAAGCCTACTGAAAATAGTTATAAACTCTTTTTTTTTCCTAGTCAGCTAACATCCTGAGGCGTAGTTTCTATTTGTTAAGTGACAAAAACTGGGCAATCAAAAACAATGACATTAGCAAAATGTTAAGCACATTTCCTTTTACGATAAATGAATATTAAAATTTTCATAAGCATTTGAATTTACTTCTCACTAGTCTAGCAAATAGTTTAAAGTGTTATATTTACTTTTAAGCAGCTGTAATTTATAGATGATGTTAATTAAAAATAATGCATATAGCAAAATATTTAATATGTGAACGGTATTTACCAGAACCTAAAACTTGTATGGATATACATACATACACATTAAAAATTTATGATAAGCATAGTAAGTATAGCTGACGAGTTTTACGCTTTTTTTAATACTACTTTAATTAAGTAGACATTTGCATTTTATTTAATCTGTGGTAAGTGTAACAGGAGTTTATAAAAGATTTCTGTTAAAAATTACTGGCAAACAAAAGCATAAAAGTTAACAGCTATGAATGAGCTTTATTAACATTAATTATTTCTTTTTCTAAAATAGATGAATGTTTTAAATTGTATTTATGTCTAGTTACCAACCCTTTCCCTTTAGTTTTTTTAATAACAACAGTTTAAAGGTAAAGTTCAAACCCCTTATTGGGAAATTAGCTGAACTTAAAACGGTAATGAAAAAAATAACCTCTGTAAGCTTCACACGACAAGTGTGAAAAATGAGATCGGGTCATTTATTACATAACTGTACGTCCGTGTATTTCCGTTATGCTTATTAGAAATAAAAGGCTAATGTGACTAAATTTTGAAATAAAATGTTGGTTTTTTCTAAAAAAAAACTAGTATGTTGTGGCCACCACAAGACTTTCTTCTATATTTACCTATACATATTCAATCAGTAACAATATTTAAAAAAAAAAAAAAAAAAAAAAAAAAGTACGATTTTTTTTCTTTTTTTTTTTGTTAAAAGTAAAAAAAATCGATAACTTTGTTTTAAATTATCACAGATTTATAGTTCAACCATTCGTTTTAAAGGTATTGACGAGACCTTTCGAAAGATACCCATCTTGAAAATTTATCCCCCCCGGGGGGGTACTTCCCCCCCAGGAGGGGAAGCGATGCCCCCCCATGCAGAAATTTTTTTTTCTAGTTACATACTACTATTATCAATAATTCATATTAATTTTACAATCACAAGTTTAAAACAACTCTTATTATGCACATTTATACGAATTTTTGTCCTATGCTGAAATGTTAAAAATTTAGATAAAATGCTATCACAGCGCCACCTGTTGAGCTATTGATCCCCAAACATAATCAGCACCAGTTAATGTCGGGGACAAACTAAATACCAAGTTTGGTTAAATTTCGTTAAAAAAAAAAAAAAAAAAAAAAAAAATTGCGATATTTTTCTTTGTTAAAACTAAAAAAAATCGATAACTTTGGTTTAAATTATCACAGATTTATCGTTCAACCATTCGTTTTAAAGGTATTGACGAGATCTTTCGAAAGATACCCATCTTGAAACTTTGCCCCCCCGGGTGGGAACTTCCCCCCCCCCCGGTGTGGGGGGGGAACCGATGCCCCCACATGCACAAAAATTTTTTCCTAGTTAACTACTACTATTATCAACCTGATCTTTCGAAAGATACCCATTGTGAAAATGTACCCCCCCTGGGGGGGGGGTATTTCCCCCCTAGGGGGGGAAGCGATGCCCCCCCATGCAGAAAATTTTTTTCCTAGTTACATACTACTATTATCAATAATTCATATTAATTTTACAATCACAAGTTTAAAACAACTCTAATTATGCACATTTATACGAATTTTTGTCCTATGCTGCCATGTTAAAAATTTAGATAAAATGCTATCACAGCGCCACCTGTTGAGCTATTGATCCCCAAACATAATCAGCACCAGTCTATGTCGGGGACCAACTAAATACCAAGTTTGGTTAAATTTCGTTAAAAAAAAAAAAAAAAAAAAAAAAAAATTGCGATGTTTTTCTAAGTTTTTTTTTGTTAAAAGTAAAAAAAATCGATAACTTTGGTTTAAATTATCACAGATTTATCGTTCAACCATTCGTTTTAAAGGTATTGACGAGATCTTTCGAAAGATACCCATCTTGAAACTTTGCCCCCCCGGGTGGGAACTTCCCCCCCCCCGGTGTGGGGGGGGGAACCGATGCCCCCACATGCACAAAAATTTTTTCCTAGTTAACTACTACTATTATCAACCTGATCTTTCGAAAGATACCCATTGTGAAAATGTACCCCCCCTGGGGGGGGGGGGGGTATTTCCCCCCTAGGGGGGGAAGCGATGCCCCCCCATGCAGAAAATTTTTTTCCTAGTTACATACTACTATTATCAATAATTCATATTAATTTTACAATCACAAGTTTAAAACAACTCTAATTATGCACATTTATACGAATTTTTGTCCTATGCTGCCATGTTAAAAATTTAGATAAAATGCTATCACAGCGCCACCTGTTGAGCTATTGATCCCCAAACATAATCAGCACCAGTCTATGTCGGGGACCAACTAAATACCAAGTTTGGTTAAATTTCGTTAAAAAAAAAAAAATTGCGATGTTTTTCTAAGTTTTTTTTTGTTAAAAGTAAAAAAAATCGATAACTTTGGTTTAAATTATCACAGATTTATCGTTCAACCATTCGTTTTAAAGGTATTGACGAGATCTTTCGAAAGACACCCATCTTGAAACTTTGCCCCCCCCCCCGGGTGGGAACTTCCCCCCCCCCGGTGGGGAGGGGGAACCGATGCCCCCACATGCACAAAATTTTTTTCCAAGTTAACTATTACTATTATCAACGAGACCTTTCGAAAGATACCCATCTTGAAAATTTACTTCCTCGGGGGGGTACTTCCCCCCCAGGGGGGGGAACCGATGCCCCCACATGCACAAAATTTTTTTCCTAGCTAACTACTACTATTATCAATAATTCATATTAATTTTACAATCACAAGTGTAAAATAACTCTCTTTATGCCCATTTATACGGAATTTTGTCCTATGCTGCCATGTTAAAAATTTGCATAAAATGCGATCACAACGCCACCTATTGAGCGATTGATCCCAAAATCTAATCAGCACCAGTTTATGTCAGGGTGCAACTAAATACCAAGTTTGGTTAAATTTCATTCATTGGTTCGTGAGATACAGCGTCCACAAAAAAATGATACAGACAGACAGACAGACATTTTCTAAAAACTATTAATTTGTGTTCTCCATATCCCAAAACATGTAAATCCATCAAAAAGTGGACTTCGAAAATTTTCGCGAATCCAATACTTTCTCTATATTACATACAGAAGGAAGTAAAAAGGTAAATTGAAATTTGTATTATACAGTATCAAAATTTTCTACTGTGAACATCATCCATCATAGCCTAGGTAGATAGGGACCATCCATGGGTGTCCATGTTCCAGATCATTTAACAAATATGTTGAAAAACTGTTAACGCTGAAAGAGTTTTGTTTCAAAACAACTGAGAGATGCGCTTATAAATATGTAAAATATGTAAGTAGTGCTCGACGTCTAGTTCTTTAGAATATAATAGAATTTCAACTTGTGCTTAAAATAAAACAAAATACAGATTGCTAACACATAGCTGCAAAGCGTTACAATTTTTAAAAACCTGTATTTTTTATAGATTTTTTTTTTTTTTTTTTTTTTTAGTTTATGTAACAGTTTTCCATGATTAAATAAATCGAAAGCTTCTAGGAAAAAGTACCGGTATCTAAAAATCGCAACACATGAAAACTATGCCATCATTTATGTATTCTGCTTTAATCTCAAAATTTGTTTTACTATAATATAGCATAGTTTTGATCATTTTTGTTTATTCCAAAAGAATTAATTAGTTAATTTTTTTTGTAATTTTCAATGTTTATTTAATTCTAAACGGTTTTTAAATATGGTTTATTAATTTCTGACATTTATTTCTAAACATCTTCATGGTCTACGCAGACCACTTTTTTTTTTTTTTTTTTTAAATAGAAAAATTTAGTAATCGTTTGCAGTAATTATCTTCAATTGAATTATTCGGATACTGCTTTGTAAAAATAGTGATATTCAAAAAACTGACTGCACCGACCCCTGTTTTTTAAGTTACCTTTATGAAACTTCTGGATAATTGAACAACGAAGGAAAGAAATATCATATTATTGTAGACTAAAATTTACAATTAGATTAAAAATTTAGATAAGATAAATTTAATTGCTTATAGCCAAACTATAAAGATTTTTAATTTCGTAATTTTCTATTTAACTGTGCAAAACAACCTTCTCAAAACTTTCAGTTTAATATAACAAACATTTAAAAATATGTCGTAAATTAATATAATGTGCTACGTATATTTCAAAAAGTAGTAGCTGAACGAAATGGCACATTATCCAGAAATAACTCCTATACTTAATACGATTTAGGAAATAGTAGTTTTTGCAATGGATTCGGAAAAATATTAAAATAATATAACTTGAATATTGGATTATTATTTAATCTGTCAATGTGTTGTTGAAAATAATTGTTTTCTCGTATTTGTTATGAAATATTAAAAAAAAATAATAATGATTGAAAGATAATTAACCAAATTATCGATAAATTTGACAAAGATTCATACAAAATTTTCTTATCAAATTATTCCACCAAAACTTTACTAAATAGTATTTTACGTACATCACTTTATCTCCGAGAAAAACAATTTTGCACCTCATGGAGACACAAACAGTTCTGAATAAAACCACAAAAGAGATCTGGAATTTTCACTTCTATCTTACTTCGGATTTCTTGAAAATATGTACCAATTACGATTTCTTTGTACAAAAAACAATATGCGTGCAGCAAAGAGTTCAGCAACGGTAAAAATCCATTATTGAAAACCGCAAAACAAATTTATGTTTTCTTTTTCGAGAAAGAAAAAAGATGAATACTGCAATATCTTGCTAAAAAGGTTTCCTTTCGTGAAAAACTATTAATTTAATTTGTTTATTCATATTTATCTTGTTTATTTGTTGATATTTAACGGTAGAACACAATAATTATTATATTTTTCTGAAATTTCGGAATTTCTGTTTAAAAATTATTAATTGTATTAAAATTTTGCATATTATGAGATACAATTTTTATCAGAAAAAGTTTAAATAAGCTGTGAAAAACACTAATTGAGGGTAAATAATTTACAAAACTAAATATACTATATTGTTCATAAGCATTGGGAAAAACGTAACTACTTTGATACTATAGGTGTTTCTTTATAGTTCATACAATATAAATTTACTTACCACATTTAAAATCTTTATTTTAATTCATTTTAAATGCATGTATCAAAAAGACTTATTTCAGATCTGCAATATATATAAATATATATATATATATAACGTATACCTTTTTAGTCTGTGTATGGATTTATTTATTTATTACTATTTATTAATACTTTTCTCTCATAGATTTAGTAGGGTACACTCAAGAAGTTGTCGTATGTACACGACCTTCATATTGAAAATGTTTTCACGTTATATTAGCATATTCTTCATATTGAGACAAAGCTATCTCGAAGGGACATATACAGTGTTGCCAAATTTAGGGAAATTTTTTATTCAATAATCCCGGATAATTTTGAGGAGTGATATTTATATACATAATAGAAGATTAAGCTTCGAAGTGATTAGGCAACCTTTACAATTAAAATTTAATGGTAGGTATTGAATAAAAAAATCCCTAAATTTGGCAACATTGGACCTCTAAGGTAAGGTGAACGAAAGGTGGCCATAGTTAAGCTTTGAGAATTTTTTATGGTTTTCTGGTTGGGTGTATCTAGCTGGACTTTTTTTTTTTTTTTTTTTTTCGTAAAATGCAACACTTATCTCTTACATATATCAAGTATAATTTTCTTTGTAAAATGTAATTTAGACATTTTTATAACACAATTTCAGAACTGCAGCTTGTGGGCAACTTTTAGCGCATAGAGTTCCCGTATATTGAAAACACTTTTAAAATGTTCTTAAGACGCTCCTTTTTTTTTTTTTTTTTTTTTTAGTTTTTCTTCTTATTAATCTTAACTTTTGACACAAAAAGACTTTCAACCACTTTTTGTGAAAAGTAGCTCAGGATTTTTATTCTGGGATTTACTTATTTCTTTCGGGAGATCTCTAGTATTCTCAATAGTGTGAAAATTGCTGAAGAATAAATGGCAATAATTTTTTTTCAGATATTTAAGCAGAAATTTTGAAAGTTACCCTTATTACATTAGTTTGCATATTTATTTGCTAATTTGGCCCACGTGTTCCAGTACTGTCCGACATCTGGGCCACCTTGAAAAATTGCATATAGTCACTATTTCCACGACATTAAACTTTTAATCTGATAAATTTATTAGAAATGAAGTTAATGGGGTTAAAGAGAAAGAAATACATTTTCAGAAAACATATATAGCTCAAAGTTCCAAGAACTTTAACATATGTATATTAAAATATCGTTTTACCTGGCAATTAGAATGATTACTCTTCTAAATTGAAATCACTGCATACAATGGCGGTCGATCAAGATAATCTCTTCAAATTCAGTCACATACGTTGGGGATACATGATTAACAATGCAGTAGCACCATTTTGTGACTGTCCTACCTTAGTTTGTAATTCATGGTCTGGAGCAAGTATTCTTATTTCTAAGAGTTCGAATTCAAATGGATTCTAAAGCCTATAAAGTCCCATTTATTTCTAGGTAACTGAATATGATGGATTAAATGTACAGCATGATCAGCTTGTAACAGCCCCGTTTCCAATTACTTTCTGAATTTCAAATATTTCTTACAATTAATAAAAATAAAAAATGTAAAGAAATGTAAGTGTCTTTAAATTAATGAAATTATTAGCAGTTGAATATTGATATATTTTTAAATTTAGATATAAATACATTATTTCTTTAAAAAAATAAAAGAAAAAATAAAAGAAAGGGAGAAAGAAATCACATTAAAAAGGCTCAGAAATTTTTATGCAATACTATTGATTTATTGGACTGAAAAAAAAAAAAATAATAATTCGTCTATTCTATATATTTTCCAAGCTTTAACAACACTTATTCATTGTCTTTCATTTTAATTAATCGTAAAAAAAGACCGCTTCTAGACATTGTCAACAACATCTGTAATTTCACAAACATGAATAAAATTTTCACACTAATTATAAAAGGGCGGTATTCACTATTTCCCGCAACATTTATTAAAATGTGCAATATTAAAAAAAGTTGAGTATAATTTTTTCACAATTTTTTAATAAACTTGCTTATAATCATTGCACATGTTACCGCTTGCGGCCATATTTAAATCTAAATTCCAAAAATGGCTGTTGTGTTTTGTATTGGTGTGTTATCTATAGCCAAATGGCTACTGAAGAATCCTAGGCCTGGGTGGGATTATCGTGTTTGTGTGTATGTGTAGGAGGGTGAACTTTTAAGGGTTCCTAGACTGCATTGACGAATGAGAAAATTGCTTTTGAGAAAACAACGAGAAACTCCAAAGGGTTAGGCCTGGGTTATAACCTGGCTTTTCCTAAATACCGGCTTTGAGTAAAGAATATTTCAGTTACTTAAAGTAGGGCAAAAATAAGCTTTTATGCTGTGCATAGGTTCGCTTTATGTTCAGTTCAAGGTTTGTGTTACACTTCTACAATAAATGTCATAAACTACGACGATTTCAAGTCATCATTTC
Organism: Salticus scenicus; assembly: GCA_963930645.1. Classification (NCBI taxonomy): domain Eukaryota; kingdom Metazoa; phylum Arthropoda; class Arachnida; order Araneae; family Salticidae; genus Salticus; species Salticus scenicus. The sequence continues at coordinate 134,395,876 of OZ005651.1, read as the reverse complement.
TAAAATGACATCAATTTAACTGAAACAGTGTAAACTTTTCGTAATCTCATTCGTTATTTCTTGTAGTATGATAAGTCAAATTTTATTTGCTTTGAGTGTGCTTATCTTGAGCTTATTTTTTGTACCATCTGCTTTCATATACGTATGCAGAACTCATTTATTTTGTTAAATGTTTCAATCTTTTAAGAGCATATAACATTCTTAGGGGTTACCACAATATGTACCGCGATATATCATCATTACTCAATGGTGGCAGCCTTGTCCACTAGTTTCCTATCTACTAGCCAGATTATAGAAACTTTAAAAAGGCTCTTATATTTTCCTACTGGCACTCAACATTTATAATTAAAAAAAAAAAAAAAAAAAAGTGAGCCCTTTATACTTTGAACCATATTCAAATGGCAATCTAATGAACGTAGTGAAATATTGTAGTGAATTTCCTAGTGGTCTTTAATTGTTTCCTTTGCGTTTTCAGTGTTTTTTGTTGCTGATTTCAAGGTAAAATGCCGTCTATGAAAAAAAATTGAAAATAACAATTTTATATACTTAAACAAAACTTTTCATTATAATAAACACATTACTACAAACTACACTCTCGTACGTCAATTGCTTGATTTTATATTGAAGTTTAAAATGTGTCAGGAACTTTTGGACCACCCTGTATATTTCCAATCGTTTCTCTTTTTATTTTGGCGTTTTAAATAATTTCAAAGCACTATTGGAAAAAAAATATATATGATACATTTTAAGTTCCTGGTTTTATTTATTTATTAGTAAAAAATGGATCAATTAGCAATTTTCGCACTACAAACTAAAGATTTAATTAAAGTACTGAAAAGTGTTTTTTGTCACAGTCTCTAAAACTAAGAACAGCATACACACAGACAAAATATATTGAGAGAGGCTAACAATATTCTTAAAGTATCCATGACTGGTAAAGTTAAGGTATATGAACTGCAAAATAATGAAAAGAAAGTTTAAAAAAATACTTTTGTATTAATAACTTTTAATAACTAACAACTTTAATAACTAATTTGTATTAATAGTACTCTCCTTAATCAAAAGAGTACCATTACAGCCTTAAAAACACTTTACATCTAGCCTCGGACTTCATGAGAAATATGTACCAGAGTTGGCAACATTTTAGTTTATTCCGGAGCATTTTTAGCCCCGCCTTTATTTCATACCACTTTATTTTTAAAAAATAATGTTTTCTTATTTTATCGTAGTCACTGGAGAAATTTATTCTATAAATATAGTGGTGTGAAATAAAGGTGGGACAAAAAGACTCCGGAATAAATTAAAATTTTGTCGACTGTATATATAAGCATACTTTTGTTTTGTTGTATTGTTATCCCAATTATTAAATTTTAACTATTTTTTTTTCTGTATTACAGCGTATTTTTCAGTAAGCATTAACATTTTTTACATTTTTAAAGCTTATTTTTCTGTAAATATGTATTATTAAAATTCATGAAATATTTGGCTATCTCTGATTTTAATAGCATAGTACAATTCGAAACATCTCAAGCTGAAATTATCATACCCATCTCATTATTACTATTACTATGATTATTATTATTATTATTATTAATTATGATTAAAATTTTCAGTAACTAATTTTATGTTTTTATCTGGTATGTGATATATTCTTATGTCACAAACTTGTTCCTAAAAAATATTTTCGACTAATTAAAAATGACGAAATGTGATAAAGTTAAGCACCTTTAAATGAATGAAAATATTAAAAATTTAATATTTATAATTTATTACACTTAAATATACAAAAGTTTATTTCTGAAATAGAAGGCATCACAATTAAAATTATCACGAATTTTCATTTAGTATTATGGATTTACTGGAATAAAAAAAATAAAAAAAATTTCATGAGTTTCGTTTTTTTTTTAAATATTTTATATAGATTCCGTATTTTAAATGATCGGTTTTGTTCAGAATTTATAAAGTGAATTGTTTTCCTTAAGTTTGACTTATAAATAATACTTTGAAAAAGAAATAAAAAAATATGTCAAGTTAATAAATAAGTTATTTAGTTATTTGCTGATGTATGGTAGCTTATTTAAAATTACTTATTCAAAGATACCAACTCTTCAGATTGTTTCATACCATTATTTCTAGAATGTTACCTTCGTCTTATTTTATCACAGAAATTTCAATGATTAATAAAGAAAATATTTTAATTAAAAACTGTTGATGTGAAGTAATCCCTTAAAGTTGGCATATCTGCTAGTTCATACATGCGGATATTTTGATTAAGTATATAAATCGATCTGTTAATTAACCATTTTTTGTTTAAAGCGAAACAGTCGTGCCTTATAAATTCTTGAAAAAAGAAAAAAAGAAGATCACAGCGAAGTAAAGAAAGTGATCGCAATCACAAATGAGCAACTGAAAATAGAGTATGCTTCAATAGTTTTATACACGGGAAAGTAAGCACGTTCGAATGCAGGTCTTAGTCGTTTTTGTCAACAAAATTTTTTAATTAAAAAAAACAATTAATAATTTGGCACCAAAACTATTTTGAATGTTGAAGTAAAAAAATCAGGATTGGTTTAAAAAATAGTTTCTTTCAAGTAAATTAAAATCCTATTCTTATACATTTCATATGTTAAAGTAATGAAATAAATATGCAATTGTAAATCCCCTAATTCAATTAGGATTTGCACCAAGATATTGAATGCAGTTAAATTTGCCTAGTTTACACCATTTTTTTTTTTTTTTTTTTTTTTTTTTTGGGGGGGGGGGGTTAAACATTGAACTATTGTTTTTAACAATATATTACCGTTTTAAAGTTATAAATGATTATAAAAGCAATTATACTTTATTCTCTTATGAAATATATATAATGAAATTTAATCGTGTAATAGAGTAGTAGTACATAGAATACATAATATATATATATATATATATATAAATATATTACTATAATGTATTAAAAATATTTTTGCATGGATTGTTGCATGGATTGCCCTCCACCCCTTCCTCCCCTTTAGTTTCAAAAAACGTTTTAGACGTTAAATTTTTATTTGAAATTACATTAATCAATTAATATATCCCGGAATTATCTATTAATTTAATTTGCTAAAATTATACAATTGAATGAATTAGTTTTATCACATTTATGCTACGTTAAGGGGCATCATTTCAAGCATTTTGATAGTTTCAAAAATATATATTTATTAATCCTTTTAGCTATAACCTCATTTTTAGTAAACTAATTATTTATCCGTTCAAGTAAAGAAGATGAACTAGACAGGATTTATGAATGCATCTTTTGCTTTCTTATAGAAAATAAGACAAGGAAAAATAAAAGCAGCATCAGCTTTTATCTTACATAAATGACAGACCTCTGGGATCAAAAGGAAATGACCTGAAACATAAAGTAGCATAAAAAGTGAAATAAACAAATACTCTTTATCTTCAGGATGTAGTTTCCATATATTTGCAAGTAAAGCATGTGTTAATGGTAAATAAATTCGAATTTTCCCTTTATATGATTGAAAAAAACACAGACTTTGTACTGAATAAAGTCTTTCAGTGTTTTCTGCTATTAAAAATACCACGTCTTTTAAGCTTATTATATAAAAGAGAAAAATAAATTCATGCCATCATTTTTCATACTTACAATTATCTCAAGAATTTTGTCTTAACCTTTACCACGATATTCTCAGTAAAGTAATGTTTAATTTAATTTTCCCATTTTTTACGGTATGTCACAATTCATTAAAAATGCATTCTTTTGACATGTTTATTTTACGACTGGGGGTAAGCTAAAAAGTTTAAAAACAAACCCATATATTATGTATGGTTAGAATGACATTATTTTTTTTACCTGTTCTTATAAGCTTACGGAAGATGATTTTTTTTTCCTTTCAAGACGTGTTTAGTACAGGCGTATTTACATATAACAAAAGAAAATAAAAAGAGAGGCATAGAGAGAGAGAATTAGGAAATTAATATTTAATAGTTATTAAATACAGAATTTTTTTTAAAAGGAATAACTCCGTTAAGGGGTCTAAGGAGTCTTGTCTGACTCTCTGTGATACAATTTTTACCATGCTACAAATTACTTTAGTTCTCCTTAACTGCAATTTTTTCCCTAGAAACTTTTATCATTGAGAGTTTGGATTTTTGGGGGGATTTTACGAAATAAATTTCGTTATTTACAAAATTGAGATAATTTAATTAAAATTTCAAAAGCAAAAGCTGACATGTAGTCACTGCACGCAAGATTGTGGTGGACAATACTGTGTCTAGAAGCAAAAATATAATTGATAATTATGCAAAACTATTGTTTATTGGACTAATACCTCAAATTAAAACATTTACAAAAATTAAATATTTAAAAAAAAAAATGTATTTCTAAAAAATGCTATATATATTTATTAATTTAAATACTAATATAATATGTGTTATACTAATATTCTATGTAGTTGTTGAAAACTTCATATTAATTTGAGGTCTAGGTTGTTGCACACATTAGACTCTCAATATTGTTACCCAGTTTCATGAAGATAACTTATAATGTTATTGCGATACAATGCGAATAGTAAAATTTGAGAAAAAAGCAGTTAAAGATTAAAATATTAATAAATAAGAGCATGTAGTAGCTTACGTAAATAGTTTTACCTCAAAAATAATGCGAATTTTCTAATAAGGCCTTTTGGATATCGTTCAGAAATGTTTAAATAATACTAATGTTAAAAAAAAAAATATTTTTTGACCCATTTAAGACTTTTTAGACCTTTTAATAGAGAATCATCAATAATGACTTCAGTAAGTAGACCGCTCTTCTTTTTATATGTTGAAGAATTCCATTAATAGTGAGAATGAAATAGTAAAACGTTAATTTTTAAATAATTTTAAAATGTGCAAATGGATAGATGTTCGGCTAAAGAAACACGAAATATCACAATATAAGTAATTATTACATTTTACCTTTATAAATTTACTTTTTCACCAGTGTCTAAATTTTATTCAAAAACATCACAAATTAAACTTCCGTTATAAACGTACAACACAAATGAAAACATCAAATATAATATAGTCAAACGATAAAGTCACATTTTCACAACATTCTTTTATGGTGTAAAATTTGACCTTTTAAAATAATTTTTAAATTATCAGATTACAGTGCTAACTTCGAGTCTATACTTAATACAGATCTGCCAACCATTCCGGCAAATTTACACTACAATTCTCTTAAAAATTTTCTTCGGCTTATTTAATCACAGACTTTTTGCTAAAATATATTTCTATAAAAATATATATGCTGGGTAAGCATATATTTCTATAAAAATTTACTGGTATTCTAAAATCCGGCAAGTCAACATGTGATTATTTACAAATTCCTAATGCTAACTATTAATATAGCCATTCAAATGTTAATTTGTCAGTAATACATATATCTTCATTTTGAAAATTTAAGAGTTTCTAAAAATCCTTTATTTAAGACAAAATTAAGCAAAGGACAATTAATTGAAATACATAGGTTTCAACTCTTCCAGTTTTTTTAAACTATTATACTTTTCCATAGAAAACAAAAAATCTGAAATTCTTCAATTAACCCTTTGCCGATCGTATTTGATTTCACTCCTTTCAAATTTAGGAACTTTTTTATTCAATATCTACCACTAAATTTTAACTGTAACTGTTGCTTAATAACTTCGAAGGTTATTCGTCCATAATGTGTATCAAATATCACTCCTCAAAATTATTGGTGACAGTTGAATAAAAGAGTCCCTAAATTTGGAAACACTTTTTAGAGTGCTTTAGCATTAGGTTATTGTGTTAAATAAGACGAAGCAAATTATTTTCAAATAGTGGTGTTAAAAATCCGCAAGAGTTGGCAATTACGAAAATATATAGACAGCGTATACATATGTTTCAATAATAATACACTGCAAATTTTTCCATAACTATTAAGTACGCTTTATATTTTTTCAGACAAGAATTAAAACACAAATATTTAAAGAAAAATAGAGAATGTGTGAAATTAAATTGAACAAAATTTGAATGAAATATGAACTATAACATGATTAAATTCTCTTTTTAACGTTTAAGGAAAATATATCAAGTTATAAAAATGTTATTTTATCTAAGTCTTATGGTGTAGTTGTTTTAAGTCATTTCAAATGCAAATTAAATAAAATTAAGCTTTTCGCTTTTTTTATTAATTTGTTTTTGGTGAAGTATATGAAAATACACTATCAAAAAGAACATAATTGTTTAAATTATTAATAATAAAAATATTTAAATAATTAATGTTATTTAAATATTGTGCTGTGTTATATAGTAAGGCGACCAAATGTCCCCACTTTTTGTAATTTGTTTTCCTTTCTTGTGCTTAAATTTGTTTTCCAAATACAGCTTTTGTCGCAATTTATAATTTTAAATCTATGATAGTTCACTTTTTTTTAAGTATTGCTTTTGTCATCATTTCTTAATTTTAAATTAGAGACATTTCGCTAACTTGTCCTCACTTTTTCCTCTCGAAAATTTGGTCACCTTATACATAAGCATTTCTTTTATGCGGTATAATGGCCGATTATTCTACATAAGTTTTCTCCTGTTATTTTATTTAAACTTTTAGCTCTTTTTTAATTTGTCTTCAATAAAGTACCCCAGTATACGTTGTCTAAATGATCAGAATTAATAAATAATATTATAATTAACAAAAATATTTAAATAATCAACTCTTATTATAATGAGTTTTTTGTTTCTCATTAAAATGGTATCTGTACTTACTAGCTATAATTGCATTGGCCCTTCACTTTAAATAACATTTCTCCTGTTACTTTATTATTATTATTATACGTGAATTAAGTAGTTCAGTGCCCGCAGTGGTTTTATATTTTTACGTTCGCTTTATTACACTAATACCACTATTTTTATTTTTTTTTTTCATCTTTTGTAAAAATTTTAAAGCTAAAGTAATATGTAAAAGTATATACTGATAGATTAAAGTGCTGGTAAAATAATAAAATGCACGCAAAAATATAGGACTGCTGTGGTCACTGGTAGTTTATACTAGAAAATTATCTTCCATTTAAAATGACTAAAATTAGAAATGGTAATCTAATAATTTTAGTCATTAAATTTTTCTCTTTCTAAGAAATAGTTTTTAATTAATTATTAGAATAAATCTAAAGTTTTAATTTCAACAACTAACAATTCATTTCAATTTTTCTCTTTCTAAGAAATAGTTTTTAATTATTAGAATAGATCTAAAGTTTTAATTTCAACAACTAACAATACATTCATTTTTAATTTTTGAACTAAATTACTGAAACATTCGATTTTGTTTTTTAAGAAAGTGTTCGACAAAAAAAAAAAAAAAAAAAAAAAAAAAGAAATTTTCCTAAACGTAACCAGAACAAAGTAGCAGTTATATACACAGACAGAGACACAGAATATAGAAAATAAAGATGACACTGGTTAAATTATCTCGAAAAATACATATAGGAAAGAAAAAAAAACGTTGTCAATACTTTTAAAAAAGCTAGCTGTCCGATAATGCCAAAATTAATAATCTCCTACCCTTCTAAAGGAACAGGTGGGGGAACACTTTGAAACATTAAATGAAAACACTTATATTTTATCAGTGTTTTGGATTCCCCAGACAAAATTATACTACTTTGACCTCCCTGTGTCACATTTTTCATTGACGGTGCTACATAATCAACAAAAATGAAATAGAAGTAGGAGCATTTTAAAATAAGAATATCTGGGGAAAAATACTATGAAATTCGAAAAGAAAAAAAAAATATATATATATATACTGGATTTTATATACTTCAGAATAATTAAGTCTCGCTTTTCCAAGATGAGGTCATTTTGACCCCATTTTGTAGTTGAAATTTAGTTAAGCCCGCCTCTTTCAAAAAGTACGCTAATTCGCCAGAGTAGCAAACGTAACCAGTGGAATGTTGCAACTTCTAAACGATAAATAAAGGCGCGGTGCTGATGATTTTCGCCAAACGTGCCAAGTGGCAACTGAAAGCAACTTTTCTGCAGTAATGCCTTGACCTTGGGAAAGCGAGGTTAACACACGAAGATGCAAATTATGCTTCTTAAGATAAAAATTTTGTTTAAATAATTAAGAAGTTCGTTCTAATTTTTTTCTAATAGATGGTGCTGTTTCATAAAAATCATGAAAAAGATTAACAATGCAAAGCAAACAATTAAAAAGCGTTTATTTTGTGATTTTTTTTTTTTTTTTTTTTTTTTTTTAATCTGCGTTTTTTATTGCTCAAACCACATTGAAACGAATATTCAATTCAATCCACATTCATGCTAGTATTGATTGGAGATAAGAGTGGATTATATGCGTAATTCACATCTTCAATACTTTAATGTCAGGCACAGGATGGGGGGGGGGGATTTACTATGAGGAGATACCATGGAAGAAGGTAACATTAGTAACACAAAAGGATACTATTTCCTTTTTTAGCTACCACTATTACCATACCGAAATATTTATGGTATATTTAATGTAATTTTTGTGAATAAATAGGATAGTGATTATTGCTAGAAAATATTGGTAGAAACCGAAATATAACAGTGTGTGACTGACGTTACATTTTCCGTGGAATTACACTTTGCCTTTTACATAGTCCCATGCAAACAAATCACGTCGGGCTAAGTTTGGAGATCGAGACAGCCATAGCAACACTTCACGCTTGACGCTTCAACACTTGACGCTACTTTTGTTTTGTTTATAGCTTTTCAGCTATAAAGAAAACAAAAGTAGCGTCATCTGAAAAAAAAAAAAAAAACTTCAGAACTATATGTATATATATATTTTTATTTACTGATACAAAACATTTCGCCACAAGTAACATTGTAGAGCAAACTGCACTCTCGCAAGCGTCTTACTTGATTTTATATTAAAGTTTGAAATGTGTCAGAGTACTTTTGGTCCACACTATAATCTAATGAAAAATGTATATTAAATTATTCTTTTATAAAAAATGAGAAAAAGTTGTGCAAACTTTTTTATTATTACGACTTTCGATGTGTTTGTTGATGATATATATATATATAAGTAGTAGCTTTATACTCTAACTAAAAATATTCGTTTTACAGTTCATGGTACGTTAAACGTCTGAGCTGTATTGCAGTAATTTAAGTAGGCTAAATTGATCGATATTATCTACGAAATTTTTTTTAATTGGTCCGAAAATTTGACACAAAAGAAATTTTTAATGAAATACTGATTGGTTTTTCCCTTTTATGAAAGCAGTTCAGGAGCATTCACTGTATTTTCCAAAGCATATTTCTACAGCCTATGAAGCAATATACAGATATTACACAATCGATTGTAAATAATATTTATCCAGTTTGTTTTACTAATATTAAATTTATAATTATCACTGAAATTAACATTTTCACAGTAGTTTACATAACTGTATTTTTAAATATTCCTCTTTCACATACATAAACACATTTATGTAGGACAACAGATATCAGTAAAAGAAATTAACCTTCACGAAACTTCCTTAAATGATTATGTACGAGAACACAGAAACAAAGAGTGAAACAATGTCTTGTGGGTAGAAACATCGAATCATTTTTTTACGATTGTCACATTATTTTCCTTATTCTACAAATAAGGAAACATGTTGTGATCTTGCTATGTAATCAAGAACTGAAAAATTAACTGCAGCGGGAAAAAATCGATCTGTAATTTTAACTGATTTTTGCTAACCGTGAGCTTATATTTCAATTTATAACAATCTTCCTCACAGCTTGCCTGCAAAGGTAAAACAAATTGAAAAAGCTACAGATTAGTAGAAAATGGCATATTATTTTAACAACTACGTTAGAACACATCAGTGACATTTCCTTTACTAAAAACAAGAACTGGAGGACCTTTTCTGACCCTAACCTGCTGTTAATCACCCTGCATTTCTCATGGAAAGTTCTTTTCTTCAGACCGGATTACTTCATTTGATTCACTGATGGTGACATAAATTGAATCGCTTAGAAATGGTACCATTATGTAAATCTGTAGTTCATAGACTACTGACACTCTTGATTCTTCTTCTTCTTCTTCTTCTTTTATCTTTCTTTCTTTTTTGTTTTTTTACTTTTATTGTGGTTATTTATTTTATTTTATTTATTTATTTTTAAATATCCATTTTCTGATAAAGTGTTTTCCTATCATAGAATAAAATCGTATTTATTAAATAAACCAATATTATAGAAAAATTACACGTTTAGATCTTATGTTTCGCTATTCAAATTGCTTGCACGAAAAAAGAAAGTAGAGAGGTAGAATTTTATACGAACAATCAAAGAAGCCAACATTTCTAATTTATTCCCGAACACTGTTAGTCCCGTCTTTTTTTTTTCTTTTTTTTACATAACATTATTTGAAGAGTAATTTTCATTTTGTTTAATCGTAATAATACAACTAAAGAAATTTACAAACACTGTGGCGTGGAGAAAAATGCGGGGCGGACAATTCTCAGCAATAAATGCTGACATTTCTAAAAGAACACTAACAATATTTATAATAATGCATTTTATATAATTAAAAGGACTCTATTATGATAAAATTACACCTTCTTAAACTTTATATTTCAAAATTCGTTTCTTTTACATGAAAAAAAGAAAGAGCGAAGATGTCGGGTAGCACTTAATCAAGGGTCACACTCCCCGCTTTTTTTTTTTCAGTACATTTTTAGGAATCAGAACTTTCCGCCATTTTTGCTATCAATTTTTGCCATCATTTTTGCTTACAAAAATTCTATAAAGACTTCTTTTTGAAAAGAGTGGTAGCAAAAAAGACGGAATTTTTCCCCCCTAAAAGTGTCCTGGAAAAAAAAAAAAAAAAAAAAAGATGGGTATGAACCCCGTTTAATGTATTATATGCACATAATTTCGGACAAACTATCAACCATGCAAAACTTTTAAATTTAATGTAAAAAGTAAAATTTTGCTTAATTCACAGTAATAAAGAGTTGAGATCCATTGACTACACGAGGGTCTCACACCTGGGTAGTCTGCCTTCCTCAGAAGTCTTTAAGTGTCCCTAGCCTGTATTTACGTGAGTTTGAATTTACGTTTAGATGTTAAATAGAACCTACTTAAAAGAATTAAGAATGGATTTTACAATATCTTTAAAAGGAAGTATTGAAATTAAATATTTAACAAAAAACTTAATAAATAAATAATAATAATAATAAACTTAACTAATGGCTTTTTTATTTCAAATTTTTACATAGACATATTATTTTTTTATTAAACATAAAAAAAATAGTCTCTTCTTAAATATCTGTAGAAATTTTAGCATTTTAAAGATCATGAATTCATGAAAAAATGCAAAGTGAGAAAACTCAATTTTTAAACATTTAAAATCTGTAAAAAATTTATCAAAAGCCATAAGAATTGTTGCCTGAATATACATTTTATTGAATAAACCTAATATAGCTCAATTTATAAATATTAAATAGAAATATAATTTTTTCTATGAAACATTCAGTGGTACTAAGCCCGCTTAAGTTATAAATATTTTCTTTTATAGGTTGTTTAGACTACATTTACTAAGAGTGATAAATTGAAAAAAAAATTTTTAGTTTCATGAAAACATAAATAAACTGAAAAAAAAATATATATATAGATAGATAGATAGATATATTTTTTAAATTTAAATAGAAAAGAAAAATCTTTGTGCTAAACAATTATTCAGTATACAAGAAGTCAATTGTTCGCATTTTTCACTGGCTCTTCCACCACTTCGATGCATGATTATATGGCTTTTTTATTTCTAACTATACACTGCATAACAGCTAATTTATCATAATAATACATTATATTTTATCTCAAAAAACAAAAAAAGTACATTATTACAATTTCAAAAATGCCAACATTTTAATTTAATTCATAGCATTATTAGTACCTGCCTTTTTTTTCCCCACCACTTTCTTTAAAGAGTAATTTTCTTCTGAATTAATCGTAATTATCTGTTGGATAAATGTATTAAATAAAGAGTGGTGTGAAAAGAAGACGGGTACAAACAATGTTATGGACAGGTTTCATAGCGGCCTATTTTTTCATCCTTTTTTTTTTTTTAACACCCCTTTCTTTAAAGAATAATTTTCTATTGAATTAATCAAAATTACCTGTTGCATAAATTTACTAAATAAAGAGTGGTGTGGAAAAAAGACAGGTACTAACAATGCTATGGACAGGTTTCATAGCGTCCTATTTTCTCAAACCACACACACACACACACACATATATATATCTATATATATATATAATAATTTTTTATATATCTAAACGCAGACTAACGAAAAAATTCAACGATTAATCAAATCAACGTTTATTGTTAAAAAATAATGGTATGAATAATGTAGGACGCTATGACCCATGTGCGGAGTATATTAAAATGCTCGCAGCTCTGCTATTTATTCATTTATTCAAGATTACTGTTGTTTTCTGAATTAAAATTTAAAATTTATTGCTTCTTATTTTTTTCTTAAGCCATTATTATATTTAAAATATATATATAAATTTAACTTCCCTACACTGTAAATACAAGTGTCTGAAATTCAGACAAAATTGTGTCTCAATGGTTGTTCAATTTTAAGATGCTAAAAAGTGTCTTAAAAGGCACATCGTTTCACACTCGAAACGTCTGAAATTCCGCCATCTTTGATCCTGTCTGAAGTGAATATTTTTCATAAATAAAAAGATGCGTTTTATACTGTTTACCTGTGAGAAATAGATTTTAGAATCTCCTAGAGCATAGAATTTATATATTAATAATTTTTACAATAATAGTCCCCGTTGTCACCAGCGGGAATCGAACTGACAACCTATGGATTCAAAGTCGAGTGTCTTCCCAATCAAGCCATCGGTGCTCACGCTGTAATCCGCTTGTATAACGAAATATATTCTAGTATCCGTGAAACAAATTGAAGTTTTATGTCTTAAATATGCAATAAAACTGTTCATAAGAAGTAAAGCTTAATACATATTATCTTAAATTTCATGTGTAGAGGTTTAGAGTTTTTTTTTTTTTTTTTTTTTTTTTTGTAAAATGCGTAATAAATATGAAAAAATAGTAGCCTATGGATTTTAAACGATTTTTTTTTTTTTTTTTTTTATTTTGAAGTGTAGGGAAACATAAAATAATTTTTAAAACGCGAAAAAAAAAAAAATCAATTATGCACAAATTGTTTAAGATTGTTTAGCTACGAATTCGCTTTCTTAGCTACAAGTTACATGCTTCGTTTATCTTAATATTTTTTTGATTTATTACATGTGAGAATTTTAAATAATGTTTTTTAATTTTTAACAGAATAAGATCCGTGTCCAAGAATTTTAAATAAGTTAACTACTTATATTACATAAAATAATGTCAAATTTATTTGTTTAAAAAATGTTAAAACAGGATATGCATGCTGCTTAAAGTAGATTCCATATGGAAAATTTGTTAAGTAATACAAATGTCTGAATTTCTAAGTGTCTGAAATTTGTAATGTCTGAATTTTTAAGTGCATAAATTGTAAAATGTCTGAAATTTTATGTGTCTGAAAATGTTATATGTCTTAATTTCAGACATATCGACCTTATTCAGACACTTATCTGAGCTCATTTATAAAAAAGACACTTAAGTGTCTTAATTTAAGACAGCCCATGCGTCTGAAATTTTGCATGCGTAAGTGTTTCAGACATTTATGTGTCTGAATTGACATTTCAGACACACTTCTGTCTGAATTTAAGACGCTTCTATTTACAGTGTATGATTCATTAAATCTATATAAAATAGTTTTATTACAGAGAGTTGATAACAGATGTGTCCTCAGAGATATTAGCAAAAAAAGTACTTAATTAATCCTGTATTCCTATATTAACTATTTTAAAATTAAAGGCAAATTAGATAAATGAAACTAAGAATTACATTAATAACAAAATTTACAAACCATTCATAATGAAATTTTGTATAAGATTTTTTCTAGTATTTCTTTCCTAAATCAGATTAAAATATCCTTCAAACCAAATTACTTGAAATGTCTTCTATAATTTAGCAAAAGTAATTTCTTTGGATATGTATCTTTGCGCAATAATACTACTAATAATAATGGATTTTGAAAGATTTTTTGAGCAGTTCATTAAAGTTTATGCAACTTCAAAAGTGAAGTGACATTTCCTTCTACTTAAATTGTTGATAAGAAGCGATATAGTCATCGTTATTTGAGAAAAAGCTAGGTAGTAATCACGATAAATGGAATATTAGACTGATAATAATATATAATGTTTTTGATGTAAATGTATTTTTTGAACAGGAATTGTTAACATATTAACAATTTACCAAGTCATATTTTATTTTTAAGCCCTTTTTTTTTTAAGTTTATTTTCCTTAAATTAAGTTAAGCAGGAAAAACTTACAACTTATGTATTTTTATTAAAACTCAGCAAACTTTATAGAGGCTAATTTTATAAGGAGTTAATGAGAAAGTTAACTGACTAATTATAACCTCGAAAAAGTAGTTATTCATGAAGCTCAAATTGATAAAATGATGTTTCCATTGTCAATAAAATCCACTGTTAAACACTTTAACATAAGAACTATTATGAATTGTTTATCTTAATTTCATGTAAAATTACAGAGAAAAGTAAGTAGAGATATTATAAAAACTTATTTTATATATGCATTTTAATGGCTAATGTTATTTTAATTAATTATTGGATAGAATATATTAATCATTTATAAAACTTTTCTGAAGTAAAAATACTCATTTTTGATTTTTTATTAAGAAATAAAATTAAATATATATATATAGAATAAAGTTTAAGAATATCGTTTTTTTTTATTTTTTTAACTGGAATTTATTGCAAATTTACAAAGACTCTGTATAAAAAGTTTAGTAAATTTACAGAAATTCATTTCATAGTGTAATTCAGACATAACTTAGATGATCTGTAGATTTAAAATGTATTTAATACAACTAAATTGAAAAATATACCTTATCTTTCCAACATAAAAAAAAAAAATAAAAAAATTTAAAAAAATTAGCATGATTAAAAACGCAACTATGTAAATTTATAACTTATTGAAGATGCGTACGTATAACAAATACGTATGCATCGTTTGCTATACGTATTGTTATACGTATACGTATTTGTTATACGTATACGTATAATAAATTTATTACGTTTCTGGATCAGTTTAATTAATATTTTAAATAAAGCTTATACATTTGTGATAATAAACATTTATCGCCATTGAAAAAAAAAAATAGAATATAAAAATCTTAATTTATACTTTGATATCTTAATTTAACATTTACAAATTTTTAGAGAGGTCTTAAAGACTATTTTTTTTTTACATACCTGCCAAAATCCTAATTAATATTCTGTGGTATTGTTAATACACGCCTTTTCTTCACGCGAGTAAATTTAATCGTAATCAAAATTTGTAAAGTAGATGCAAAGCATTTTAATTCATCAAAACCCAGAGTCACCTGGAGGTGACAGATGTTTATCTTTTTTTTTTTTTTTTTTTTTTTTTTTTTCCCCATAAACAATTATATTCTTGCATATTATTTATTTCCATATAAAGTCAATGCGGTAGAGATTGACGTATTTTTACTGACAACAATGTGCTTATATAATTTGTCTTTTTTATATATATATATATATATATATATATATATATATTTCCGCGCTATTGAAGTGATATCGAGTTTTAACATTGTAAATGTCACACTATCTACCCATAAGTATTTGTCAAATATCAAGAAAATTTCTTTATAGATCATCTTGAAATTTTGGTAGTGTAAAGAACATGCTACACCTTATATAATTCAATAAAAGTTGTGTTCTGAATAGGAAAAGGGGACCAGTAAAAAATTAAACGAAAATCAAAATGTTTTGGATCCCCCTGTAAAAAGTACTGCTTTAAATGCGTTTTTACGGTAGCATGTGATTATGAGCATTTTTCTTACTATCTGTATGAATGTTTATGAGGCTGCTATATATATTCATGGAGATATAACGGTTTTCTAAAAAATTGCAAAAACAAATTCCACTTTTTATATTATAAGACATAGGATATTAAAATCAGTGCAAAGTCATTTTAAAGAAATTTAGCGTACTACATTAGACCCAGCATACGGCAGTCAGAATGCAAAAATGTTAAATATTTTGTGAAATATGTCCATTTTTACTAAATAATTTTTAACCACGCACGCACTAGCTTTTTAAAAAACTCATTTGCGTAATTTAATAGCCAAAAGTATTGAGCAACTTATATGAAAACCCCAAACAAATGTCGTATAAATTCAAAAAGTTATGAAAGATAGAATGAACAGAATTTCAGTTTTTCACAAAAAAAAAAAAAAAAAGATGGTAAAGGGTTTTATTAAATAAAAATGTGCGTAAAACCCTTTATAGTTTAGCTTTTATTACGAGAGAACTGAAATTATGTTCATTCTATCTCTCATATCGTTTTGAATTTATACGATATTTGTTTGGGGTATTCATATAAATTGCTCAATATTTTCGGCTATTAAATTATGTAAATGAATTTTTTTTTTAAACTAACGTATGCGTTGTTTAAAATTACTTCGTGAAAATGCTCATATTTCGTAAGATACTTAATATTTTTTCATTTTGATTGCAGTATACTGTGTCTAATGTAATATGCAAATTTTTCAAAAAATGTCTGCACTAGGTTTAATACACTACATGTTATAACTAAAAAGTAATTTTTTTTTTTTTCAATTTTTTTTTCAATTCGTTATATCTCTAAGAATATATGTGATAGCCTCATAAAAATTTATACAGATTATTAGAAAAATTCTCTTAATCGCATGCTACAGCCAAAATGCGTTTAAAGCATTACTTTTTCAGGGTGATCCAAAACATTTTGACTTTTGTTTAGTTTTTCACTGGTCCCCCTCTTCCCCTTCAGGACACAAATTTTGCTGAAATATATGAGGTATAACCTGTTATTTACATTACCAAAGTTTTAAGATGAGACTCCTAAAGAACTCTTCTAGATATTAGGCAAAACGTCTAAATTAGAAAGTGTCCAAATACTTATTGATAGTTAGTGTATAAGTTAAAAAAATTATGTCAAGAGCGTAAATGTAAGACTTTTTGTTATTGCATATAATAAAAGAATATATATAAGCTATAAAATAAATGCATTTTTGGAACTTAACAACTCAAATACTAAATAATAAATGGAAATAATAAATTTTGTAACAAATCACGAAAAAAATATATATATTCCTTTACCCTTAATATTACATGAAAGAATCACAAAATGAGTTTTTACTTTCTCTTACCTATAGATATTGTAGAGAAAGTGTTGTTTTTGGAT
This sequence comes from Salticus scenicus, assembly GCA_963930645.1. Classification (NCBI taxonomy): domain Eukaryota; kingdom Metazoa; phylum Arthropoda; class Arachnida; order Araneae; family Salticidae; genus Salticus; species Salticus scenicus. The sequence continues at coordinate 134,378,514 of OZ005651.1, read as the reverse complement.
CAAATTTTCGAAAGTGAGTTTTTGTTCTATTTACAAGTTTTGAGGTCCCCTGAATTCGAAAAACAAGTTTTTAGCAGTTGGTCTCTGTGTGTGTCTGTTATCAGCATATCTCAAGAACATATAGTAGTAGGGAGAGTAAACTCGGTATTCTAAATCTGTATCATATAGTGATGCTACATTAAAATTTTCGTTGAGATCAAGCAGGTGGTTCGTGTACAGATTCATTCAAGAGAATTCAAGTACATTACGTCTATGGGGGAAATTTCTCGTAAGTACAGTGTAACATCTGTAGGCTTCGCGAAGCAAAATTGAATGAATACATTTTTCATATGCATAAAAGCATTTTTTGTGTAGATTGTGGTATAGAAATCATCGATTATTCGTTTACAGGGCAACCCAAAATATTTGGATATATTGGGGCTGTACTTGAAAATTGCTGGAAGTTTATTTCATTTTGCGTTAGGTGTTATCCATATACAACTTAATTTAAGTACATAATGTGATGTGCATGTAGACTATACACATTATACAGGGCTACCCAAAGTTAAGCTAAATGTTCTTTCCTATTGAATGTAGTCGATAAAAGTCCTTTTTTACTTTTTACTATGCCAACAAACACTGCTTAGGTAGAAAAACAAATTGTTCATATCCATACTGTACACAAAGTATTGTTTGATGTTCTATTTTCAACTCTGGTTTTGTATAATATCAGTTTTTAGGCGACATAAATGTGAAAGTCCAGTTTTTAGCGGTTAATCTGTATGAATATCTATTATCAGCATAGCTTAAAATCAAGCGACTGCAGGATATTCAAATTTAGTATTTTGAATTTCGTATTAGGTTGCCATTTTAAAAATTTGGTCAAGATTAACAAACTTGGAGGTAAATTAATAACAGCCTTTTTTTTTTTTTTTTAAACAAATGTAGACACATTAATTGAATGGGTGGTTAAAAGGGCGGTAGCCCCCTTACACATAATTATATGTCAAATAAAGCTTTCCTAAACTTATTTTAGATTTTTTTTTTTATGTAGATTAAACTTTATTATCTTAGCTTATTGATCTTACAACTCAATCTGCAATCTGTTTTTATAGTATTGAAATGCAAGGTAAGAGAATGTCCTGTAAGTGATACACCAGATTACTATTATTTTTTCTTTTTGTAAACAGGTCAGGGAAATTAACGGATATTGACACAACGAATATTAACAGAGTTAAATATTTAAATATTTTTATTATTAATCTGATAATTTTAATCATTAATTATTTAAATATTTTTATTATTTCATCCCGTTATTTACTCCTGTTGTTATGCAGACGAAGATGCATGGCATTGGCCACAGGTACTTCCAAGTTCCAAAATCTTCGAAAATATTTGTAGAATATTATTCAACAAATAAAAATGTAATGTAAAAAAGAGCGTGTCTCCTAACAATATTACGGAATTTTAATTAGCATGTTGTCAGGTATGCTTTTATATTCGATTCAGTTATTGACACATTTCATTGAAATTTCGTTACGTGATAAACTATTTTACATATTTAGTTAGAATTACAATCACTATTCAAATAATATTTTTGACTGGTAAAATATTAGCATTCCTAAAGAAACCTTTGTTCGAAATTTATTAAAATTTTGTGGTAATGTTACTTGTGATATAAATTACTTTGTAATATGGCATGTAAATATATCATTCATTTTACAATGTTAAAAATTTCTGTAAATTTAATGTAAATTTTTATCCAGAGTCTCTGTAAATTTACAGTAATTCTTAGTTAAAAGTGAATAATCGAGATTTTCAATCTTTATTCTGTATTTTTACATAATTTTATTATTTAATTTTTTAATTAAAATTAAAAATGACTGTTTCTACTTTAGAAAAACATTCTAAGTTCGAAATATATTCTCACCAATAATTAATTAAATTAATGTTAGTTATTAAACTGAATATATAAAATAAGTTTTTTAACATCTCCGTTTGTTTTTCTCTGTAATTTTACGTAAGACTTAAGATAATATATTACACAGAGTTTTCTGTTGAAATTTTTAACAGCGTACTTGGATTATTTGGATAATCTACAAAGGCAATTCTGTATTTTATACTAATGGTAATGTATATTTAGAAAAATTTATTCAAAAGTTTCTCTTTTATTATTTTAAGGAATTGTGTTTATTTTTAACTACTCCTTTTTCAAATGAATATTTTGTTTCAAATTTAAATTAAAAATTTTAGTCTTTTATATTAGCGGTACTGTACATTTCGTAAAATATATTCAGAAATTTCTTTTTTATCATTCTAAAAAATACTATTTATTTTTATATACTTAACTTTTAAATGAATATTTTGTTTCAGATTTGAATTAAACATTAGGTCGTATACAAGTTATATGAAAATTTTTAAACTTTTTTTTTTTTTAACAAATGAGTTGAAATTGAAAGCAAATTGAAAGAACACTTTCTCGAATCATATAACCTATATTTCTTCATCCACGAATTTTCATTAAGTTTAGATTTGCATTAAACGAAAGCAGCGACAGAAATTACGTATTCATATGTTCGTCATTTATTAACCTGCCATCCTTCAATGCGTGAAAAACTTCCTCATTTCCGTTAGAAAAGAAAAATAAAAGAAAATTTATGATCTTTAATTACAGTAACCATTTTCTTAATCTGACAGAAACCCCTGCACAATATAAAGACAATTTACATTTTTCATATAAAATATTTGTTAACAACGGTGAACCGTTTCGTAATTTAGAGGAGTTCGGTGTGTGACGTTTAATAAGATATTCAGGATTTTATAGGATATTTATACAAGATTTCTGGTGCGTGAGACTCGATGATGAGTTTTTTCTTTCTTTTCTTTTCTTTTTTTCTTTTTTTTACTGTATGTAAATATTATGTTTTTTTCTAGAACATTTTTTGCGTGTCGACCTCACTGAATCGTATATTCACCTTATTATTAATTTCTATGTTTTTGCTTGGAAATCTTTCATTATCATATTAATATCTAATAAGGGAGATTTTTTTTATATATTTCATAAGTCCGAATCAAAGTTTTCAGCTCCCTTGAATCAGAAATTTCTTTACAGTCACGCTTATTTTTGCATTAAGCTATTTGACGCAATATTTTTGTTTAGTCTGTCAACGAGGAGACAATGCAGTTTTTAGTTTTAATTTAAATTCTCTTTTACATTCATTCCAATGACAACAAAAACAAAAGAGTAAAAACATTAAAATATTGGAATTAAAATTGAAAAACTTCATTTATTTTCTCCCGCTTCATTTAGAATTTCGAAATGGAAAATTTACTAATAAAAATTAAATAATTCATATATATTTCGATAACAGAGTTTAAAATTGCGTAATATTACCGACAATGATATCTGGTAAACTAAACAGTTACAGCAAAGAATGTGTTAACTATTAAATGTAACAAGATATGTTAACAGAATACTCGCCATGTTTTAAACAATCTAGTAAAATATTAGACATGTTTCTTGGATAAAAAAAAAATATATATATATATATATATATATAATTCATCATTTTAATGATCAAATACCAAGAAAGAAGACTTGAACTTCAAGGTATCAATAAATAATTTACGTATGGAAGTGAAGCATTAAAAAAAAAAAAAAAAAAAAAAAATAGCTATTGAGGAAGTTAATAAATGTAAAAAAGTAACTGTGAAATTTCCTAAAAATATGCTATATCTTTACCAAAAATAATTATGGTTTCTGAGACAGTGATACATGATATCATATAAAATCATTATCATTACCTAACAACTCAATGATTTAAACAATGAATTAAAAGCATGTAAAAGTGGAAAAATGAAGCAAAAAATAGTTTTATAGAATTGTAGATACATATAGGGTAATTTAAAAAAAGAAGTTTGTTAAAAAATCATGGGCAGAGCAACCCAGTATCATCACATAACAATAGAAGAATAAAATATAATTAGTAAAAAAAAAAAAAATAATAATAATAATAAATTTAAGAGGATTTAGTAGGAATATACAGTTAAATAATGTGCAAAAACAGCAAACATCCACGTATATAATACAATAAAATGAGTTAATTTTCAAAAATTTAGCACATACGTTGGTTATGTCGTTTATGAACATACATAAAAATTCCCTTTTAATAAAAATAAGTTTCATTATGGAAGAAGATATTTTCAAATTGAAAATAATGCTCACAGAAACACAAAGATAAATAATTTCTAGATTAATAGCGCAAAGGCAGCATTTTTAATACAAATGTCATATATATATATAATGTTAAGGATTCCTCATTAAAATGATCAAACACCAGGAAGGAAATCAATAAATAATTAGATATGGAAGTGAAGCATGATACAAAACAAAATACATTGAACAAGTTAACAAATTGATAAAAATAACTTTAAAATTCACACACACGCCAAAAAAAAAAAAAAAAAAAAAAAAAAATGCTTATGTACGTATAATGTTTCTGTGTATGGAAAAATTCACACATAAAAAAATAAATAGATAAACAAAATATAAAATGTCTTTTACGCTTTTTCTATGTTTGATCGATTTAATTGCCTATTTAACTGAAGTAAAAAATAAATAAATAAATAAATAAAAGTGTAAAGAATTACTATAACTTCATTTTAAATGAATACGATGCATGTGTTCTTCTTTTAATAATTTTTTAAATAAATATAATGTATATTTTTGATGAATATATGGCCTTTTTTTTTTCTTTTTTTTTTTGGCTAAATCTTGCATACAAACTTTTTATTTTTACTATTATTTAAACATTTATATTGGATGTATAAAATACGATTTTTTTTTTCTGAGAATAAATTTTCAACAAGAAAATTGTAATATTTTAACTAAGGATATTTGAAACTATAAATAATATCAGGCATCAAATAAAATATAGGTTTAGAAATTTAAAACACCATTCTATTACAATTTTATTATTACAATTATTACTATTATTACAATTTTATTAAAACAAGATTAAGATAACATTTATGTAACAAGTTATTTCTAAAAGAATTTAAAACGTCTCCTTCAGCAGTTTCACTTGAGGATTAGATTTTAGCAAAAATCTACTATGCATTTCTTTCTTTTGATATTTATTTTATAAATTTCAATCTGCTTAACTATAAACTTGTTCAAATTCCGTAATTTCGGATAATTTCGTAAAGCAGTGTATTACAGGTTCTGTACTTATTGATTTTTCAAATTCTTTAAATATTATTAGCTTCGAGTCATATCTGTTACTTACTTTCATTTGTCAAGATATTAAATGAATATTACTATTTGGAAAAATGATACTTGTGTTACAAAAATGTCCATCTGGCAATACTGCTTACGACAATCGTTGCTATTGGTAACTAATGTACAGAAAAATATTAAATAACTTTCTCTTTTAAGTTAATAAAGAAAAACATTAAAATTATGATTTATTTTTAGTGAAAATGAACCTTATATATATATATATATACACACACACATATATATATATATATATATATATATATTATTAATAAGACATTTCATTTGACGAATTTTTTATCTGTACAATATGTCATTAAAATAAGGGGGGGGGGGAAATAACGTTTTAATTTATCAGTATAGGTCAAAAGTAAAACTTGAGGTAAATAGGCCCTATTTAAACTGATTACTTCTGAAAAAAAAAAAAAAAAATCTCGTGCTTCTTTTTCTGTTTTTTCTTTTTCTTTTTCCTTTACAGTCTGACCTACGGAAAAAATCTACTATATTGAATATTTTCTGTATTGTTCTGTTACTGATAATTTCCCTCTATGTATCTTTTTCCTTACTATACTTATGAGAAGCAAATATTCAAACCGTGTTTTCTCCATAATAATAATAATAATAAAACTAGTATGTTGTGGCCACCACAAGACTTTCTTCTATATTTTCCAATATATCTTCGAATTTTTTTTTTCTAAGTTTTTTTTTTTTTTTTTTGTTAAAAGTAAAAAAAATCGATAACTTTGTTTTAAATTATCACAGATTTATGGTTCAACCATTCGTTTTAAAGGTATTGACGAGATCTTTCGAATGATACCCATCTTCAAAATTTAACCCCCCCGGGGGGGTACTTCCCCCCCAGGGGGGAACCGATGCCCCCCCCCCATGCACAATTTTTTTTCCTAGTTAACTACTACTATCATCAATAATTCAAATTAATTTTACAATCACAAGTTTAAAATAACTCTCATTATGCCCATTTATACGGAATTTTGTCCTATGCTGCCATGTTAAAAATTTGCATAAAATGCGATTACAGCGCCACCTGTTGAGCTATTGATCCCCAAATCTAATGGGCACCAGTTCATGTCAGGGTGCAACTAAATACCAAGTTTGGTTAAATTTCATTCATATGTTCGTGAGATACAGCGTCCACAAAAAAATGATACAGACAGACAGACAGACACACAGACAGACATTTTCTAAAAACTATCAATTCGTGTTCAGGACATCCCAAAACGTGTAGATCCGTCAAAAAACGGAGGTCGAAAATTTTCGCGAATCCAATACTTTCTCTATATTACATATAGAAGAAAGTAAAAATGGGTTAGTGATTTTTCTTTAAACTCAACATAAAATAGCATGCTTACATATCTTCCTAAGTATCTCTACATATTTTCCTACTAACTAGTAACACATCTAAAATAACGATCATTAATGTTTAAGTTTAGTTATTTTTAAATATATAAATTTTTTGTCTTTTCTGAAAAATTGTATCCGAAGAAGAAAACATGGTTTGAATATTTTCTCCTCAAATATTTTCTGGCAACTTTGTGGCCAGAAATTGCCTGTAAAATAACAGAACTTTTTTTACAGTGTGAATTCAGTGAAACAATATGATTTTCTCTATAACGTATTTCTTAGATGTACAGGGTATATCAGGAAATTTGATCTTATGTTTCGTTTTACTTGAATGTGTTTTAGTAAAGCAAAATTAGCAACCAATTCCTGCAAACTTTTTGCTGGCGTCAAACCATTGTAACATGAAACTTCTTTTGTGGTTTTAACACGGTTACACGCGTAATGATACTGCTTTAATGCTTGTTCTTTTCTCAAGCAATATATTGTACTGTCATTTAACAATCATATATTTTCTCAACTTTTCAATAGGTAGTAGTAAAAATTAAAATTTTTATAATCATTCATTTCTTTACTATTTTGTTGTGGAATAAAAAAAAAATAAAGTATGAAAATTATAAATTTTTAAACTTTTTTTTTTTTTCATATAATTTGAATATCTTACGTCATATGAAATTTCTGAAGGCTGATTCAGATTCTACATGAAAACATACATAAAAAAAGCTATTGATTTCAAATGGTATGCAAAGTGGCTGTTAAAAAGTGTAATTAAATTTCCTATGTAACTTAATATATGAATTTAATTAGAGAAGCGACAAGTTTTGCTACTTTACATGGCTTAGATATAAAAAAACGGACATTTGAACTTAAAAATCAATTAAATTGCACTTCATAAATGGGGAGAAGGGGGGGGGCATATGTGTTAATTTTTATTTACACATAGAAATACGTAATCTAGTGCCTTAGACAGCTGTTATATTAAGTACAAGTATTGCTAGAGAAATTTTCAGTTTATATTAAAATTCCCTACTTGTATCCACAAAGGTAATTTGAGTTTCAGATACATTCATAATAAACGTTATTCTATTTAAATTGACTCTATCGATAGACAAGAGACAAGAAATTCTGGATTTTAAGCTGTTAAATAGGATTTCCAGAGTTCGAACTGAAGTAATGATCGTCGGCTTAGCTGTTCGAAAATTTTTCATGGTTTTATCCAAAACTGCCAAAAATATCAACTGGAACGCTTTAGAAAGTCCCGCGAGGAAAACATCCCTCTGAAATCCAAGTCGTTACAGTAGATTTTTTATTTTAGACAATCGGCTTTAAACCTGATACAAGTACTATTATATTGATTTAATGAAGATAGGTTAACCTTTTAACGTGAGAAGCGTTCTCGGCACCAGAAAGCAATTAATAATTACCAAAAATTCATATCGGAATTAATAAGCAACCTTTTACTTTTCAAACTTAGCTAAAAATGCCGTTTATCTATCATCTTTTAATTTGCTCGTAAATTTTGGTGCCATTCTGTATTAAATGAGCATCATTACCTTGGCCCTAAAAGTTTAAAATATATATAAAGTTTAAAATATATTCAGTTTAAAATATAAGGTTGCGGTTGTGAGGAATAAGGCCGATTTACTGCTCTAGGATTCTCGGCCTGAGGGGCAGTGCCCTCCATGGGGTTTTCTAAAGGGCCCATATTTACGCAAGTTTCGTAGAAAACCATGGATAACTCCGAACGGATATAATGACGAGCACGACTTGAGATCGAACCCGGCACCTCACGCCTAGCAGCTTTGGGCGCAGAACCACTCGGACGCTGGTGGGTTAAAATATAAGAAATGAAATACAAAAAGCTTATAAATTAATCAAAAAGTAAAAAAGAATTGCATTATTTTTTTCATTTAAAAAGAATGTAACTTGTTTGTATAATAAAATATATTGAACGCGCATTTTATATCTTCATCTGTCAGGTATAATAAACCAGTTTTCAAAAAAGTGTGAAAATTATCAGAAATACTTAACATGTGTCATTTGTTTAAAGAATTAGTTTTCATTTATTAACCTTGAAATACCTACATTAACAGACATATAACCTTGTATTTAAACTCATCTGTTCACGGAAGTAATTTTTTTCCGTTGAATAAATTATCCGCCTTGAAAAATCTTATTGTCACCCGAAGCATGTCATGAGGAAGTATTTATATAAATAAACATTATATAGGAAAATTTTCAAGTTATCTATAGGAAAATGATCATGTTTTCTATAAATATCAAATAATAGTGAAATATCAACTTATCAGTTGTGGGAAAATCAAGATACATATTAACCCGTTAGTAGTCGTTAGTTAGTCGATTCGCCGCCAATTCCTTCAGAGTTTATTCAACAGCCACCAAAAATTTTTAGAAGGGGCATTTAATATACATAATCAACGATTATTCCAGTGGATTCGCTTTTATGTATATCAAATGCCACTTCTAAAAATTTTTGGTGGCTGTTGAATAAACACTGAAAAAGTGGGCGGCGAATCGACCAACTAGCGACTACTAACGGGTTAATAAACTTTATTTATATTCCAATAAAAATTTAAAACTTTTTTTTTTTCTTATTCTTAACTATCATTATTAATTAAAAGCTTATAAATAAATATTTTTTGTCAAATAAATGGATGATTCAGAGTTTTAATAATATAATCGAAACTGAGAAAAACATTGGGATTGACATAACGATAAAATAATTGTAAAACGATAAAAACATTTGTTTAAAATACGTTTGTTTAAAAATATTTGTTCAAAAACGTTTGTTTGATATATTGCTTAATTATTTAAACTTTAAATAAGAAATACTGTAATTTTTTTCATCACTACTTACGGCACCAGTATAATGTAATTCATTATCATTTTTATCAGCTCGCAGTAAAGATTTATATTTAGAGTTTCTTGTTTTAAAATCATATTTAAACTTTTCTAAATTTTCTAAAAGCCAACAGAATCTTTATTATCCTCTGTTTTCTTATCAAACTTTTTCTTTTTTAAACTATGACTTGGATTTGTTATTGTTTTTTTTAAATTAGTTTTTATCATAATTTCAATACCGTCAACCAGTTCTTCAAAACTGATAGAATCCCTAAAATTACAAGATAAAAATTGTGGCATTAAAATTTCCTTTTATGAGAAACCTGGTTATATGCGAAAGTTTCCTTAAAGTAAGTTTCAAGGTTTATTTCAAATTGTATAAAATTAGTAGTAACCATCACAAGATAGAATTCAAAAGAAAAAATTGCTTAGTGAAAGCTTAAAAATATTACTAAAAGGACAGCCTAAAGAGAACGTATTCTGTTGCTATGATGTTTGGTTTAATTTCTTTTTTAACCGTAGGAAACTGCTAAATTAAAGCTTATAAAAAATTCTAGGAAAAGTATCCAAATTATGAAATATTTGGCAACTTATTTATTATGCCTCATATATTTTCTCCGACGTTTTGTCCCGACGACAAAAAAGTTATCAGTAAAAATTAAAGAATAACAGACTGATTATCAATAATTAATGCTTGAAATATGTTGTAGGTGTTTCAGGGATTATGAGGCTTTTTCCTATTATCTAATTATTCTACTATCTAATTATTTTTTTCTATTTCTATTATTTCTATTATTCTGTTGCTATGGTATTTGGTATCATTTCTTATTGAAGCATAGCAAACTGCTATTAAAGATTATAAAAATTTCTAGGGAAGAAAAAAAATAAATAAAAAATAAAAAACAGCTATCTAAAATCTGAAATACTTGAAAACTATGACATACTATGCTTCATATATTTTCGCGGATGTTTTCTCCCAAAGACAAATAAGTTATCAGTAAAAATTAAAAAATAACAGAATGATTGGGAAAAATTAGTGCTTAAAATGTGTTGTAGATATTGCATGTGATTATGAGGCTTTTTTGCATTATCTGTATTAATTTTTATCTGAATGGCACGTATATTCATAGGGGTATAAAAGATTTCTCCAAAAACTTTTTAATTAATTGTCCATTATTCGATTGTAACATGCAGACTACTTAATCTTTAGGATAGTCATTTTTTGGAAATTTGACAAACTACATACTAAATGCAACATGCTTCAATAAGAATAGAAATATATATTATACATCCAATGAAATATGACCAGTTTTACCAAATAAATTTTAACTGCGGACACGCAGGCTCTAACATAATTTCTTTTACGTAATTTATTACCCAAATATATTTAGCTACTTATATGAAAACCCCCAAGCAAATATCGTGAAAGTTCAAAACGTTATCGTCTACAGAATTAACTGAGTTTTAATTCATCTCACAAAAAAGGGGGAAAGGGGGGACGATAAAGGGTTTTATTGATATTTATTTGCAATCACTGTATATTGTATACTATTGATTAAATTAAAATTAAAATTTGGATAAAACCCCTAATATTGCTTTTTCTTTTTGGAGAGGAACCGATATTCAGTTCATTTTATTAACGATAACGTTCTGGATATTCACGTTATTTTCTTGTGTTCGTTGGTTGGTTGGTCAGTAGTGCTGCACAATGAACAATTGATGAGAGCCTGGGATTCACACCTGGGGATGGTCCAGAGGACCAACCTCTGTTGGACCATGGACCAACCTCTGTTGTTCATGTTCAATTAATATAAGTTACTCATTTTGTTTTCCTAAAATTAGTTTCTTATGCAATTCTAGTCTAAATAACATAATTCGAACATTTTCATGAAATAAAATTACCAAAATTTAAAGTAAATCAAAATAAATAAGAAATCAAATTAGAGGAAGAATCCTATATCAGATTTCCTTTGTCTTTCACGTGCCATCACTAAAAACAATAAGATATGTTTTTGATTTATTTATTAATGTTATATAGTTATAAAAATTATGAAATATATAATTAAATCTTATATTACTATTTAAATATTTTTATTAATTATTTTGAGATATTAATACTTTACATTATATTTATGAGATAAGTTTAACTAAAATTATTCTACTTTTATCTTTTATATGCTGTTTCTAAAAACAACAACAATAAATTTATATAACCTACTATTTATTGTATCACATAATCGTTTTATTTATTTTTTTAATATTAAACAATTCAAATAGTTATTAAATTTAGATATTCATAATTATTATACTACCATTCAACTATTTTCCCTTTTCATAAATTTATTTTACTATAACATTAAGATTATTTATTTTATTAATTATTTTGAGTCACATTATATTTATATATGTAAATTTAACTAAAATAAATAAGGTATTAAATATAATTTTGACTTTTAGACGCATTGGAAGGCGGTCCACTGTGCCGCATGTAGAGGTGGTCCACTGTGCCCCATGTGCAGACAAGACAAATAATAATATTAAAATTATATATAGACTATAAATATGCTAATATTTTTTATAAATTTAAGAACAACAATATATTACCTTTTCTTAACATTTATCCAATACTTGTAGTCAATTATTCAGTCCTGATAAAATTAAAAAAACTTCAAACATGAAAAATTACTTTGAGCACCTCAAAACATAAAAATTGTATAAAATGGCTACCTTAGCATTTACCATGTGGTTTTTTTGGATGTATACAAGTAGTACCATACGACCATCTATGACTCTCAATATAAACTAAATGAATTAAATATTAAGAGATTTAAATAGGGGTGGCCCACTGTGCCCCTAGGTCCACTGTGCTCCTGTCTCCCCTATGTATGTCTAGCGATAGCGGTCGCAAAAAACACTCTATTGACTTGCAATTTGGTACACATGTTAATGAGCCGCATAGAATTAGCTGTATAGTTTTGAGTGTGTGCCCTATTTGTAGTTCGTGTATAGGGACACACCAAAGTTTTTCTTATCATTACGGCCGCCTATAGACGGAATTTGCATGTAATGCAATGGCGGCCGCAAAAAATCTCCGATTGACTTGCAAACTGGTACACATTTTTTGAGTCTATACAAAAAATACAAAAATAGCTGTAAAATTTTTGGTGTACATATTGTTTGTTCTTCGTGTACAGGGACACACCAAAGTTTTTCTTATCATACTGGCCCATGAGCAGATTTTTGTTTAAACGCATTTTAACATGGTTACACTGCATTTAACAAAATGAAATTAATATACATTATTAAGAGTCTCTAAAGCATGCTTTCTGAAGAAAATATGTGCTTAGACAATAATTAATGTACATGTACAGAACCTTACAAAAGTCTTTCGACAATGTCACGTAATCAGGGAAATTTTATCAAATTTCATTATGCTACATTCAACATACTGGTATTAGCATACATTATTAAGATACTTAGAAGCATGTTTTCTCTAGACAAGAGGTATTTATTGGCTAAATAATTTATTTACAAGACCACATACAAGAATTCCGATGGCATTCTGTAACCCTTCAAATGACGTTAAGCTTGATTTAAATACTAATAAGTTATAAAGAATTAGTTATATAGTTTTTATTGGTGTATATAATTACTGTGGCTCGTATACAGGGACACATAAAAGAATTTCGTACCATTACGGTTTATAGATATATTTCTTATAAGTGCATTTTAACATGGCTAAACTCTTTAACATGACATAAACATATATTAATAAAATTTTTAAAACATGTTTTCTGTAAAAAAAAAAAATAAATAAATAACAGACGTAGAATTGGTAATTTGTTTACAGGGCAACACAAAATAATTCTCGTTTATTATACAATCATACTCACTTTACTCACTTTACTGCTTCGTAAATAGATTACAGAACTCTTATACTTACCTCCAAAAAAGTCTGAATCTTGATAATCTAAAGAAGTTGTTTGATACAAAAACAGCTCTCCTCACTAACACAAGTTGAACTACCGTTTATATTTGAGGCCCACTGGAGACGTTTGACGTGCTTCCAACTTTTTAAGCAGAACATTTTGAAATTATCTTGGAAATACTCATGAAAATTTAAAGTGGAAACTACGATGACCATTTTTAAGATTTAATATGAAAGCATTTGTCTGCCAAATCAACGGTATATACCACACATTAAGATTATATAGCTCGAAAAATTTTCAGTGATTCTAGAATGAAAAGCTTTTGAATCATATTTGCATATTTTAGGGCAATTTTACAGCCAGACGTTCAAATACCAAACAGATTAGTCGGATTTTTACATGAGAAGAATTTACAAAAAGGTTGAAGTATAGATATAATTAAACTTCTGCTGTATATATATCTTCCTTCGTTTAAAATAGGCGAACGGATTGCCAATAAATTTGGTCTATGGGAGTTTCATGAGATGTGCTTAAAGAATTTAAACTTTTTTTTTTTTTTTTATTAAAAAAAATCTACAGGTAGCGTTTTGCATTAAAAAAAAAAAAAAAAGAGTAAATATAGCAAAGAGAAATGCTCATGTGGAATGCATATGGAATTTGAATATCCTTCCCTACAAACATGAGTTGTTGTCCTATCAGCAGCTAATGGTTCTCGCGGTTGACACTTGGTTAGTTCGGATAGTTGTAGTTGGCCCAATGGCTTTTTTTTTCGTCCCCCTCAGTTGGCATTTCATTTGTTGAGACACTATGGTTGTAACTATGGTTGGTTCACCATAATGAACAACTTTATAAGTTCAACAATTATTGATGTGTTAAATTTGCATATAACGGCTCATTTCTAACCATTTCGTAACTTCAAAGAATATATATAATTTTATTCCACGCATTAAAATATCGTTGAGGATGTTGATTATTCGCAAGAAAGTATAAAAAAGTATAAAAATAGCGAACAATAAATACCAAAATCGATTTCCAAGTAAAATACTGCACATGGGCCAACAGTTTGGCCATCAATCTAGACAACGACAATTTATGACCATTGGCAAAAAAAAAAAAAAAAAAAAAAACCACCATTGTTTCAATGTTGGAACATACAAATTTTGTTTGTGGGGATTGATTAGTTTTTGATCCTGTGTGAGCTATTTCAATTTTAAATTTGCCCTGTTCCCCTGTAAAGCACCATCTGGTTGACATTTTGTTATCGCTCGTTTTAGCAGCAGAATATTTGTTCATATGCTGATATTTTATTATAACCAACCTGTATATTCTACTTGAGTTATTTGTATTTAGTTGATGAAATTTATATATAGTCCCTTTAACAAATACAATTAAAACTACATATTTCTTAAAGCAGAAAATTTAATAACAGTTCAATATATGTACGCAAACTTATTTTATGTAAGCACTTCTCATTCTTTGATATTGTTATTCTACCCTTTTTACATCTTAATCCAGGAAAAGCTTATGACAAATATCAATGATGATTTATTATTGGCTGTCATCTAGTGCTATTTTCTTATTTAGTTTTAAGTCTTGGTTTCAAATAAGCGCATATATTTGACCTCTCAACTATGGCTGATTCACTTTATTTTGGTATAGGGTACACAGATTAATGAAGTTAGAGACAGTGATTTGTAGTTGTCAAGCTCATAACTTTAAAAGTAACATTGCTCAATGAAAGGGTGACAAATTGTTGCCTTAGAAATTTCTTGTGAACAAGTTCTAATGACCTCATGTCTCGTAGGTGATATCTTAGTCAAAGTGATATGTTTACTTATGAGAAATATTTTACGAAAACATTGATGTAATCAGTCAATAAGGCATAATATTTCAATAATATAAGAACATCTGCTTTTTTGTTTTTTTCCTTTTTAGTATTCTTGATGCAATAATCTGTAAACTTAACTAAGAGTTAAAAAGAAAGATGATATTATTAAATTAACTAGTTTATTATTAAAAGCTTTTAAAAAATATTTTCCAAGCAATACTATAATTTTTTTTTTCAAAGATTTTTTCAGCTAGATATTATCCAATTATTATTACTTTTTTTTTTAAGTAATTGAATTGTTTAACTTCTTTTTTATGTTACGATGACGTTTCATTCAGCTAGATTATCTAGGAATGAGTAAATTTCATCATCTGAAATGTTCAAGTTATATTCTCACAAAAACTTAGCAATATCGGTTTAAATCATCATGTTTTATCTCAGAATTTTACATGCTATTTTTATTTAGATTAAGTTTAAGCTGTGTAAAACTGAATTTTATGAAAGAAATCATAAATTGGAATTTCATGATCGTGATGTACAAGAAAGACTATGAATTTCTTTACACCCGATTAAGCCTTTCACTGTAACACCGGAATTATAACTGATGAAAGATGACGTTTAGTACCAGAATTATCTTTCAGCAATATAGCTTATTTTTTTAGAATAATGTTGTTTCTTAATTAGCGAAATAGAATTATAAGATATACAGTGAGGGATCAAATTACACAGGTCTGCTAAATTTCACACCTCTCTCTCTCTCTCTCTCTCTCTCTTGTTCACTGCTTTAGGTTCTTCGAATGTTTTTTGATAAGCTAAAGAAATGCTTATCTTTTAATACCTATAAATTAAGGGTTTTTCACAAAATAGAGATGAATATCTGACGAATTGACACAGAGGCTATAACATAATCGAAACTCTATATGTATAAAACACAGTAAAATAATACATTATTTAAGCGTTGTGTTTTAAATATCTCTGTTTCTTCATAACAAAGCTCAGTTTTGCGTTTTTCGCTTGTAACCGCCTTGAAGGCACTCTCTATGAAGCATACAACTATAATCTGCTACTATGTTAACATTCCATCGTCCCTGATATCGTCTTTCCATTTCTTTGATGGCCTAATGAAATCACTCTCTTTGTTCTTCACTCGCATCACCTAGAATTTTTCTTTTTTTCTTTCGTTTATAAATAACGGAGATGGGAGTTGAGAAAGTGAATATTTAAGCTCATTTCTGTCAAAACTGTACATGATATAAATTGTTGAATATCTTATTCCTTAATCAGCACCCGAAAATTACCTTAAAGAAAAAAAAATCATCACAGACTCTTTATATATATAAACATATATAAATGATAGTTATCGTAATAAAATTTAACCATAATATTTAGCAATTAATAGACACATACAATAACAATACCAACACAACAAAAATAGAACTGATTGTAACATATAGGTAAGACTTACACAAAAATGTTGCGATACAGATTACGAACCAATAAGAGACAAAAACAATTTGAATTACTTACGCCGACATAAATAACAATAATAATGTATATATATATATATATATATATATATATATATCGGAAGTACTTAACGAAACAGCCTTGCCTTCCAGACATACAAAGAACTTTCATAAACTTTCACTTTCCAGTAATGATTTAATCACAAAAGCAATTAAAACGAACAAGAAAAAAAAAAAAAAAACTCTTTGGATTACCCTGTATTATAAAAAGCTACAAATGACTTGTAACTGTAACACATTATTTCATTTAGTGTTTATATTTGTATGCGTTTGTGTAGAAATACAAGGGATAGACATACAATTTTTTCTAAAATTATTAATTTCTTGGCAAGCTTTATAATTATAAAAAGAAAAAGTTTCAGCAAATTTTTAAAGACTAGCAGAAAAAAAAATGACAAAACGTTAGAGAAACATTCTTCTGAAAAATAAAATGCACACGTTTAATTTTTGTTCAGATATGCGCATTTTCAGTAAGTATTATTTATTGTGTATCCGCGAAATGTAACACTCTTTTTATTTAGAGTTCCAATTATTTTACCCGCACTTTAAAACACCATTTTTATGAAAAACCCCTCATGCGCTTACAACTCTTAGAAAAATTTAAATTCTGCTTTTTTTACGATAACTTTCTCACTTTTTATTCGATTCAAATGAAAATTTAACATAGGTTGCCTTATATATCCAGATTGTAACTTATGTAATAAAAAAAGGGCTATCTTTCGCGTTTGTGCAATACTTAAATATTTACGAGAAGTATTTATATATATTGTTTAAGTTGAACATATGCATTTTATATTAAAAGGAGACTTGGCGCTGGATTATTAAAATCAGTAAAAACTACAACTTCAGAAACGCCAAAGAAAAAAAAAATTCTCTTTGAAGTTTCTGTCATTGTAGTTTTTATATGTGTTTTATGTTTTAGAGTAATATTTCGGTAAATGCTTTGTCAATTTTTCTGCAAGTCTGTAAAATTTTGTTGGAATCTCTTCTTGTAAAAAACATGCTAAAAAACTACTAATCTTAGAAAAAATATATATATATAGGGTAGGTGCTCCAGTGAGTGGCATGCTCCAGTAATTGACACCTATCCCGAAACAATTATAAATAAGAAAAATAATAAAATCATATATTTTACATATAAAAATTTTAACATTTTATGTCAAACACTGGAGCATAGGGTGCTAATAACTGGTAAAATGAATAACTAGCAGTGTCAAACACTGGAACATAGGGGTCAATTACTGATCAAATGAAAAACTGGCAGTGTCAATTACTGCAACATTGAGTGGGTGTCAAATAAAAATTCATAAAAAAAAATAATTGTTATCAAATGTATATATTTTAACATATATGTGGTTCTGAATATCTTTCATACCATATGTACTAACTTAAGATTTCTAAAAATATTTTCTGATGACTAGAACATTAAAAACATCAAATATTGCTCTAAAAGTTTCAATCACCTGTGCACTTACCCTGTCTAAATATTCCTGATATTCATACAAATATATATATATATATATATATATATATATACAGATATTAAAAATAATATGTGAAATCATGTGTTAAAGTTACAAGTCATTTGTATCCTTTTATGATACAAGGTAATCCAAAGTACTTTTGTTTTTCTCCAATTTGTGGTTGTATCACTAATTGCATTCGGGACTAAACGGTTTCTGAAAAGTATGAGATTATGAATTTTCTTTGCAAGTCTGTATTTGGAGGTCATTTCTCCCAGTATTAACTTATAAAATAGAAAAAAATGCAAAAATAAAATATATAATTATTTGCTCCCCCACTGTATGTGAACATAAATAGATAGAATGATTAAAAACTACGATTTTTCTTTTTCTAATAAAATAATCACCCTTTTTCATTGCGCAAAAATTCAGTAATTATAAAATCATATATTAAAACAAATAATATATTCAATTAATTTGTATGTTTAAGGCGATAGTGGATTTTTAGAATGACAAAATTAGACTAAAAATTCAATATTTCAGTTTAACAAAAAATTGAAACTATATAACAGTATTAAAGTGTGATAAAAAGAATTTTCAATTTCCCAACATTCTATGCTGTGTTATAAGCGTTTATATATGTAAATAAATATTGAATCGGTTGTAAATTGAGATCTTTAAACATCATTTTCTCTAAACTAATTTTTAAGTAGTTGCATGAAGTTAAAAATGCTCCACACGAGTCTTATTTTTTGTTGAATCTTTATAAAACTCCATCTAATGATTTCTTATATCTCTTAGCACTGAAGGTAGTTACAATTTTCAACTTTTTATGCTTAAAACCTTAACATTTCGAAATTAAATAAAGCATTTTTTTATCATTATAATTGTAAATAAAAAATGTTAACTAACTTTGATTAAAATCATCTAAAGCTACCTTTAAAAAAATTTGGATGTCTAAGTCAAAAATTTATACATAAAGAGCATTTTGAAATTTAACAACCAATAATTAAACATTTTAAATAATATCTTAATTGGTTACAATGTAATGTTAATTTTAATATGGTATTTCTCAACTACAAATAACACTATACGAATTTTTAACTTTTGGTAGTAATAATGTCCACTATGTTGCCTTATGTTAGGCGTCAATTATCGCCACCGCCTGAATACCGGAATTTCATGTGAAAATCATAATTTTACATTATCGTGCTAAATTTCAAAAGCAGAGATAATGAATAATTCAAGGGGATATGATTTTTTTTAGATCTTTATTTCCATCTGCGAATGTTATATTACAGAGATGCCAAATTATTACGGATTATCAGTAACATTCATACCTTGATTATTTAATATTATTCATTTGTAGTACAGCGTTTTTTTTTTTTTTTTTTTTTTTTTTTTTTTTTTTTTTACTTACATTTACCTAACATAGAATTTTTATATTGTGATTTCACACATGTGCAATGCATTAGTAGAAGATTACTTTGCTATAGTCATTTTGATATAAACTTACTTTTTACCCAGTTTAAGAGTTTACTTACTACCCAGTTTAAGAGTGGATTTAGAATGGAGAAGGCATTTTTTGTTTCTGTTTTACGTAAGTCACTCAATACTACAGCTCAATTGTAAATAATCTTTAAAAATTTTGTACGAAATCAACATTACATTTATGACCCCTTTTATGAGATTAAACATTCTTACAAGGAAGTTCCCCTTAAAGCGCATACTTAGAATATTGTGAAAAAATTACAGAGATACTACTTACATAGGTAATACAAGATCAGTCAAATTTATCGGCAGAATCCCACTATAAAGTCTACAATAAATAAATAAATAAATAAATAAATAATAATAAATACCTTCGGCTATTTTACGCAAAAAGACAAAAGTGCACGCGATTTGGCGAGCAACATCCTTTCCCTCGAAATGCAAATTGTTTTAATGCGTTTAAGAATCTCTTGCAAAACAAATATTTTTGAATAACGTTATAGTAATTACAGTTTGAAAATAATTGATGGGATTTGTCTGTTTCTCATACAAGCTTGTATAGTACACTCATGTGGCCTTTTTAAAAAATTATTTCATTTTAGCTTTGAAAAAAAAATTAAATTAAATTAAATAAATAAAAAAAATATCTTGTGAGTTGCAAATATTTAAATTGCATGTTAAACACACATTTAAGTTATACATATCTTTAGTTTTTTAATTGGTAATTGAAAAAAACTTCCGTATTTTGCAAGTTTCAAATATTTATTTTCACTTTTTACTTAGTGTTGAAAAAAAATTTTACAATTTGAAAAATTAGTTTTTTTATTGAAGACAATGTATGGAAATTAACCGTGCAATGTTGTTTGGATGCTGTATGAACAATACACGAGAAAAAATAGGGCACTCACAAATGTTACAGAAGAAGAAATTAAATTTAAAAACCGCATTGCTGAAATATTTAAAAAATGAGTGTGTAATATGTAAGTTATAAAATCTTTTAAAGCATTTCTGATGATGCATATCCTTCGTCTAATGAAACACCGCAAAATTGCAATGAAAATGAATGTACTGCCTAATCGTCTCTTAAATATGTGAAACATCAAAATAATATATATATATATATATATATGATGTGGCTGTAAGAAGAGGACTGTAAATTGTTGGTATAATGTGAAACCGGAAATTCATGTCGCAGTTTAAAAAGTGTCCAAACGAAGTTTAAATATGTAAAAAAAATTACATGAATTGTATCATTGAAAGAAACAAAAAGAAAATGTAACAAATCTTAGAGGGTAAAAAAAAAAAAAAAAAAAAAAAAAAAAAAGGAAATAAAAAGCATTTTTCTTGAAAAGGGGGTAGGGTAGAATTATACCTTCTAATGAAGCCTCTTTCAATGACAAAGCGTATACTAATACAAATAAATTTGATTTTGTGCAATTTTTGCTAATCCAAAGACCTGTTTGACTCCCCCACTTAATCCATAATCATTATTTAAACTCATAATGAGATTAAAAATTTTAATTCTTTATAACTTTCATTTAAAACTTAGTTTAAAATTTGAATAATTTAACAAGAAGTACACGGTTTCAAAAATTGCAGTTATACCAATGTCTTTTTTTTTTTAGTCAAACTTATTTAAATTAATTTGGTACGTAGAGTTAAAAAAGATACTTCGTATATTTTATCTAACCAGTGTAACAAAGAGAAAATAATAAAAAAGTTGTAATTTTCTAATATTAATGTGTAAGCTATACAGAAACTTGAGTTAAATTTAAGTTTCAAATACCTTTTATCAATTTAAATTTTAATCTAAATTACTGGTTGTGAAATCGGTATTCTTTGAAAACACAAAATAGTGCACTGATAAGTGATTGCTGTTTACTATTGTTTCATTTCCAAACACTTTTGCACGCTATTTTTAATTTATTATGCAATATAAATACTAAATATGCGTACTGATTTACTTTAAGCCATGATATTTAAAGCTCAAGTAAAACTTAAGCTTAGTTTAAGTATTTCACGTTAAACTAAATGTTGTATAATTCAGTCATCACGTTTACTTATAAATACAGTGCCGGCAAAAAAAAAAAAAAAAAAATCTGTACACTTGAGCGGCAAAAAAAAAAAAAAAAAACTTTACATGCCAGTTGCCGTTCCCGTCATAAAAACGTGTCGAAACCCAGCGATCGCACGTGGCGTTAGTCAATAAAAAATTATCGGCTGAAATAAATTACAGCGACCACAAAAAATTATCAAAATTAAGCATAGTTGGCGATTTCACACTGTTAGGCGATTGATTTTGAGTACCTAGCGGAGAAGCAAAACTCAGTTCTGTTCGTACATGGCAATCTCGGTGCTAGCGAACTTATCGCCTAACAGCGCTAAATCGCCAAAAATGCTTAATTTTTATAATTTTTTGTTGTCGTTGTAATTCATTTCAGCCGACAATGTTTACACTTTCTGGTGTTTTATGAAGAGTAGAATCACATTTTTTTTTTCAGTATTTTTGGAAGACGACACCCTTTGAATGTTTCCTTGTAAGTTGTTTAGAAATGACGGGAAAAGATAATCGGACAACGAAAATGTGACTGATTTAACCAAAAGTGCATTCTTAAAATCGTGGAATATTCTCTGTACATTATAGTATGTAAGTGCATAACTTTTTAAGAAGTTGGGCAAATTTTATTGTTCAAAGGATCAATTAACTCGAAATGAAACACGTCCATTATAAAAGTGAATGCCTACCGGAGTATTTTGAAGGTGTCTCATAAATTTCCACGTTTCAAGATGTTAATGCACCTTGCATACGGCGCCTGTGGTACGTTTATTTCACTAAAATTGTTAAAATTATGTATTCATCCTCATAATCACCAATAATTTTGTAAATAATCATTAACTTTTTCATTTTGTGTTAAATTCTACAAGAAATATAGTAGAATTTCTTGTCTACCACACCTGGAAATAGTCCTGATCTGAATCCGATCGAAAATGTTTAGCCTATAAAAGAGAGGGGGGGGGGAGAATCTCAAAATTTGTAAACATTGCAAGAACTAGAAAAAAATATTTACAATGCTTGGCGCAGAGACATTTCTGAGTTTTATGTTAGAAAAAAAAAATAATGCTGTTATATATTAAAGCAGTGATTCCATATAAAAGTGGAATTACCCAGTAATGAATATTTTTATTTATTCCCTAATTGTTTAGATCTAAAAAATAACTAATTTTATTTCCTGTATTAAAATATATCGTGCTTATTTCATATAAGAAGCCATATTATAATGCAAAGTATATCTTTATTATACTATGTTTAAAAAGAAAGTTTTATGTAGATTTTTATTGTGTACTTCGTATAGTGTAATAAAGCGAATTGCTAAATTGAAAAGATACATAGGTATCGTTTTATCACTTTGGTTTGGTATTATGCAAGCATGACAGTTTTATTTGTTTCAATAATTAGTTTTGAAGTTATTACAAATAAAAAAGGTATAAGTGAAATTTTTTGCAGTGCGACTTCTTTTTTTTTTTTTTTTTTTTTTTTTGGCCTTTGGTGTATTTGCAGAGTTGCCAACTTTTTTATTTTATTCCGGAGCATTCTTAACCTTGCCTTTTTTTCATATCCCCTTTTTTAAGCGTAATTTTTTCTTATTTTATTGTAATTATATATTGGGGGAAAGTTATTCTAAAAATAATGTGATGAAATCAAGGCGGGGATAAAAATGCTCAGGAATAGATTGCAATAGTTTTCAGAAAAATTTGGTGTCACAAATGTTTATATTCCTGGCAAGATTTTTAAATTTTTTTTCATCCGTGACAGCCCTATAGTTCCCTCCCTATGTTCCATCGCAATTGAAGTGAATATGTAACTCGTCCAAACTTTGTATTTTTATAAAGCATTCTATTGAAAATCTTACTTGAACTAAAGAGCTTCCAGTATTATTATTGCTAATTAACCATGATTCCTAACTTTATATTAAGGCTTTGGACGATGGTTGTAAAAAGGAGCATTTCTGTTATCATTTCTTCCTTACATAAAGTTTAACCTTTTATCTACCGACAGTACTTTAAAGTACCATTAGTAGAGTTGCCAACATTTTAATTTATTCCGGAACACTTTTTGCCCTTCATTTATTGCATACCGCTTATTTTTAATATATATATATATATATATATATAGTTATTTTATCGCAGTTATATATTGGAGAAAATTATTCTGTAAATAAAATAGTGTGAAATAAAGGCGGGACTAAAAATGCTCCGAAATAAATTAAAATGCTGGCAATTCTGGATTAGTTTAAAAAGCGTAGAAAATCGAATTTATGGAAGAAATGTCAAAGATATTTATAAGAATAGAACGTATATATACACCTTACTTTAATCTCACTAAAACGCGCTAGACGCTACATGCAGAAATGTTTCAGAAAGGTTCCAGAAAGGATTTTATAGAGTGTTTTCGCTGTCTTTGCTTGGCATTTTTCTCGATCTTCACGTGTCTTATAGTTAATTCCTAAATTATTTCAAGAATCTCCACGAATCTTTAAAAAAATATAAGAACTTTAGATACTGTTCTACACTTTTTTAAGGTCCAAATATTTTTTTCGACCTCTATGTGCCAGTGGTACACTAAAGTACAACAGCACAAAATCCTCATTCATTAAAATAAGATCATATGCATAATTTTTATTGCATATATCTTTAAAAAATACTTTTAAGTAACTAAAAAAATATTTTTTAAATCCCTTTTTTGTCTGGTTCACAATGCGGTGGATAAAGGATTAAAAGGATAACAGAGAAGAAAAATGAATCAAATAGCATTGTGGATAATTATAATTGCCTTTGTTTAGTTTGCTTAGAAACATACAAACTCTCACGACTTGAAGAAGACTGAGAATACTGCAAATGCATATTATGCAAGAAATGGACTCATGTAAAATGCACTAAAAATGTATCCTATTACAATTTTATTCCTTGAAAATCAGATGTTAAATGTATGATTTCGAGTGATACGATTAAAATAAATATATTATGTCCTTATTAATACAGCTATTTTCTTTTAGTACCTTTTTTTCTTTCATTTTGTTTTATTATTAAGTTTAAATTTGTATTAAAAAGTAAGTTTATTATATACTAAATTATATTTTATTAATAATTTTGTGGTTTTATTTGTATGTCTCACAATATGTCACAGGCATCTCCTAAATTGCCCTTCTTCAAGGCAAGTCAGTTGGCTGTGAGCATTTGCAGCGCACGGATTGGTCGTGAAACAGACACATGTTTCAAATTGACGTTAGGTTTTGAGAATATGGCTTTCAGACGTTAGGTTTTCAGAACATGTTTCAAATTGACGTTAGGTTTTCAGTGTTGAGCCCCGATACGCTATAAAGTATTGTGTAAAACTACACAATTCTGAGACACTTGCCATGTTACAAAAGACCTACGGGAAAGCTTCTTTGCCCAAGGCTCTAGTGTTCATGTGGCAAAAAGCCTTCAAAGACGGAAGAGAGAATGTCTATTATTAACAACCCGCGCTAGGAGTCCAAAAAGTTCTCGAACTTCAGACAATGTAGCATACATTAGGACGCTTTCGGTCTCTGATCGTCGGATGAGTGTCCGAATTACTGCAGAGACGTTGGAACTTACAAAATAAATTGTGCATCAAATTGTCGCGGAAGAACTTCAAATGTGGAAAATTTTGTGCCAAGCTCCTGAGTCTGTTCTTGGCAAAACACAGCTTCCTAACGTTGCCTTAAACGCCGTGCAGCTCCGATCTGTCACCTTTGTATTTTTTATATTCTCTCGGTTAAAATCCAGCTTAAAGATCATCGTTTCGACAATCTCGAGAGCTTTCAGAAAAACGTAACCCTCGCTTTGAACAGCTTACCAGTTGTAGATTTCTAAGAAGGCGCCAATAGTTGGCAGGGCCATAGGCAATGGTGTATGCAGGTGGAGGCTATTCTGAAGAATATTAAGTGTTTGGAAAATTATCTTCAAATAAACGAATTTTATGGAATCAGTCTCATTACTTTATAGGCAAACCCTGTACATATAGCGGAGAATTTATAAAGATTCAATTTTGTATCAAAAATAAACGTGTATTAGCTAAATTATCATATTAAAGCTATTTTACATTTTAAAAAAATAATTATTTTCCATGACATTTTATATTTTCAATAAAAGAAAAAGAAATTATTTCAACTTACAATATCAAATACATAGCCTACTTATCAATGCAGTAATCATGCTCTTTTCTTGATCGCCAGACATTCGGTCATTTTTTGGTCAATGCTTTCATCCCTGACCTATGGTCAGAAAAGTTAGAGCTAGTTTTATTGGGATGATCGCAAATGACAAGCGTGATGAAAATAAACGATTCACCCTGTGTGAAAGAATCATTTTGTGTTCTAATCACGCATTTACTCAACTCAAATCCGGCCAAATGCAAAAGAATGGTCCCTGCTACTATTAATCAACATGATAACATAAAACGTCAGATTAGGGAACGAATACAAATTGTTGCAATATTCAAGGCGATTACCATATAATTGTGCTCTCTTGATATTTTTTAAATTTATGTAAAAGTAAAGATAAAGAAAGATGCTTAACACGTGACGGTAGATCACATAATTCATAAAGGGGGAGGGATATTAGTTCTTTTATATACTAAAAAGTTTGAATTAAATATAAGTATTATAGGTTTCATAATTTATTAGTTTTCTTAATGTAATGTTGTGAGAGTTCAGAAAAAAAGAAATTTTGATGACCCAGTTTTGGTTTTAATTTAGATGAATGTAAACATTGAAAAAGATTTATATATATATTATAAAAAAAAAAAAAAAAATATTAAAATTATTTTCATTGAAATATTAAAATTATTTAAGTAGAAAAATAAGTTCATGGTATGAGGGAAATTTAACACAGGAAATTTAAATTGTTTAAGAAAGCTCGCAAAAACCTTTTTTTACTTTCTTTTGATTTCGGTTTCTTTTTATTATATTCTTTAATTTTCTTCTAATTAATTTAATTCTATTAAATTAAATTATTTCAATTAATTTAATTTTTATTATATTCTTTAATTTTCTACTAATTAATTTAATTCTATTTAATTAAATTATTTCAATTAATTTAATTTTTACTATATTCTTTAATTTTCATATAATTTTAGATGTTAGGTAAATTTTTGTATTTCGTACTATTTATTTTTCTTTTGAAAAATAAATAGGAATAATAAACATGTTGTGAGGTAAAGTCATGTTAGCGTAACGCTACAAACGGAGTTCGCACTTTACGAATAACATGTGAATGTGCAGAGTTTTAGGATTCGGTTGATTAATGGAGTTAGTTCTTATGCTAAACTAAATTATAATTTGCGGTATCTTAATATTTTGGAAAGTGAGATTGATATAAAAGGTGATGTGTTTCATAGTAGAAAGGTAGAAGTAGTAGGATGTCAAAGGAGTTAGTAGCGAGCGGCTATAGTAGAAGATAGTTAGTCGAGTAGTATAGTGGATTAGGGAATCCTCCCACTAACGAAAGATTAGTAAAGTCGTGAGAGGTAACGACGTTAAGTGAAGCAGTTGATATTGGTATATATTTATGGTTAGAGTATTTATGAAGGCTGCCCCTTTAAGTTTATAAAGATATTGAATGTGAATATAGTCCAACGCCCACCTTTTCATTAAGCTCTAAATAAAAGCTCTTTATTTATATTATAAATCTGACTTTGTCGCTACTTCATTATTTAATTAAGTAAAGTTAAATGAGGGCGATGGCGTCCTTCACTACGCATACGTCCTCACAATGTATAAATCAGGAAACTTATCGCTCTGCAGAAATCAGTTAATTAAAGTAATAATGCTATCTGAAGTCATCACTAAATAATTTGTTATGATATATGCTAAGACATATTAAAATATATAGTATATACATATGGAATGTACATTTATACGAGTTTATACTGATTGACAAAAATATTTCATACCTAACTTAATAGTGAATTATGCTATTTTTCATCCGCAAAACAGTCAAGATTCTTTTCAGCATAGTCTTTTAAAAATGCTAGTAAGTTGACGAAGAAAGTCTGGAATAAATTTTCTAATACAAATCACAAAGCTCTTGTTAATTACTGGGTACCCATTTCTTTTATTTTTTCCAGTGTACAAATTACAGTAGTTCGGAAACATTCAACGAGCTGTGAATATACTGATATAATCGTTCCAATGTATTGCATTATGTAAAAGTAGTTTCAACCTCTAGTCTAACAGTAAAACATTTAACTTAAAAAAAAAAAAAAAAAAAAAACTATGTGTGTCCCTTTAACAGTCATTATACATCAACACAACCTTATAAAGAATCTTATATGTGATTAGATTCACTTATTTGCACATCTTATCGTTGGTAATAATCGAAACGAGACATTTTGGTCAATAAACATTGATCTCGTCGTTTTGGTCCTGGCGGTTTAGTCTCGCCATTTTGGTCTCGTGAAATTTTGGTTCAATATTTCAATGGGACCAAACTGTAATGTTCCCGTTTATAATATTTTAGCTTGTTAGTGCA
Source organism: Salticus scenicus (assembly GCA_963930645.1). Lineage (NCBI taxonomy): Eukaryota > Metazoa > Arthropoda > Arachnida > Araneae > Salticidae > Salticus > Salticus scenicus. The sequence goes on along the minus strand of OZ005651.1, from coordinate 134,350,246 downwards.
TAGATTTTTCATAGCTTATTTTTTTTTCTTTACACTTGCGCGTTTCTCTCGTGAATAAGTTCTGTTATTGTATTTTTAATTTAACCTGAATAAGCTAAATAAATCAAATAAAGCTACATCCGTAATAAACTCAATTGTGTATAACTGAAACTTTTAGTCAGTTTTTCCATATATAACAGAAGCTGCAACAAAACGTTTCCTGTAAAACCGACATCGTATACACCCATTTCACGTTATAAGATGTTAAAAATAATTTACGGGAATTATCAATTCCCATCAATTTAACATAAAGATCAGATGAATTTTAAATTTACTTATTTTATTTTATTTATTTCTCTCTAAAATATGAAGAGTGAGATCTGACTCTAAAAGAGTGGCATATCACTCTTTGAACATGCCAAAAAGGAGCCAACCTCTAAAGAGTGAGAAGTCTCTTTTCGAAAGAGTGAGATTTCTCTCTCTTTATTAAGAGTGAGATTATTCCGAGTATTTAAAAGAATATGACTGTTTATTTTTTCTAAAAAAAATATAGATACGCTACACGGTATCTTCTACCATTTTCCTTTTTTTTTCTTTCTTAATTTTTTTTTTTCCATATTTGCTTTGGGTCTGCGGGGAATCGAACCGTAGCCGTCTTCGTGGCAGGCGAGTGTCTTACCACTGAACCACTGGGGACACACAGAACTTGCTTAATTTACAGTGGTAAATCATTCACATAAGAGATTAATTGCATTTATAAACTTTCACTTCATTTATTAAGAATATAAAATTACAGAATTCTAATGTACATTTTAAAATTAAAGTTAGAATTGCTTTAAATTACTAAAATTAGAATTATTTTTAAATTAATAAAATTACAATTATTTCTCAAATCAAAATGTATACTTGAAAAGAAATTCCCTAAGACAAATAGTTATTTTAAATGTAGCTTAGGGGAAAAGAAAAATTCTTGAGTGTGCATGTTAAAAAAAAAAAAAGTTAAATATTTACGACAAATCTACACAGTTTCTTGAAAAACTCGTCTGTTCAGGAGTATTAAATCTCGCTGATGATTTTAATTTTTAGTAAAATATTATAGCCAGCTTTTTAAATGTTTCACATGTGTTAAGCATCAATGAATATAATAAAAATATAAATTCCTATTATGCTTTTAAGATGTTATGCATTAAGTATTTGCATTGATATTTTCTTTTATACCTTATATATTTCCAAATAAAACTCCATGCTCTCATTACGAATTTCCATAACTTTCTTATGATTTTCGATTCTTTACTAATAACACTTCAATTTTATCAATCGTATAAAAAAATTATATTTACCAAAACAGCTTTTAACATAATTATTTTCTTTTTTCAAACTCAAATAAATTCAATAATTTCTGTTAAACAAATCATATGCTTGAGATTGCCGAGAAATTGTCTTTCATATTTCGTTCGAAATATGGAAAGTAGATGGCGCCAGCAAATCTTCACTCTTCAGCAGGTTGATCTTGCAATTGATGATGACATCACTCTTTGTGACAGAGTGACTAGCAGTCTCTCTTTCGAGAAAAGTGAGAAATGTCACATTTTCAAGAGTGACAATAGTATTTTCTCACTTTAATTCGCGTCAAAATAATGGTCACTTTTTTAAAAAGTGAGATTCCCACTCCAGAAATTTTAGAGAGTTTATTTTTTTAATTTTTGCAAAATTTGTCTTGTTATTTATGTTAATTTCAAAACCTCAGTATTTTAATTAGATTAGAATAATGCAAATTCCCCCCCCCCTCCCACACACACCCTTTCACACCTTTAAGAGCAGGGGGCAAAAACCCGTTTCCGAACATAACTCTCCTCGAAATTATCTCAGGAAGGGGAATTTTTGATGTGTCGTTTCATTATGTCTATGCAACACGCATTATAATGCCTTTTGCGAAATTAACCCCCCCCCCTTTGGAAGGATAGGGCTAAAAACACGGATTCAAGCTTACATCTGCTTCGAATTACCCTAGAATGGTGAATTTTGGTGGGTGGGTTCTTATTAAGTGTACGCAATATGCACTTTGATGAGATTTTGCGAAACTTCTAACTTATTCGTGGGGCAGGGAGGAATAAAAAGCGGGTAAGTCTCTGCCGAAAGCAGTGGAGACCCGGACTTCTCATGTTGCGAGAGGGAAAACCACTACTGAACACAGCGGGAACTATAACTTAGGTGTCGATTGATTTCAATGATTTTTTTTTTTAATTGATTTTTTTGATTTTTTTGATATTTTATTATTATTGATAGGGATTTTGAGAATTCATTTAAACATAGTGACCAATGAAGCGAGCAGAGCCTGCTAGTATTTAATATATTTCATTCCGGTTACTAAGTATTAGTTTTAAAAGGTACTCTATTTTTCAATTTATCTAAAAGTGGCTTTGAATTTTTGAAAACTCTGCATATTATAAATAAAAACATGTTGATTTCTTTAAAATTTTCGAAAACATATTTATAATTTTTAATTGAACATGCTATTCTTACAAAAATTCATCAGAAAGTTGTACAGTAAGATGAATCGAAAGTATGTGTATAAATAAATCGAAACTCGTCTCATTGAAAACAGGTTTCTGGCTTGAGCCATGATTTTTTTTTCCGAAAGTATTATCATTTTATATATCACCTTCCACCTGAGGGGCCTAAATATTTAAATATCGATTTTTCAGTTGTTTTTTCTTAATTTGTATTAACAAAAAAAAAAAAAAAAAAAAAAATTAAGGTAGTGTTAAAAATTAAAATTAGATTTGAAAAAAAAAAAAAAAAAAAAAAGAATGTACAGTTATAGAAATAAAAATGCAACACCCAATGTTTTCTCGTTAGTAGCTATCACAGAAAAATATAATACATAATACGCATTGCCTTTAATTTAATCTACAACCAATTTTATATAGCAATTTTTGTCAGAAAAATTAGCGTATAAATTTAGGAAATATTTTGTTGTAAATGAAAAGTAGTGGAAGAATACTTACAAAATGACGAGTCCGTACAAACCCTGTAATTTTTAGAGAAGATCGAAGTTGGTTGCCATTAGGGACTAGTTAGTACACAACTTCTGTTTCATGTCATCCTCGATCTAAAGCACTCTCATCTTGTTATAAATTAATATATGTAAAGTTGCACCATTCACCGTAATTAAAGTTTGCTTGGAAACAATGAAGGAAGCATCGCTGTTGCATCTTTTTATTTTCAGTAATTTATTTTTCTCAGATGAGTAATTATTTTTATTCTGGTGAACCTATAAATTAAATTGTGGTGCTACTGGTGGCAGTTTAAGAAAAGTAGGTTAACTGTGATTCAATGCGCATATCGTAATTAGATGTGTATGGTGTTTGAGTCCATGTGGTATCCATCTTGTTTTGGATATCCATGCGGGACGAGTTTACATAGTTAATATAGGGTCGGTTTTCATAGCTATGGCATACCTACAACTTAGCTTCGCCTTCCTTAGTGATAGTTAAAAGGTTGATGAACCTCTCCATGGCAAGGATCTTTTTCACTCTGCCTCCTGTGAAAACGATGGTGAGAGTTCTCATTCGACTGTTTCCACGAATCTCTGAGATCCTCAAAAAGGTTCCAACAAGTCACATCGGCAAGACCAAAAACAAATCCCCGACAATATCAAGCGTCTCCTTATCACCGTAAATACCATGTAAATGGCTTTTTTTTTTTTTTTTGGTAAAGTTAGTTGGTGAAGTTTACCAGTACTTTGGGAAGATTGTCAAAACCAATGGCAACGAGATACGCGTGTCTACTATGGTCAAAACCCGAAATCTGTAGATTGCAAGACGAGGATAATTTAATTTGGAGCGACCAAAATAAAATTGTGAAACATTTGAAACCACGTTATCAAATAAACGTGCGGCCTTCTCCTACATTCGTGGTCGATTTCAAATATTGAGCTATTTCGATTTGAATACCTATAGGTAGCTATAATAATAATCAGAACTTATTAGTTTTGAATTTTTTGTCTTTTCATTCATTTAATCAGAAATTTTTGTCGTTGTTTAAGTATTATTAAAATGAAATTTTTGATCTAATAAACTTTTTTCCTAAAAAATTTCTGTATTCTTTCTAAGTATTCCAATCTATGTCACATTAAGCCAACTTAACCCTAGGGGTACGTAAATTAACCCCGCACATGTGGTTAATTGGTATAGTTTCAAACATTCGGGATAATTGTTTTTAGGGTCATCTAAACATGGATTTAATTATTGGGTCCTACATGTCTTTGTAGTTAACAATTTAATTTATCCTTCGCACTTACCAGAATCTCTTCAAATATTGCATAAAAAAAGGAGTGGGGAAAAAAAAGAAAAAGAAAAACCAAAACCTGGACCAAGGAGCACTGATCTTCCCTATCATTCAACTGGGATTTACATGAATTTTAAAATATGAAGCAAAATATTGGATCAGGGGTCATCAGAGGTGAGCAGTGTCTTATATACTTGTATCTTATAAAGCGTATTTAATAACGTTTGTGCATTATATGTTGTATATTTTACAATATTTTAAAAATTGTTTTTTATATTGCATCTAATATACATTTTTCATTGTACATTGTTTCTTTTGCAAAACTTAATGTGCAATATACATTGTCTTTGAAAATTGCATAAGGGGTTTTTCGCATGCGGCATAATTAATTTGAAGATCCAGTTATTTCAACCACTTTGCAAAAGTTCATTTTTGTGAAAAATTCCGTATGATCTCACAAATCTTAGTAAATAAACAAAAATTTGATAGAGTTATAAGCTAATCAGCGTTTTTCGCAAAAAATTACTTTTTAAGCGTGGTTGAAATAATTGGTTCTTCAAATTAATTATGCGGCAGTTGAAAAATCCCCTTGTGAAATTTCAACTACGGAAAATACCTAAAATCTAGCTCGTTCTTTTGCCGACAATTTGTTTAATTTTTACTCTCTTCAAATGACTATTTGACAAAAGTTACCCAATATATCTAGCTTTCAACCTATGTAATTTAAAAAAAAAAAAAATCTTTCGCGTAGGCGCAGTGAAAATATTTTTCATAAAAATGTTCATATTTCATGATACATTTAAGATATTTGTATTCTGGTTGCAGTATATTGTTTCAAAAGTGATTTTTCAATTTATCTGAAAGTGAGAATAATTTTCGTTAAACTCTGTATATTATAAATAAAACACTTGCTGATTTTTTTTTAGAGTTTTAAAATAAATGCTTATAGCTCCGTTATTTAACATGTTATCGTCACATAAATTCATCCACAAATTATACTGGCTCTATATTCACATATTGTAAAGTTACAGAGCATTTCCTTCACTTAACGGTACATGGTGATTGCAAAGATTACACTGCTCGGCATGAAAATTGCCCCCAACACCATTTTGGCAAATTCTTATGTAAAATGACCTCCTTAATCCCAATATGACGCCCATTTTGTCTTATCACCCACCGGTTTTTAGGAATGCTCCCTATTTTTATCATTTTTCGGTGATTTTATGGCTATAAATTTGATTTTTAGGAGGGGGGGGGAGATTATTTTAACCGTTAAATACCTTCTGAGGGGCTACAGAGTTGGAAAACTGTAAAGCAGGGACATTTGCGACAAGGGAAAAATTTGGGGGGGGGGGATTTGCCACTGAAATTATGTATTATATTTCTTATATTTTTTAATCTATTATTAATGTTATTTATTAAACATTATATATTTTTGTTTTTAAGTGTTAAATTAATTCATTTTTATTCTCCAAATCAAATTCATGGCCATAAAATTACCGAACACTGATAAAAATTGGGGGAGGAGGTGGTGTCCCGAGAAAACGGTGGGTGACTGGGCAAAATGGTAGTCATAATCGGATCCAGGAGGTCATTTTACATAAGAATCAGCAATAATGGTATCAGGGTTCGTAAGTTTTTTTAATTAATCAATTAATTAATTATTATTGCAGCGCAGTGATATTGATTTTGCTCAATTTGTTACGGACCTCCTAATTGTTGTAACCTAATCGTCTTTGAAAAACATGAGAAAGATCCAATTCTTTACATACCCAGTGTTCGAAAACATTTCATGGAGAGATAAGTTTTAATATTTAACATAACTGACCGTTTGCAAATCTTGCTAAACTTTTAAGCAGGAGTGTATTACTATAGTTAATAATTTTAAAGTATATCCTAAACGTATATGAAATCTTTAAAAACAATAAAAACATTACTTCAGACTAAGTCGCTCTTCCCGGAGGCCCCCAACATTTTCAAAAGCCAAATATCAGTGGTAACTTTTCCAGCAGCAATTGTGCTGTGCTCATTGATCTTGGCCATCCTTCCATTAGGTGGCTCCAAATTTTATGAACTTCTGCCCGGGGCTCGTTGCCATTGCAAGAATCTAAATTTCTTAAAATCTCTACGGTTCACGGTGAAATGCGTAGGTCGGGTTTTCGTAATCAGTGATCTTCGTTGTTTCATTGAAATGAATATTGATATTTTCCCATTGCGCGGTTTTTGCCGGTGCGGTGGTGTTTTTATTAATATTTACGTCAGATATGTACTCCTTTAAACGGCTTTTAATTTTCCTTTTAGTAACTCCAATGTAACAACCTTTACTATTATTGGGTCTTGAGAACGGAATATTGTAGATACCGGTGGTTTCAAGAGGATTAGTAAGGTAAATAGGAGTTAGTATGGATAAATTGATAGATGTTTCGATAGGGTTTAATTGGTATTTTGTAGTTATGTTTAGCGGCTTCGTTTTTGATTTTTAATTAAACTCCGCGGTCGAACGGTATGCTGTAGGTATATTTGAGAGGGACATTTTATTGACTGGGAATGTGGTTAAGTTTTTTGATACGCTTTCGATACAATTTACGGACAATATTACTCGGGAACCCTGCATTAAAAGTAATTTGTTGGATAAAATTTAATTCCTCCTGCAGAATTTGGGGGTTCATCAAACTAGAATGGCGTGATTAATATAGAATTGGATGGCGTTTATTTTATAGTTATATCGAGTTTTACTATAGTTGCTTACTATTTCTTTACTGCAGGTAGGTTTTCTATAAACGGAGGTCTGTTTTTGATTATTTTTGGTTCGTTTAATGCTAGCGTCTAAGTAGTTAATTTGGCTATTTTCTTCTACCTCATGGGTAAATTTAATATTTGGATCTAATTGTTTAGTTATTTTGAAATTTCCTCAACACAGTCATTTTTATTTAAAATAGCAAAAATATCGTCGACGTAACGGTACCAGCAATGAAATTTATTTAGCAGGGTTTTTTTAGATTTTTTCTTCTAAGATTCTAAGTTTTAACTCCGCAACGAAACCCGATATGAGGTACCCCATGGGGACTCGTTTAGTTTGTTTATATATGTGGTTATTAAATTTTTCATTTTTTATAGTGATGAAGGTATGCTTGTAGGAGTATGAGTGAATACGATAGAGTCTAAACGCTGCATTTGATTAAGCTCAAATTCAATCGGTATGATAGTTATGATAGTGGTGTCACAGAACTACATAGATTTTAATGATGTGGAACTTAGTTTTTTTTTTTCTTTACACGGGTACAAAATAGAATTCTTACACATAACTAGTATATGTATAGCGTATAGTCGAAAATTATTTGAAGTTCATTCAATAAGTTTAAGGGATCTTCTGAATTCAATTTTTTTTTTTTTTTTTTTTTTTTATTTACGGTGTTGTCTGCATTTATATGTGTCTGTATGTATGTGAGTGAACGCGATAACATCTAAACATTAAATTCGATTGCATTCGAATATATTGGGAGTACAAATTAATTCGGTCCGTTTTTTTTCGTTAAAAAAACATTTTATTTATTATCAAAATGAAAAAACATGTTATTCAAAGTATTGTCCATCGGTAGCCACAACTTTTGTCCACCTTTCTGGCAATTTTCGGATTCCATCTCTGAAAAATGAGTCCTCTCTGGACGCAAACCATGAATCGAGCCATTCTTGAATTTCTTCGAAAGAAGTGAAGCGGTGTCCAGCCAAATCGTGATGCATCCGTCGGAACAACCAATAATCAGAAGGAGCAAGGTCTGGCGAATACGGCGGGTGGGGTAGGACCTCCCATTTCAACGTTTCCAAGTAATTTTTAACGACAATTGCCACATGGGGCGCAACGTCGCGCGGTTTCAACTCGTATGGGACCCAATTTCCTTGCTTTTGAACCATTCCCATTTTTTTTAAGCGCACGGAAATTGCTTGCTGAGTGACTCCCAACGATCCTGCAAGCTCTTGTTGCGTTTGGCACGGATCTTGATCGAGCAATTCCTCCAATTCGGCGTCTTCGAACTTTTTCGGCTGGCCCGGGCGCTCATTGTCTTCGACACTAAAATCACCATTTTTGAAGCGTCGAAACCACTCTCTACATGATTTATCAGATGGCGCAGATTCACCATAAACTTCCACAAGCGATCGATGCGCTTCAGCGGCACTTTTCTTCCAATTAAAAAAGAAAATCAAAACTTCCCGCAAATGTTGTTTCTTTAGCACAAAACTCGACATATTGAATGCTCAAAAAACCAATGTTGTTGTATAAAACTCGAAGCTTCGTTGACTGAATATGGTTGACAAAGGTCAAACCTTTCTAACAATGCCAAAAACATCTATCATTATTCAGTAAACAAATCAGCCAGAGCCATCTATTGAAAACGGACCGAATTAATTTGTACTCCCAATATTATGCATTTTATAGGTCACCATCGCATGAAATAGCTTAATGAGTATAGGACTAATGTGTATATATGTGAGAGTGAATGAGTACGATAGCGTCTACACGTTGCACTCCATTGAACTCAAATTTAGTATGTATAATTTTAGGTTACCATAACATGAAATACATGAAATTGAATTAATATAGGATTAATGTATATATGTAATTGAGTGAGTGAACGCAATAGCGTTTAAATTCTGCATTCAATTAAACTCATATTTAATATATATATATATATATATATATATATATATATATATATACAGGGTGATCCAAAAGTCAGGACAAACTTTAAAAATGAATAATTCGGAAACGAATCAAGATACAAAGATACGGTTTGCACCAAACGGATGGAAAAGAAGCCGGGTTTTGTGTGGCAAAGGACAAAAAATAGTTCTGTTGGCGACCAACAGATGGCGCTGTCGTATTTCTTATGTAGGATTATGCGAGGCAACAAACAATATAAAAAGGAACAACTACAGCCGGTAATAGAAGTCGAAGCTTATATGCATCGAAATATCGCATTCTCAGTCGCTACTTTAATCACGCATGGCCTCCAAGATCTCCCGATCTGACACCCTGTGACTTTTGGCTGTGGGGATTTTTGGAAGTCAAAAGTGTACCGCGATCAACCGGCATCACTAACAGCACTGAAAGATGCCATCCGCCAAAATGTGTCTGCCATAACGCAAGAAATGCTACTAAATGCTGTGAACGATGGGGTGAATCATCTCACAGCTGTACTTCTGAATAATGGACATTGAACAGTTACTGTAGTAGTACTAATTAACTGTAATTAAGCTCACTTGTAAGTTGTCAACATTTTTTTTTCATTTATAAATCATCTTTTGGTGAAATAAAACACTATAGTGCCATCAGAAATAATTTTTTTCCTTTGCCACACAAAACCCGGTTTCTTTTTCATCCGTTTGGTGCAAACCGTATCTTTGTATCTTGATCCGTTTTCGAATTATTCATTTTTAAAGTTGGTCCTGACTTTTGGATCACCCGGTATATATATATATATATATATATATATATATATATATATATAACAAGTCATCCTCATGCGAAATATGTAGAGTTTAAAGATTGCAATATTAATTCGGATATGTACGTAAATGAGTAGACACGATAACGTATAAATTCTGAATTTTCTATTAAGCTTAAACTTGATAGATATGTTTAAGGTCATCGTTATAAGAACTAGTCATAGAATTTTATATATTTGGCACTTATGGTATTATTTCAAGCGATACAAATTCGAATTCCTTTGTATTACTATGAATGCATATTGTTTCGAATTTGTTTTCTAATGCTAAACTGTTTAAAACAGAAAAGTACTATAAAATGTTAAAATAATTGGCTAAAGTATGATCACTGAGAAAAATTATGTATGTATGAGCCTCTTTTACAGGGAAGCATGAATGAATTTTCACGTATCATGTCCTATAGGAGCTAAAATCTAAAGTTCTTTTGGTTACTTAAAACTGATTTTTTTGTTTCGCCGTTACTGAAGATTGCATGCTTACATAGTCCTTTTAAAGGAACATAAAACAAATTCGAATAAATTGCGTTCCATTGTATTCACACACGAACTTCTGTAGAGATACTCAAATTTTACTTTTTCCTTTTGGGTATTTTTTTATTAGACGATTTTCACTTAACACTCCTTTATGGCCCATGCGATAAACTGCCAAATTAAATTAGAAACATTTATATATATTCAAGACCGTCGTAGCTAAGGGGAGAGTATTTGGGGATTTTAAAACTCTGATATTTTGCAGATTTGTCGAAAGTTTTTTTGATTATATTTCATTTTAAACACTTAATATTACGTACTAAAGATTGAATCTTCTCTCAAATTTTTATCTGGCTACGACCTTGGCTATATTAAAGGCAAAATTTTAAAATTGCTTATGAATTACACGAGCAAAAAGCATCTGAAATACTTTATTCCTCAGATTGAATTATCTCTGGATCTCGTTGTGAGCATGAATCGCCAAATGAGCCAAATGGTATGACGGTGTTCTAATGAAAAAGTTCTCACATTGGGTTATTTACTAAATTATTCTCCCGATTCAACCGAACATCATTAACTACAGAATGTTCAGAAAGTCGAGTGAAGTCAATTCAAATTTTTAATTATAAAATTTTAAGAACTGAAAATGACATAAGTGAGTTTAAAAAGAGTTTAAAGGAATAAATACAATACAAATTCATTCGAATGTCAATATGAAACACACGTATCATATAAATACGTATTTGTAAACATGGGTTACCTAAGAATTACACACTCACATAATATATACGCATTAGACATAATGTTGCGTACTCGAGGTTCGTGAATTGTGTGTGGATGAAAGACGAACCTTGAAGAGGTATAAAAATTTATTTATAGAATATTTCGGAAGATTACCTGTCTGTTAACCCACTTTTAACTTCAGTTTCACTAGAAAATGCAGCTTAAATAACAGCTAACAACATAAAAAGCACAGCACAAACGATGCTATAGTAATAACATACAGCAATAGTCTGCAATTCAGTGGTAGAGACTTAGTCAAGCAGAGCTTTCTATTCCGTAAAGTCTTGGCGAGAAACTGACCTCAGTGGTCGGAACGAGACCCCTTTTATAGCCTCCTCTTAATTAAAAATTTTACAGTAACTTCCGTAATAATCCAGTTAGAGCTTAGAAAATTGGTACATTGATAGTAAAGGTTTTTTCACCAAGGTCGCCAAAATAGTCCTCAAGGAGAGATAAAGTCGCCAAATTCGTCACCAAGACCATTACAAGCCTTGATGGGACTGATTTTTAAAGGGAAACGAGCTTTTTTAACGCAGAAACAAGCTAGAAATGCAGAAAATTGACATTTTATAATCTGACTAAGCCTCTTAGAATGAAATGACATAAAAATAACTAGTATTATTTACAATTTCGTAACAATATATTTACATCTATGCATAACACACATGAATTATTGATCTATTGAACAAATATATACATTATGCATACGTATTATATTTATAAAAACACATACATGCAAAAAGAAGTGATATCTCATTAAAAAAATATTGTAAAAGTCACCCCGCCCAGCAAAAACTCTTATCGTTCTTACGCAGCCAAAAAAAGGATTGATATCAAATTTTGCCACCGTTATTGATTCCGGGGAACTCAATGCCTTGCTTAATGAAGATCTGCCAATAACTCTGCATGTATCTTTCTAATGAATTCTAATCTCTTTCAACATTCTTTGTTATCTGTGTTAGTTTTTTGGCTGCATTATAAAGTTATAATTTAAAGTATCTTTACGGCGGGGTGCGTCCTCTATGTAGAAGTTTTAATTAACTAAATTTAGTTATTAAAGATTGAAATATTATTACGCACCCAGCCGTAAAAATACTTGTTTTTAAAATTATGGAAAATTAAAATATTACAGAGAAATAACAACTTTAATTGAATATACAATTACTATCCAAACAAATTAAATAATTACTTCTTCAATTAACACAGCTTTTGAAAAAATTATAGGGCAGGATTCCGATGCTATTAAATTATTGAAAACAAGTAAATGTTCCAAATATACGACGACCTCTTTAAATCTAGATTATAAATCTTAATCAAGAAACGTTTCTCTTCGACAATTACTTGTTTTTTATCATTCTGTGCACAAAATAAAATTCCAGCTATTCTTTAATATTAACTAGTTGAAAGCAGTTATGTAAAATATACATGTTAAAATTAAAACAGGAGGCTAAAGCCAAGATATAAGTACAACTGCTATTTTACACTTCGATCTGTCTTTTAATTAACTTTTTTTTTTTTCTTTATTTCTATGTTTCTTAATCAGATTTTGTTTAGTTATTTTTTAAATTGAACACTTTATTTATTTACTTATTTTTTTAGAGTGGGGCTGAATGATTGTAAAATTTAATCTTTTGAATGATTAAACCCGAAATTTGAAAATTTAATAAACATCAATTATTAAATATTTGTGAATTAATATAGGGGAATGTTTCCGGTTGTGGGCACAGTTTGGATTTTGGCTTATAACTTCTGATAGAGTAGATATTATGCAAACATATAGGTATCAATGGAAAGCTATAGATCCCTTATCTAACGTTTTGATTAAGTAACTGTATTGATTCCGTCAACCAGAAAAAAATTATTTCTAATTTTGTGAAGTGTCACTTTTGGCCAAAAATAAATTTGTACCCCGCTGTGGGCACACTTGAAAAATCTGCTAAAAATGGAAAAATAATAAGAAAAACCACCATAAATACAGAAACCAACAAAATTTAATCATTCTGTAAGGATTCAGTGGCCGAAATAATAACATAAAATGGCATTATTCCATTTTTATTCATCATCTTCTTCGTCCACCAAATCAGAAGTGCAATGCTTGCAAGTAAAATAATTTGCATGTATATTAGCACATTTCAAATGCATCAGACGATCACATGCGTTGCATTTGATTGAGATGGTTCTTCTTAGGCATAGTGGCAGGTGCTTCAAACAGATGACACAGAAGTCGACATCGTCAGATTATTGAGACTCCAATTTTTAGCGCGTTTGGCCGGCACTTTGAAAGGTGAAGTTGCCTTACATTCTCTAGGATTCTTCTGGAGGGACTCAGATGCTGAAAGGAAGTCCATATTCTCGGGCAGTTGATTTTATGGATTTCTTATCCACTAAGTTATCCTAAATGGCTTTAACCAGTGCATTTAAATCCATTTATTTTTTATCGTTTGACTTTTTCGTGGTTGACATTGCTAAAAAAGCCTAAACAGACATATAAACACTAATAAATTATGTTATTTTGATATAAACGACCATATTTGACACAAAGTAAGTCAAACATACGTTTTAAATGGGGAAAAAAAGTGTACCCACAACCGGTTACAGGAAGGTGCCCACAACCAATAGCAGCCATTTTTATAATGGCAAAAAAAGCAATTTTCAGTCCACCTCTTGGCCGAATTCAATATTGAATCACAAAACATTGAATCACAAGGAATATACTGCATAAATATACCTTGCATTCACCTTTTTGAATTAATTCACTTCGATTTATCGCATTCTGAAAATATTCATGAATCTCTTTTGTGTCGCTTTTTCTCAGATTTTTTTTTTTTTTTTTTTTTTTCCGAGCTTGCAGTTACTAAGAAAATGCATCTGTTCACTTCGGTGTTAGCACAATAATTGCGTACTATGGCCATACATGTTTGACAGTACTTAAATCCACCATATTTGCTTTTTGTTAAAAGATATGGTGGGGTGCCCATAACCGGAGATATTCCCCTATATACAGGGTGACCTAAAAAAATGATAACAAAAAATCATATCATAAAAACTTTATTAAATAGCTGAAAACCTTTTTCCCAACGAATAATAATAACTAATATTATTGTTAACAAAAATAACTATCTTGTTTAGAAATAGCGGCCTTCTGCTTTTACACACAATGTCAAACGCTTCTGAAAATTTAAGGCCATGCGCCGAAGTTCTTCCTCAGATATTCTATCCCACTCACGGAGCAATGGCTTCCTTAGGGCCACCAAACTTTTCTGAGATTTTGCACAGGCTCTGGCCTGCAAAACTGACCAGATACCATAATCCATCGGATTAAGATTCATCGAGTAGGGGGCCATTCTCTGGATAAGAGGGAATCCAAAAAATGAGCTTTGTACCAATCTTGTGTTGCTTTTGCCCTATGCGCCGGAGCAGAATGTTGCTGGAATATCCAGTTTGCATTACCGAAATGTTGTTCAACCTATGGAAGGATAACGGCTTCAAGAATGTTGCGGGGGTAAATTTCTTCGTTGGTTGTTCCCCCTTGATCCACAAAAATCAAAGGGTTTTTCCAGTTCAGCAAATTCCGGCCCAAACCATCACAGACTGGGGATTTTGACGATGATCTACGACATCAGAAGTACCTGGAGCATTAACACACCATATCCTGTCATTTTGATGGTTGTGAGCTTGCTCAACTGTGAAAAGTTTCTCGTCTGTGAACAAAATCCAATTCCATGGCAGAGGAGTGGCACGACGAAGGAGTGACGACATCTTTGAAGTCGCACACATTTGTTATTAACCGTTAACAGTTGAGCATTTTGAAGCTTGTAAGGCTTGACTTTAAGGTGCTCTTTGGCTATTCGGCGGGCTGACTCACGTGAAATATTGATCTCGCGAGCAAGTTTTCTCCTCGAGACCCTGGGATTTCGCTGGAGCCGCTTCGTGATGATCTGACGGACCCTCGCCGTGTTGATGGTTTGCTTTTTTCCACTCCCTGGTTGACGTACGGTAGAGTCACGCTTTTCAGTTTGTTTAATTGTTCGGCTGACGTTCGGCGTAATCGAGTCTTCGTGCGATGACACAATTGTGCATTCCTTGTTCATGTAATTCTAAAATTTTCTCTCTTTGTTTAGACATCTGCATATAAAAGAATGAAACACATAACAATCTTTTACAATACAACATATATGTAGCATTTTTAACGAGCAATCCCGCTGTGCTAATAAGAAATATCAACAACAACAACAAAAAAAAAAAAAAAAAAAAAAAAAAAAAAAACTTCAGAATAGGACCAAACTTTATCACTTTTTTTGGGGTCAACCTGTATATATATATATATATATTCTATTTGTAATATTTATAATTCTCTATAACTTAAAAAATAATTTTATCTTTATTTTACTTATAAAACAAAGTTTTTTTTTTTTTTTTTAATGTTTAGATAAATAATAATTTAAAAAAAATCCTTTTATTTTTATATTATTTTATAATTAAATGAAAACTTAAATCGATTTTTTAAGTTGTGGAAAATTATATATGTTACAAATAGAAAATGTAGCTATAAAAATTACATTTTTTTCTCACAAGAAAGGAATAATTATTATTTATTAAAATTTTCAAATTAACAATTTAATTATAAAAGAAAGTAAAAATAAAATGAAATGTTTAGATAAATAAATAATAATAATAAAAAAAAAATTCCTGGTAGCAACATCAAACCCGGATCGTCCGAGTGGCAAACGCTTACGCTACCGAGTACACCAGTGAACGCTGACGTCTTGTCGAAATAACTTGTACTTCAGAAATACTTAAATTTTAAAAGCTTTTTTCTCAAGATTATCTGGCTAGGGCGCGCTACTGCTTTAATATGTTGTTATCTTCCTAGTATACTACAATTTTGCACAATTTCGTCCCGATTTGTATTTTCCATGTGGTGATCTCTCCTTGTCAGTACTTCTAGGATGGGTAGGGTATATCCCGACCACCCGAAATCATATAGAATGCAGGGTCGGAAATGCTTCCCTGACACGGTGGTGTATACAGAAACATCAGAATTAAAAATACGCCACTGAAGTGAATATTCGTTTTAATAATAAATGTACATGGAAATAAAAACAACAGGACCAAGCATAGTGTTCGAAGTTTCGTCCACCGACTTGAATGCCGGTCTCACACCGTTGACAACACCTAAGAGCTATTTGCACGAGTCGCACAGCTCCTGAAGAAATTCGAGATAAGCCTGAACTAATCCAAAATATTCAGAATTCCATGCGATGCAGATCTAAGGCCTGCATTGAAATCGGTGGATGAAACTTCGAACACTATTTTTTACCAACGTTCCTTTTGTTTATTTACATGTATATCATTAAAAGTGTTATTTACTTATGTAGGGATCTTTTTATTTCTAATGTTTCTGTGTACACTATCTCGCTAAGAAAGCATTTTCGACTTCATATTGCTATATGATCCATACCACCGGGATGTTTCTTCTGCTCCTACAAATTCTGAAACTTTGTAGTGAGACATCCTGTATATAGCTTGTTACAAAAAGTCCCTCGATTGAATAACAGTCTGGAATTTTGAATTCAAACATTTCATTTATTTACAATTATGATTTAAAGTAGGAGAACCCTGCGATCTTTATCGCTAACTTTCCAGTCAATTGCCCTTTTAATCCTATAGATAATATTAGAGATTAGCTTTGTTAGAAATTATAGATTATATTAGAACTAACTAGAGATTCATCAAAAAAATACTATAAAATTTATAAGAAATTTGGAGATAAATGAAATAATGTTAAATATGTATTAATATTCATCCCTTTACTAAACGTAAAACAGTTATAAAACAGTAATTTTTTTTTTCTCTTAAACAAAAAAAAAAAAAAAAAAAAAAAAAGCTAGAAATTGGAATTCAGAAAAAGAGAATAATCAGGAAAAGTTTTATTGTTCGATTTTTAAAGTGGATTACAAATTTTGTACATACAAAACAATAATAATAAATAAATAAATAATGTTTTAAAAATGGACATTTTTCTATATTCGAAGCTACCCCAGGGGAATATTTTGCAGGTAAGTATTGATTATACCTTAATTTAAAATACAAATGTAAAATAAATATCTTTTGTGATTGCGTTTTACAATGCCTACTGATAGAAAGGTTTATTTCTACTGCAATGCAACGATAATATTTTACATTTGCTTTACTTAAGCCTTTTCTTTTAACTGAAAATCTGATTCAGTCTTTAAATTATCAAATTCTACGTAAATCGATAATCTCTCAGAAATAAACTTTTAGTGATATTTGATCGAAAATATTATTAAGTTAATATCATTTGTTAACTTTTAACAGCATATTACATACAAAAATAAAACTTATAACCGATTGCCTTTTTATTTTACTTTCACTTGGATTCTAAAAGACATTTTAAATTGGCTTGAACTTCTGACAAATTTTTACTGCCGAGTAATCTGAAATATTTTATAAGATCACCAATCAAGATTACTTGAAACAGCATGACTGCTTGTCACTTACATGCATTTAGAAACATCTGAGATTTCAAAACTCTTTACATCGTGAAATCAACACAGTGCTCTGTGGTTGACATTCATGATCATGTGATAGATTAATGAAGGCTTTTCAACGCATTGCGTAACGTATTATGTTGTATTGTAAGAATACTAAATGCACCATAAGTTTTGTCAAATTTCATGGACTGTTTTATAAAAGGATAATAAATTACTTTTCACAAATTCTTTGAAAGTATGCTTTTATTTTATTTTTTATTTTAGTCCAGAGAATATATAATTGTGTGATCACTCATATTATGGCTTAGATTTCTTTCTGAGACAACATAGTTATTCATTTCTAAATCTTTTAAAATATTTTTTATGTTGTTACTTCGTTTCAGTTGAATGAATTTCTATGTCGTAAAACAATTAATGACAGAAAAATTAACCCTAGGGAAATTTAAGGTGTAAATTTTCATTTATTTTATTTTGTTATAAACATTCGAACTCAAAAATTTTCACTTTCTGAAAAATCATAATTAAAAAAAAAATAAAGTATTACTGATCATAAACATAAAACAAAACTAATAAAACAGCGCAAACAAAATATCTATAAATAAACTATTTAAACCATAATTCTATAAAAGTGTTTTTGTGTGTTTGTGAGAGAGAAAGAGAGCAGTGCTATATTGAATACAATTTTAATCATTCACAAACCAATTTTTAACGGAAGTGAATAATAACCTATCATTAATCGAAGAAATTCAAATAAAAATAAAAGAAATCGTGTTTGCAAAGATAATTTAAAACATTTATTTAAGTATATTAATTTATTATTATGTTAATTTTATTATCTTAATTTTATTGTTAAGGTGACAATTTGTTAAAAGCTCATATTTATTGATCATAGGATAATCAGAGAAAATCTCACCATTTTGAAATAATACTTAAACTGCTTATTTATTATTTTAGAGAAATATTCCAAAATATTAGCATTTTCAAATACTGGAATATATTGAATCATGCTATTTTGAATGGTCACGAAAGTTCACTTCGAGTAATAGTATCTTATTCATTGATGTTGAAATTGTGTTTTTTCATACAGATTTAACACGTAAAATAAATATATGTGGAAGTTTATCCTATAATAAACTCACTATGTTGTAGTATTTTTAATTTACTAGAAAATATAAATCATCTGCAGTTATTGTTATTTACAATTAGAGTAATGTCGATTACAATCCTGAGAATTGATCTTAAGTAAGGATTAATTTAAGTAAGGACATAATTTAATTCTAAATTTATAAATTTGCATCTTATTAAATTCTCTTAAAATGCATTTTTCTCACACTCCACATTAATATTCTTTTCTAAAAGTTTGCAATATTATGGTGTTGGCTGCACAACACATGAGCTAACTTTTGAAACACATTGTTAAATGTCAAAAATTTCTTAATCAAAATAGCTTATATTGGAAAATATGGCATATATAAAATTGAAGAGGATAAAATGGCAAAAGGTTAAAAAAACAAAGATATAAGCAATAATATATGTAAGCAATATTGCCAAAGATATAAGCAATATTAAATTACAATTTACTAATTCTGATTCTGATAGACGAATACTCTCTCTCTCTCTCTCTCTCTCTCTCTCTATATATATATATATATATATATATATCGTCTTAAAAACAGCATAACGAGGGCTTATTTTTGAAACAGTTATGTCAAAAGTTATTTGACACATTCTCATGTTTGTGAAAACTTTCTACACAAAACAGATTCGATATTTGCTCATTTTTTATATACATCTCTTATTCTCAAGAAAGATTCGACATCTTATTTTTTTAAACATCATTTTACTGAAATCTGATTCGAAAAGTTCTTATTTTTGAGAGAATTTTCTAATTAAATTTGATTTTGACAAGTTCTTACTTTCGAAATTATATTTTAGATTTGAATAATAATTTAATTATTGTGACATATATTTTAGAGAAATATTTCAAAACTCCCAATTTTTACGCTTTCTGACTGCTGGAAAATTTGGCAAATATGGTATTTTTAGACAAGATTTATTTCATAATTCAAGCATTTAATTTTACTTTTAAGGAAAAATAAAATAATTTTTATCCGTTTCAACATGATGAAAAAATCAGTGAAAGGAAAATGAAAGAGAATTGTGTTAACGAGCAGAATCAAAAAATTTTGTTATAAAGTAGAAAATATTTCGCATAAACCAGAAACTGATTTATCCGATTTAGAAGAAGCTTTGAAACAAATTATAGAGAAAACTGATGAATTAAAAATGGCGTAAAGTGAGGTAGAGCAACATCTTAACCCTTTGAAGGGCGGTGTGATATATTATATCCCACCTAATTTTAATTCCCAACTACACTGTTAAAAATGTTTTCTTAAAAATGAGCTAAATTGTCTCAAAATAGCTCCGAAACAATATATACTTAAATTTGAAAACTCATGTACTCAATTTTGAGTATACTGACATGTCAAACGTGGGGATATTGGGATTCTTATTGGTCAGCATCATTTTTGGGCATGTCAATATACTCAAAAATGAGAACACGGGTTTTTAAATTTAAGTATATGTTGTTTCGGAATTATTTTGAGACAATTTAGCTCATTTTTAACAGTGTACAAAATCTCCCCCCGGAATTATTATTATTATTATTATTATTATTATTATTATCATCATTATTATTTCATAAAATATTATTTTTATAACTTAGAGAAAAAACTTTATTCATTTCCTTTCTTCTAACATTTTTCGTAAATTCTAGTGGCAATTGATTTTAAATAAGTATATGCTTATCTTGCTCTTGAAAGGGTTTAAAAAAAAAACAAAATTTGAGAAAAAAATTCAAGAAAATCGAGGACTACAGCGAGAAGATGACGAAATGGTAATCTCGCAGGAGAAAACGAATTAACGAGTTAAAGCTAACGCGAAATTAAATATGTCGACATTCGCATCCATATTAGAAGCTCTCCAAATAAATAACATTAGGCAAGATCAAAATAATATTACTACCTAAAAGAATTACCTAAAATTTCGATCCCTAAATTTTTTTTGGCAACTATTTGCATTTGTTTCATATCGTCTATAATAATAGTAAAATATTAGGCTAACTCACATTAAAATACTTCTCAAATATATGAATAATCTGAAATATATCCTTTTACTTTATTTATTTTTAATTGTTAAAGTTATTTATAATAATTCCAAATATTTCATATAAAGTAAATGCATACTTTGAATTGAAAAAAGTTTGATTAAAAGGTAAAAATGCTTTTAATTTGGCTGTGGATTAGAATAATATTTTCATTCTTGGTGTGTAAAAGCGTTAATAACTTTAAAATAATTTGTGTAACTCCAAATAATAAATTAATTTATGTAACTCCTTATGTCATCCACATAAAAAAATAAATTAAATAAATAAATAATATATACATTTTTTTTTCCAAGAAAATCGTCAGAGTAATAAAACCTTTTATTACATGTATTAAAGTATTCAACGCTCAAAGTGTTTGGCTTTATTTTGATTTTTTGATATAAAACTATCAAATTGAAAAGTAAAACACATTTTCCTGATTTAGAAAAAAATAATTTCGTTTACGGCGCGAAACGTTTTCAAAACTTTTGCATATCTCATATCCGTATTTCTAAGTTCCTACCCAATAATTACAATAAAAGAAAATTGAAATCGGATAAGTTGAATGAAAGGTATAAGACATCATAGTTTCTCATGTTACGTTAACCCAGTGTGGTAACTATGTGATTTAACCAGGGTTAAATACATTTTAGTATTAATCCAAAAAATGAGCGTTATGGGACTTAAATAAACATTAAAAACAACAAACTTTGGATGGTATTTTCGATACTTTCTAAGGTTTTCTTCGTTTTTATATGCAAAGAGTACTAGGAATCGGTCTCTTAAGAACGTTGAAGACCGATTTATGTCTTCGTATCAAAAATTAATCACTACAAAGATGCTCACCCATATATTTTTAAGCTTTATGTAAAAATTAATGTAGGGTAAATTTCAGAATTTTTTAAAAATGAATTTATTAATAAAGTTCATAAATAAAAAAGTAATTTTGAAACAAAACATTGCATGAATTAGATTCGAGTTCATTCACTCTATTGTAAGGGGAAAAAAAAAAAATCTAATGATTAGTTAAAAAATTATAAATAATGATTTACCTCATGGATTTATCATTAGCGTCCTCAAACTTTGACTTTTTCTAACTCTATAAGGATTTAAAATGAATTTATACGAACTATATACTTTTTTAATCTGCATGATTCAAGAACTCGAATGTAATATGATAAATTGGTGTTACTATTAAAAATGAGATGTTACAACATTTAATGTATGCATTATCCTAATTTGAAAATTCACTACATATTTTCAATGTAGACACAATATATAGTCGAATGGTACCAATCGCATCTCTCTATGTCAATTAGTCATAAAAGAAAAATAGTAAAAAAAGAGCTGATGTTACGGTATTTTTTATTCCCCTGACTATACAATTCAAGTACATTATAAAACTTTACTATATTTGTTTTTCCTCTACAAAAATTCATAAGTATGCTACAGAAAAATATAATAATAATAAGATACAAATTAAACTAAGAACGACAAACGTTACAAACGTGGCATTTATTCAAACACGTTATATATATTTTAAAACGTCTTTTTTTTTTTTTTTTTTTTTTTTTTTTTTACCGAGATACGTAGATGCGTTTAAAAGATTTTAAGATTATATAAGCGATTGCAAATTTGTTCATAAACAATAATTGATGTCGGTTCAGCAAATTTATTAAATTACTTATTTCATTAGTTTAAAAGTTTTAATTTTAATCCTGTTACAATTTCAACGATCTTAAAAATAAGATAACTTCATTAATGCTCTTTAGCGCAATATGTATTTCAAAGAACAAAATAGTCACTTATCCATCGTGAGAAATCACTGCAAGTAAACAGGCCATTCTTTACCTTTTTAAAAAAAGTTCTACTTTTACCATCATCATGAAAAGTATATATTTATCCACCCAGCTTGCAAAAGACTTCAATAAATTTCTTTTTCCAATTTGAAAGAATTGAACATACTGAAATGTGTGGGATTGTTGGTAATATCAAGTGCTACAGAGTGACTTATAATTGATTTACAAATAACAAAAAGTTTTTGATTTCTTATACTAGCAACCTTTTATTGAAAGATGAAAGCTTTCTTTGGCGATGTAGGAGGATTGATGTAGGAGGACGTAACTGGGACACTGATAAGCTTAATATTTCTCCAAACATTGTAATATTGTTCATAACAGGCATTAATTGAATTTATGAAAGATCACGCAAGAAAAAATCACTTGCATGGAGCATGATAATTGGTCTTCACCAGAATTTACTGTTAAATTGACATAAATGAGTTTGAATAAAAACATTTATTGAAAATGTGTTGGCGAATCTTTAATTGCTGTTATTGAAAACTTATGAAAGTAAATGTTAACAAGAAAATGAGACATGTAATCACAAATAATAAAAAAATAAATAAACCCTGCAGATTACTGCAGGAGTATCAAATAGTAAGAAGCATCTAGCATTTTATAAACCTAGTTAAATCCTTTAAAGAGAAAGAAAATTTAAACTTGAACTTACACAATAGCTTTTCGAATTTGCCTAAAATTGTTAATAATGAGACAGAAAAATAATGCTACAGATTATAAAGAATTTCCCAACTTACTTACTCGTTACATTATTTAACCACCTTTTGACCTTCAATTACCTATTTTACTTCCGTAGTGGAACCTTAAAAAAATATACTGTTAATTATAGAGAAGGAAATTTCACAAAAACAATCGCACTACTAGTGGCCAAGGGATTCTTCTCTCGAAGCTGGTAGGCGGGAAGCGCCGAGTTTAATTCCAGATCATGCACTTCAGACAAGTCGTTCGTAGTTTTCCTGGTTTTCTACGAAATTCATGTAAATATAGTCTATGACCTTTTAGAAATATTACCATAATGGGCATCCAACCAAGGCGTAAGTTTTTTAAGAGACATTTGTTTTTAAAGTAAAGCTCAAAACAACCAACTTCTACGCTTTTTGTCTAAAGGAAAAGTAGTATAGAAATTTTTATTTTATTGAATCAGTAATAAAAAGTTTTAAATAAAAGCATATAAAAAAGTTCTGCAAATTTTTCCGGTATCTAAAAAGTATAAAAATTCACAATTATACACAATACACATACACACACAATATATATATATATATATATATATATATATATATATATATATATATATATGTATATATATACAGGATGTTTTAAAACTCATAGGCCAAAATTTAAAGGGTGGTAGAAAACATCTAAACAAGCCATTTTCCCCATACAATGCATGGGCGGAGCAAGCGGTGACTGCTAGAGGGCGCTATAATGGAAAGTATAAAGCGCGCGTTTTCTTGCACATCGTCATTTCTAACAAGCGTCTACGTCTTAATCAGCAACTTTTACTCCCAACTAGTGCGCATCTAATCCTGCGCAGACAGACGGCAAGTGATACTCCCCGTCCCCGCTCTCAATGAAAGACGGCAAGTTTTACTCCCGTCCTGTCCGTTGCTTGTGTCGTTTTCGTAGAAAGACTGTTTAAATGAAGACGTGTTGAAATTAAAATAATAATAATAATAAAATAAAACTATATACACATATCAATACGCAAATTTCTTCTTTCACAAAAGTTTTCTGTTTCCTCATAATACAGATACATTTATTTATAATGAGAAATAAGTTTAAAAAATCGATGATAGTATAGTGAATTTAAAACATATTTATTATTTAAAAAGATAAACCTTGCTTATTATTTACTTTTTAATTGCTGGATAAGTTATTTATTTTATTGAAAATTTTTTGTGTAGCTTTTAAGATGCAAATTGCATAGAAAAAAAATTTGAAATTCACAGATGACAGACATAAAAAATTTAATATATTTTCCAAAGTTTTAAGGATTCTTTTTAAAATATCTTTGTACGCTATACACTTTATTATTCACTTTTTTGTACGTCAAACTATGTATTTTTATTTGACCAAAAGTAATTTTGCTTAAATAAATGTATAGCGAGGGATATATAAGTATCAACAAGCAGTTTTAAGAAAACCATATTTTTTTTTTTTTTTTTTTTTTTTTTTTTTTTTTTTTTACTTAGGGCCAAAAAGTTTCAGCAATACTGCTTAGAGTTATTAAAATTCTGCGTATCCAAATTAAAATATTTAAAGAAATTTTCTTCTATTCTTTATTTATTTATTTGTTTGTTTGTTGAAACTGACAAATCTCTCTATTTATATTTATTTATTTTGTTTGCTTTGTTTTTTAAAAAAGATTTTCCAGGAAATCAAATATTGTTTTTGATATAAAATTATTCTGTCAGTTCTACACAACTTCAACTGTTGGAAATTGCTAGGGTGCAATTTGATTAAAATATTGACTATTTAAATGAGAAATTGTTGCACGCAAAGATATTTAATAAAAGATATTTAATAAGCCATTTACGCACACACAGAGGGGAAAAAAAAAGTAAGAAATAAAAGAAAAACGTATCCTTAGATGATGGCACAAAATTGACTTTTTTTAGAATTATGCTTCTCTGATATAAAAATCATCTATATTGATCATGAAAAACAATTTTGTTAAATAGTTTTAATAAATAATTTGTATTGATCGAATCTGTACAGGAAAACATAGAGGAATGTCTTGTGGTGGCTACAACTTACTAGTTTATTATTGAATATATCATACTCTCAAAAGAAAGAAAAGCACATTCAATATACAGCATTCAATGCATTTATAAGTAGATTAATAGTCTTAACTTATTGAAAATGTTACGTTTATCACTATGCAATTACCTTATATTTGTACGATATGTCTTTAAGCACATTTAGATATTTAACGTTTGATATAATATTAGACACTAAGCGGAATCTGCTGCAGAAGATAGCAGCGTTGAAATATTATGCAAACAATTACAAACATATCATGACATATTAAGTACAGTGAAACTTGAATAATTCGAACTTGTTTAATTCGAAATTCTGGATAATTCGAATTTTTTACTCGGTCTCTTGAATTTTACATTAAAATAATGTTAAAAAATCGTGGATAATTCGAATTTTATTTTGGATAATTCGAATTTTCCATACGATTACCTTTAAAATACTACTGTAAAATTTGTTCCCGAGATTTTGCTCCGCTAATCTATTTTAACAGTCTTTCAAAAGAAGGATAAGGAAATACAAGAGAAGCCCCTAGCTAGTGCATCAGAAGATATGGTAGCATATACATGAACTTCGAGGTTTTTTTAAGTTGAAAGTCATGTCTAATGAAGAAGATTCTATTTTGTATCAAGTCATATGCTATGACACAAAGATTGTACTTAATGAAGAAATAAAAAATATCTGACGACTATTTTAAAAAAAAGTGTTGAATAATTAAGCTCGTAAAAAAAAATTGATTTAATGGGGGGGGGGGGAGATGTAGCAGTATTCTTACATGTAAAGTTTATGTGTTCAATCTTTGACCGTAGAGTTTTAAATTTTTAATTTATCTCTGTTTTTGACAAAATAGTATATGTAATTCGAATTTTTGGATATTTCGAACTTTTCTCTGGTCCCTTCATCTTCGAATTATCCAAGTTCTACTGTATTATGATGATTATTAAGGTATTATTAAGGATATGAAATTTATTTACATTTCATTACAGTGTATTTCATTATTCAACAGCATTTTCTTTTCCTCTCTCTCCAAATTATTTCTTTTACTAGGTTATTTTATATATAACACTGTTAAAGTAAAGACCAAGACAAAATATTAATCCATACTAGAACATTGATGAATTTCTGACATTTTTTGCTTTGCACCTTGAGTACATATCAAATATACAATCTATCTAGAATGATAGACAGATAATACACACAGAAGCAGTGTATCATTACAGTTGCATTTTTCACAAAATACAAAAATTAAAAATAATAAGTTATCATTTTTTTAAGCATTTCAGTATGTGTACTCGATTGTTTAATAGAAAAACCTTTTATTAAAAAAGTCTTTAAAAAAAACTAAATCATAGTTGAAATGTTCAAATTACTTAAAATTCAACAATATTAAAATATATATATATATATATATATATGTGTGTGTGCAGTACAGTGGGCTAGTATTGTACTTGAATAAGACTTTTTTCAATGGAAAAACAATTATTTTACCATTCCATTTCATATTTAAAGGAGAGAAAAACATAGTTATGTATGTGAGATGATAAATCTTTAAAAGAACTATGTTGTTAACAATGAAATATACAGAGGCATCTTTAATGGTGTGCAAATTGATTATTTATAAGCCTACTTATATTTTAACATTTTGTTAATGAAATTTTAAATTTGGTTTAAACCCAGATTAGACAGTAAGTAAATATATTCAGCAACCCCCCCCCCCTCCATTTATCAATTTTTTGTTTATACTACTGCTGCTTCATAGTTAGTTTTGCAATAATAATTTTAAAGCTGTCATATTCTATACATAATAAATTTTTCGATATATTTCTAGAACACTATATCATTAAACACATTTTGGTATATTATCCGAAATTTACTTTATCCCTACCATTGACTTCGAAAAACAAACTTCTCACTTAAATAGAAATTATCGAACAGGAAGCTGTAAAAGATATCATGAAGCATAGCAGCTTATCTATTTATGATACAAAATAATGTATATTATTCATTGAAAATATAAAAGTGATATTTGTCTATTTGTTAGTAATTACATAAAAAATTTAATTCCACCTTTTAAATCGCATATTCATAGGAGCAACAAAATAAGTAGCACTCAACTATATTTTTTTAATTTATTATTACGAGCAAATTATTATATGTAATGTTGCACCGAATTATATATCAAAGAATTATACTTTTCGTGAGTTATATTATATTGATTATTATAATTACAATACGTATGCATAATATTTTTTAAAAATATGGGGGGGAGGGAGTCCATAGCCAAATGAGCCCAGGGCACAATCTAACTTAAATCTGCCTTTGAGAATATGTAAGTCAGTTCAACAAAATACTTTGCATTAACCAACAAGAAAATAAGAATAATTAATTATTAAGCAGTATTAAAATATATTATTTACTCTTAGCTGAGCTAAAAGTAAATAAGAAACTTTATAAATTTTTAATGCATTCTAATTACCAGATTTCTTTTCTTAATCAATATTTATTACATAGTGCCAAAGTAAGATTTTTAAATTACATTTTCATTCCAAAGATTTACAAATCTTAAAATTCTCAAAAATTAAAAATCCTTCCAGCTCTTTTGAAATGGTAGGTTGATTCCTTTTTTCTTATCATGTAGCCACCATTTTGAAACAAAATGACAGCTAAAATTTGTACCACCACTCGGAAACAAAATAATGGAGGACACTGCTCAGTTAACTAATGCAAGATATCTGTAAGATAAATCCACTGTCCAACTTTGGTTTGAATAAATTCAGTATTTCAAAGTTATTGTGAAAAAAAAATTTTTTTTTTTGATCAAGTGTCAACATTCAGTGTTTGCAACTTGGACACAAATTTGCAGAGCAACTTGCCCAGCAAAATCATTTATGATATTTGATAAGTCCACAATCAAACTTTGGTTCGAATTGAGTATTTCAAAAGTTATCATGATAATAAATTTTCAAGTGGCTGCTACTTGGAAATAAAAGAGCAAAGTGAGATGCCTAGCAAACTTAGCTAAAATAGTTGTATGATAAGTCCACTGCACAAATTTTCAAGTGGTCGCCACTTGGTAACAAAACAGCAGAGAAAGTTGACCAGTGAATTTATCCTAAATATTTGAGCCATAAGTTCATAATCCAATTTTGGTTTAAATCAGTTTAGTATTTCAAAAGTAATCGTGATGGCACATTTTCAAGTTGTCACAACTTGTAATAAAAAAAAAATGAACAAGTTGCGAAGTGAACTCATAAAAAAATATTTATATGATAAATTCTCTGTCCAACTTTAGTTCGAATTAATTAAAAATTTCAAAATTCATCGTGTTGATAAATTTTCAAATGGTAGCCTTATTTCACGTGGTCCCACTTAATATCCAAGAAAGGGTATATTGCACTAAAGTAAAAAAGAAGCAAAAATAAATAAATAAAATGCTCAAATAATTATAACTAAAAACTGCTTCCAGATTAAGTGAAAATTCATAACATAATATTTTCTAATTTTTAAAAACCAAAATTAAATGAATAGTTGATAGGGATATTAATTACAAGTCGTATAAATAGTTGTGAAAAATGCATACATTTTCATAGAATGAATTAAAATATGAGCTTTTTTTTAAAAAAAATTAATGTATTATAATAATTCTGCAATAGCAATAAATTTGAATGATTTTATGTGACTCTGTAAAAATGAATTATAAAGACTAAATTAGGTATTTGCACTGAGTAATGGAGTATCTTAGTTTTGTATAAAAAATATTTATTTCCTGGAAAATCTTTCTTACAAATAATAATAATAAAAATAAAATAAATAAAAATAAAATGAATGAATGAAGAGACAGAAACTCTAAGCAGTATTGCTGAAATTCTTTGACACTTAGCAAAAAGATATACCTATATATATATTTTTTTCCTGTTCAAAAAGCCCTTTACACAGGCAGGAAGCACGCAATATGCCCTTTTAAATGGACTTTTACGAAAACAAAACGAGCAACGGACGGGAGTAATAGTTGCCGTCTGCCACTGAGCGAGGAGTATCACTTGCCGTCTGTATGCGCAGAACTAGATGCGCGCAATTTGAGACAAGACTCCCGGGAGTATGGTTTTGGGAGTAAAAGTTGCTGATTAAGACGCAGACGCTTGTTCATTTCTACAGTGGATTTCAGGAGGCATGGCGACATACAGTAATCAAGAAAATGCGGACAGGCAAAGGATTAGTTGAAAATATCTATCAGAAGGTGTTTTCTAGTTAAGTCGATCTATCTATGTGTTTTATTGTGCAATTTTCTGAATCGTGATTTGTCCTTGCGTCAGTTTTCTCTCTATAATAATAGAGGGATGTAGAATATTTGTATACCTGCAATCATTCTCACTAGAATATATTTCCGTCGAAAATTAAAATAATCAGATCAGATATCCCTGTCTGTTCGAAGCGGGACATTTCACCATTTAACACTTTTATTTAAAAAATAATATTAAATTTTCTCAACAAAAATTTTCTTTCCAGAGTTCTACTTGATTTTTCTTTTAGATTTCTATTAAGACAATGCAGAATGAAAGACTGCATTGTCTGCTGCAAATAAATGCGTGACATATTTTGCAACTAACATTCATATTCTGATGCGAAATTTTTGGAATTAAATTCTAAAACCCCTGTTTTGGGAAGCACTTTTATACGTTCTCTACATTTATAAGGAATCACAACTACTTGCACGTATTCATTTTATTTTGTTCGATATAAGTGTATATATGTTTTGTATATTTTCAATGGCTTTGCAGAGACCGAGAGCTTCTGCTCTGGGATATGGTACGCGACAGGTGCTAGGTTCGATCCTAGGTCCCGCTCGTCAAACAAACCTCTCGGAGCTTTCCGTGATTTTTTCCCAAAACTAGTGTGAATAAGAGCTAGGATCCCTTAGAAAATTCCCTACGGAAAGTATCCTACCCATGTCTAGGTCTCTGGTGTAAACAATTGGCATTAAATGCCAGCACTAACATCGTAATAAATATTTCCCTTAAAAAATATATATATATATACAATAATATTCTTTCATTTAATATTTCCTTAATTTTCTAAATTGAAGAAACATTTGATATTTTTCATTTTGAAATTTTAATCGAATGAAATTAAATTCTTAACATTAAATAGTAAAAAATTATTTAAATTATTTATATTTACAAAGTGAAGAGTGACTTTAAAACTGAACGCAATAAAATTAATAAAAACATAGTATATAGTAGTTAATATAATTTTTAAATCGAAATATTTGTCGATATACATATTTTTACAACAGTTTTCACTGATTTAATAAAATAAAAATTTCTATATATGTATATATATATATATATATATATATATATATATATATATATTTATCCAAAAAGCGTAGAGTTGGTTGTGTTACGCTTTGGTTTAAAGACCATTGTCATTCTCTCTTATAGGACTTCTGAACTGAAATAACAATTGGTAGAGAGTAAAAGCTTGAATATGTAGAATGTTTATAATTCCACTATGATCTAAATTGTTACGGAGTACAATTTAACACTTTCATCAATCAAATTTCGTAGGTTTAAGATATTATTTTAAATTTTTTAACCCTATGAGAAACACGGAGAGTTATGTTCATTTAATATCCACCAGAAATTACAATCAAAGTTGAAAAAAAAAAAAAAAAAAAAAAAGTTATGATTTTTTACCGCTTAGTTTTTAAAGCAAAATTTTGTAAAAAAAAAAAAAAAAAATCCGGAAGGAATCTCATAAAAAAATAAAATGGTATATACCGCAATGCTTCAAAACGTTAAAATAATATAAAATAAAAAAAAATATCTTTGCTTTGTATTTATTGCTAGTGGTACAAAGTGTACGTTTTGCTTGCATACTTTTTTTCTATCCCTCTTCATCTCCTCTTCGCAATTATATCGACATCATTCATATTAGTTTAAAAATTATTTTATTCCTTGTCGTATAGACAATCTAAACGTACAGTCAGCAGCAAAATTATTGAATCGTTAGCAATAATTCGTATTTAAAAGATGTGCACCTAATATTGTTTTATTCAGTAAATATTTGTCTAGTCATGATCTTAGTCTTTATGCTGTTATAAGAAAGTAAGGTGATGATGAAAATTAACAATCAAACTAAAAAATAAAATATGAAAAATGTGGATATGTGCTTCAATAATTCTGCTGCCGAGTGTACATTATGATCTACATTTAACTTTCCATTTTAGAAAATTTTGCTTGAGTACAACATGCTAAATTTTGATTTTCTACTAATTTGAAATTTAATCTTTTTCAATATAAACGACATCTCGTTCTATTTAAAGCGCCAAGAATATGCGTTTAATTGGTCGCCAGGCAGAGAACTAATTTCTGCTTTCCAAGCTTAGATATTCACTTTCTCTAAGAAGATTTTATTGAGTACCAACTGTAACTTTTATTTCTCTCTTCATCAATATTGCACTATAATTACTGAAGGACGAGTGAAATATTATCAACAGGCATCGATTATGTCATTACTTTATTTCGCGAATATTTTTGAATAAATATATATTTATAAACATATGTTTTTTATTTTGTTCCGCATCGATGCAATCTGAAAGTTTTACTTTTAAAGTGCTACTAAAATTTTCGTACAGTAAATTATCAAAAGATTCTAAACGTAAATATGTGTTTATTTTTCTGAAAAAACTATTTTTCACAAAAATTTTAAAGTTTTGTTATTCGATTTGATAATTCATTTTATTAACCCTTTGCCAACCCTTACCCTCGAAAGCGCTTGAAATATGAATGTCCCCTGCTGGCTTAATCGCTCTTCAACGTTTGTGAAGTCTGGATAAATCTATAAAAAGAAGTAGAAAAATTTAAGAGATTTTTTTTTTTACGTAAGAAAAAGAAAGAATTATGGCTCTATCTGTAATATTTTATTTCTTATTGTTTTATTCGAAAAGAGAGCATACTTTCTGCTATACCTACATATACAATTAACAAATTGTATAGGGGACACGTATTTTTGAGGAGGTTTTATGTATTTGCACACTTTCTAGCGTCTTTTTCATAGTAATTCACTCTAAGAGATAATTATATACGTAAATTTACATCTTATTTATCGAATATATTCTAACAGTATATTTATTTGAATCATGATACTATTTTGTGCATTCATTTTTACCTAAAATATACTATACACATGAGTACAGAACTTATTATAACGTAAAATGGACGGAGATTTGTCTGGGTATGGCGTAAATACCCTATGCAGATGCTTTAATATAAATGTACTTAAATGAACATTTATTGGGGTGTGAATGCTGGATTTAATTTTCTTTTTTAAGGGATAAGATTGGAAATTTGCAATAATTGTATTTTCGTTTACCTTGTGCGTTTTTAACACTTTCTAACAATTCTTGATTGTGAATATGTTTTGAATTTATGTATCTATATGTTCGAATATCCATCTGTCTATATGTTGTTCTGTCCCGCCTCCAGCGTCCGTAAATATTTTCGGAATTTAAAAAGAAAATGATATATGTTATTCAAATACACTATGGAATGTTTCCTTATTAAAATGACATTACAGGTCCTGTACAACTGGTTTGTGTGCAGGGACCCCCCCCCCCTTTCCAAAATTTTTTTTTCAAAAGCATTGAGTTTTAGAACAGGCATTTAAATAAACCACATTTAAAAAACTTTCTTCTGTAAAATTCCTAAAAAATGGCATTTATTGTCAATATGCTAAAGTAATAATTTGTTTAGAATAAGAGATATAGTTAACGTTTCAAATTTACGGGGTTCAGATAGATTAAGGTCGCAATTAAAATCTAAGGGCTGTATTTTCATTTGCGTTAAGCATTTTTAACACTTTCCAACGATGTTGAAGAGTGATTATAAATTCAATTAGTCTATATGCATGTCTGTCAGTCCTTCTGTCTCTCCGTAGAGTGATAACGTAGGCAAAGAACTTTGAAAGTTATACGATCAACAATGGGTACAGTTGGAAAGCGTTAATAATCAATGCGCGCCGCAGGATTTTCCGTTCTTGTTAACATTTAATCTTTATCTATGTCTTTTATCAGAATATGTTTAAAAAAATAATACCAGACAATTAAGATGTTGTACTTTGAAGTTAATATAAGATTGTTACTTAAAAAATTTTATGAAAATTCATAAGTTTCAAGGATTGGTGCGGGTGAAAGTTCTCTGAATAATTTGAATTTAATAACATATTTTGAATTATCTTTAAATGTAAGAACAATATTAAAATTTGGGGTTGAGGGGCGATAACCCCCCCCATACAGAATTATTATACAAAACATCATAAAAAAAATATATATAAATAAATAAATAAAAATAAACTAATTAAAATGAAACCACATGTTTGTTAACGATCTTATTATACTTTTTAACGATGTATAGAATTGAAAGTTTAGCCATAAGAAATAATTA
Source organism: Salticus scenicus (assembly GCA_963930645.1). Lineage (NCBI taxonomy): Eukaryota > Metazoa > Arthropoda > Arachnida > Araneae > Salticidae > Salticus > Salticus scenicus. The sequence continues at coordinate 134,316,496 of OZ005651.1, read as the reverse complement.
ATTTTTACAAATAATATTTTTAGGTCTGGTTGAAATAAAGCTAAAGTGGGCGTGGTTTTTAATGCAACACGTTCGATTGGAAAGGCCAGGAAGTAGAAATTGGTACAGGAAGATTTTTCATTGTGCTCGAACAGTCTGTTGGTATTTGGGACGCCGCAGGCATTTGAAACAAGAAATCGTTACAATAATCAGCATTTTTCGCAGAGAACGGAGAACCTGTCTGTGTTTGTCACTGTTAGAATTTTTTAAGCAAACCTTCCTTTAGTTGTGTGGTTTAAGGCCGATTGACTACACTAAGGTCTTAGGCCCATGGATGGACTGTCCTCCGTGTGGTCTTTCTAAGGAGTCCTAAACTTTACGCGAGTTTCGGAGAAAACCACGGAAAACTCTGAATGACTGAAACGATGAGCGCGACCTGGGATCGAACGCGGCACTTCCCACCGACCAGAGGCTTCTCGGATTGCATAAATAGCGCCACAAGAGCCACCGAATGGGAATTTGCTAAGGTCATAATTTTCATGAGTCGCGAAACAACTGATCGCTAAAGGCAGCTAATTTAAATTAAATTTAACTTGGAATTAACTCTGTCGGATTAAATAACCGAATCAAAAGAATGTCTTTAAAACTTGTTTTGTTGTAATAATATACCTTAAATATAGTTAATTAAAAAAAAAAAAAAAAAAAAAAGGATATTTGCTCATTATTCAACATCTGGTTCCTTTTAAAAATTCATTTTTTTTTTTATTCATATGATCAGATTCTTTTAATATAATCAAATGAAAAAATAATTTAATAATTTCTCAACCTCATAAGTTTCAATAAAATTTACGCATTTACTCGAGAAATAAAACACCTACAAAATTATAAACTTTTGCATATCGCTTTTCAAAAAACTCTCGATTAACGAATACAGACAAACAAAAATATAAATAAAATTAGAATTAATTATATCTAATATTTTTGTTTCATGAAACAAATAAACATAAGTTCAAACTATCGAGTCAAATGTTACTACAATCAAACTAGTTCAAAAGAAATGCGAAATTTAAGCAGAGGTTATAATTATCACCGAAAAGACAGCCCTCTGCTTTAACCCGGATATAATAAACTGAGTTCTCTCAGTTCCCATACCGGCACCCATAAGGTATCTATTTTAAAACGCTGGAGAAGCCAAATATGCAGAGTTAAAACTTGTCCAGGAAAAATAGACCGCTCCCTGGGAAGTTATCCCATGACCTCTTTCGACCTTTCGGATTACAGCATCTTGCTCGCTGGCTATTTGTGGCAAAACCGAACTACATCAGCTCTGTTACAAGGTTAAAATCTGGCATAGACGTTACCCCATCAACCCATCAGGTTGTCGGTTTTGTGCAAAATGTATAACTCAAAAGAAAAGTTTCATTTCTTTGAAATTCTGAATTGAGAGGACGGAGGTCCTGGGAGAGCTGTAATTGTCTTGTTTATTTAGCCTTATAAAAAGCGTATAGTGCACTTTTTTTCTTTTTATGCTTTCTCTTTCTTTTGCGTATAACATTATTCAGCGTTATCATTTTAAACGATATATGTACTTAAGTGTACATATAACTGATAAAAGCTATTAGTATAAATTTAAGCATTGAGTACAAGGAGTTATTTTATGCATGCGGATTTATCTTTTAAAAATGCTGCATAAAAAATTAGAAAGTAAAAGTATAACTTCTAAATAGAGATATTCAATAGTTAAAAAATTCATTCCACATAGTAACAGGTTGAACTACTATGAAAGAACATTAACCACTTAACAGAATTTGAAATTTGATTGTTAAATTAAAGAGAACTTGTTAAAATTTATGCATTATATTTAGAATTCAAATCGTATTTTTATATCTATATTATAAAGGATTGTTACAAAAAAAAAAAAAAAAAAAAAAAAAAAATCTCGTAGAAAGCAGCACATTGATTTAATATATAAGGAAAAAAAATGGCTTTAACGTTAAAAACGTCAAAAATAAAAAGTAACATTTGCATACTGCAACTTTAAGCATTCCGTCATTAGTGCATAATAGTTAAAAGGATTTGTACTTTTAAATATAGTTCAGAAATGTTAAGTCCACGTCAAAAAGTCCAAGCCCTTACGTCCTTTATATATTTAGGATTACAAATCTTTTACATTTATTTATTTATTTAGCGACATTTCCCCGATTCACAAAAGGTATAAATATTCAGGGAGATACATTTGTTACAAACACTGAGTCTTTCAACATTGATTTATTTTAAAAAATACGTAATAAAATATTTTCGAAAACATATAGAAACTGAAAAGTATTCGTATTTAGAAAATATGAAAGTATGAACAGAATGATAAAAAAAATAAGATTTTCTAAGGAAAAGGAAAAAAATAAATTTCTTAAATTTTTCACTTTTACATTTCCACACTCACAAAAAGCAAAATAAATATTACAAGTGATTAAAAAAATAAAATAAAAATATCACTTAATTCCAATTGAAGTACTGAATTTTCAAAATTCTCCATTTACATAAGTTTCATAAAATTAGAATTACTGCAGTTGCCAACTTTTAGGTTTAAAAAAAAAAAAAAAAGGTCCCTCATTATTTTCTAGTATTATTTTTCGATACAATAAATCGTAGATAATTACTGGATGGTTGGGTTTTACGGCGCACTTCTGCTGCGCAGATGGGCAATTGGCGACGGTCTGGGACACACCCCTAGAGGTGGTCCGTAGACATGCCATCACAATTTTGATCCTCCACGGAAGGGATGGTTCTCCCGCTTCGGTGACCCTCAGAGGTATAATTTTTTATGGGAACATGACAGATTTTACGTGCACCAGCCACCATTAGTGTACACGACGGTCTTTGGCCGGCTCGAGTACCGAACCCGCAATCTTCCAATTACGAGGCCGGCGCTCTACCGACTGGGCTACCACGGCCTGATAATTGCTAGACAATTGTTACTACAAATTTCTTCTGAATGTTAGTGGTAATAAATCTTCAGGGTAAAACTGAGTACATGACAGCTATGAATTACATTTTTTCCGTAACAAGCTCTTCTTTTTAATAACAATTGACACACACAGACAAAAAAAAAGTACTGTTATATTTACTGAAAAAAAAAAAGACAGGTTTATTGGTAAAAAATTTTACTTATCTGTGAATTTTAATTTCTTCTATATTCAACAGAAGAAAGTATTGGTTTCTTAAAAATTTTTGACTTCCGGTTTTCGATGGATTTACATATTTTGAGAGGTCTAGAACACGATTCGACCATTTTTAGAAAATGTCTGTTTGCCGGTCTGTCTTTTATGTGTATGTGTGTGACAAACATTTTGTGGCGATTGTATATAAGGAACTACTGCACAGAATTTCATACAAATTGATATGTAGTTGCACCTTCACATAAATTAGTGACAATCAACTTTTGGTGAAAGTCGTCCAATCGTCCAAAATCATACCATCCCGCTTTTGTTAAATTTCTAACACGGTGATACAGTATTAAATTCCTTTAAATATGCACAATGAAAATTATTTTTTAACTAAACATCGTAAAGTTAAAAAGAATTATTCATAATAGTAATAATGAACTGGAAAATTCTTTAATTTTATGTAAATGCATTGCTTCCAGTCCCCATCCCCCAAGGAGGGCAAAATCTCAGTGTGCATATCATTCAAAAGAACTCGTCAATACTTTTAAAACGAATGGTTCAACCTTCCATCTATAGTAATTTAAACAAAATTATATTATATATATATATATATATATATGTATACAAATGCATCTTTTAAGATGCCATTTTGTAGAACATAAAATAGAGTTTCTTTGTAGATTTAGCGTTATGCTTTTCTGGATTGAAAATCGTCTGTATTTATCATGGAAGATAAATTTGAATAACTAATGATTTTATTAAATTTTCTGTACTGAATGAATTCTTCTAGAAAAATATAGAAGAAAATTTTGCGATGGCAACAATATAATAGCTTTTATTTTTAATTTATGCTGGTTTAAAACTGTTATTCTATACAAAATTTAATGCTAAATGGTTGCATTCATTTTGGGAGGAGGCAATTATATTATGCTTTATTTACTGTATAGAAATATATATACCCACATTGAAAATTTACAATTCCTTGGGTGAAGGTACTTTCCCCGGGGGTGAGACACGCATTTTCTATAAATAGTCGAATCGTATTCGGAATGTCTCAAAATATGTAAATCCATTGAAAACAAGCGGTCAAAAATTTTCTCAAATAAAGTGTTTTCCTCCTATAAACATAGAAAAAAGTAAAAAAGAAGAAAAAATCAGGATTGTATTAACACATTAATTTAGAAGAAGGTTACTACTTATCGAGATACAATATGGAAAATTGTATTTCAATACATTTTTATTTATTTATTTATTTATTCATTCATTTACTATCTAAAAAAAAAAAAATGTCTGTTTAGAAATTTTTAGTTCGATTGTGTAAAATATTACTCGCATTTTTTTTTTTTTTTTTCCAGGTTATTACATTTTTCGTAAAGGGGATAAAAGATAAGGAATTTTTCGTCTTTATAGATAGCTTTAATTAAGAACCAAAAAACATATTAGTTTTTTTGACTTTATTTTTATTATTAAGAACAATCACAATATAATATAAGAATTTAAGAGCTATAATACAGTAGATATAATCAAATGTCAAATTTCTTTTACGAGATACTTCATATACCAGGCAAAAGTAAATCTAATTATATTTAAAACATATCAAATAAAATGTAATTCAAATAAGACGCTCCTTTGTGGCTATGAAATCATTCAAGCGCATGCATGACGGTGCTTGTATTCGCAAATAAAATAAATAAATAAATAAATAAAAGAACATAGTAAATAAAGATTTGAATTACCGTTATAAACAGCATATTGCAACTGAAACGAGTTAGCGTATTGCTACAAAATTTAGTAAGGAGACAATTCATGAAATGAGATCCAGGAATTAATATACATATGTATATATTTAAAAATGTCCATAGAGTATCGATTTAGATGAAAAATAAAATATACAGCAGCAGAAAAAACTCATACGGAATACATTAATAATTTCAATATTTATTAACCCTTTGATTTACAAGGTAAATACGCTTTAATTAACATCGACATCCACCAGAGCCCAGAAGTTAGAAGAAAATAAATAAATGATTTTTCTGTTTCCTTTCAAAAGGAAGAAATTTAAAGGGAAAATTAAATATATATACGGTCAGTAATAAAAGTATCCGAACACTAGCAAAAAATGATAGACTGACCAAGAACATGATTCGACAAGGATTTATTTAACAAAACAGTATTAACTCTACTTTTTTTATATAGACATTTTTGCTAGTGTTCGGATACCTTTGTTACCGACTGTATATATATATATATAGCAGGGATGAATCTTAGCAGTTGGAAATATAAACTAGATGACATGGGATATATACTAACGTGCTTCAAAGAGTTAATTAGTTTTTACTGCCACTTTGGTCATTCCATTTTTAAATTGGTTTTCTTATTCTCAAAAAACGCTAGCTGGTGGACATTTTTTTCACTTTATTATAAATACTCCATGAGCGCATCTCATGAATCTTTGTAATCTCCCCCCGTCCATTTTAGTTGCAGGACGTTACTTATCGAAGAAGTTGAATTATAAGGATTCTATATGTATAGGTAGATAAATAAAACTAGTTGGCATAGGTGAACTCTGCTCAGTTCCCCACAATATGTATGTTCTCATAAATTTCTTGTACAGGACTTATTATATACATGTTAAGTGAAATGAATTTGACCAAACGCTTGACACAGTGACAGAACGAAATCCTCGCCTAATACGCTACCCACCATTCAGTTATCTTATTATCTTATTCTAATCTATTAATTTATTTTATTGAGATCAATTTCGTAGTTTATTTTCATGCTACTATTTCCAATGCAACTTTCCTAAAAATGCGTATTTTTATGAAATATCTCGCCATTTTGCTATGTTGATAAAACCTTAAATTTCAAATAACTTACGAAATTTTCCTATTAGAATATTTGCAGTCAATCATGTTCATACAAGTATCATAAATGTTATTTTGAAATTGTCTGATATATTTATGATCCTTAAAATGAACGTTTATGCTCAATTTTGCCTTATTCTGCCATTTTAAGTAAACCGTAAATTCCAAATAACTTACGAATTTTTTTAATTGGAAAATTCATACTCTATGGTATTCATGCCAGTATCCTAAATAATATTTCGAAAGTGGTTTGACATCTTTAAGATGAAAATATCCCTCAAGATTTACGTTTATATGAAATTTTGTTCTATTCTGCCATGTTAAGAAATTCGTAAATTTCCAATAACTAACGAAATTTTTATACTGAAAAATTCATAGTCATTAATATTCATGCCAGTGTCCTAAATAATATTTCAAAAGTAGTCTGACATCTTTACGATGAAAATATCTCCCAAAATTGGCGTTTATGTGAAATTTTGCCCTATACTGCCATGTTAAGAAATTCGTAAATGTCTAATAACTTGCGAAATTTTCAAAGTAGCAAATTTATAGTTACTGATGTTCATTCCGGCATCAAAACTGATATTTTAAAACTGGTCTGACATTTGTACAGTAAAAAGTTTCCATTTAATGCACGTTTAAGTGAATTTTTGTCCTATTCTCCCATGTTAAGAAAATCGTAAATTTCTAATAACTTACGAAGTTTTTTAATTCGAATGTTGCAAATGAATAGGGTTTTTGCCAGTGTCGAAAGTAATATTTTAAAACTGATCTGACCTCTCTGCGACAATTTGTTCGTGAGATATCGTGTACACAGACTAACAAACTAACGGACTAACACACTAACCCACTAAAAGACTAACACACTAACAGACACCCTACAGACAGACACCATACAAATTTTGTCATTTTCGGATTCCTCACACCTGAAAACGTATAAAAAAGTCAAAAAACCGAGGTCGAAAATTTTCACGATTACCTAAGTTCCCCATACCTATAGTATGATGGGGAACTAAAAAGAGTGTCATAAGCAAACATCATAAATTGCAAAAAACACATGATAATTGCTTCGGGTTAAAATAATTAAGGACGACCTTTGATTAAGCAAAAATAGCAGGCACGCGTGCAGCATAAAAGTTTTAACTATGACTTTAAGACTAATACTTCATATTACATAATTGCAAAAATTACAGAGGTAAAATCAAAATGATCATGTTTCATCTTTCATGCAGCATATTTTTATAATATATATATATATATATATATATTATTGTCATTGTCTTTTATGTTTATTGTCAGGTATGTCTTTTATGTTTATGAATAATTAGTGTTTGAAAACAAGATGTGGAGATCTATGGTGGAGTGTAGTTTTTGTTGTTGTTGGTTGTGGTTTAAATGGTTGATAGTTTTGTTTATTTATTTATAGTTAGTTTGTGTTGTTGTTTGAGTTTAATTTAAATTAGAAATTTAAGTTTATTTATTTAAAATAAAAAAAATTTGCTTCTCGTTTGGTTCCTTCTATAACTAAATTAGTGAATATTTGGTTTGGTTATGTAGATATTGGGAACTATTCCTTTGGTATAGTGTATGATGGATTTGCTATTGGTTGTTTATTAACATTAATTAGATTAATGTTTTTGTCAAAAGTCACTATAGTATATGAAAATTACTTTAAAAATATGAATATTGAAAGAGAGAGAAATTGCGATACCGGCAAGATACCGAGTTTCATTAAAACCCGTAGTGCTTGGTCGGCTCCAGTATATATGGCGGGAAGCGGATCGTTAAAAAGCAACCATGAGTATAGGAATTATAGTAGTGTGGGTTTTTTAAATGGTAATGTTGGTAGCGATGAAATGGTAAATGGAAGGGTGTGGAACCAGGGGGGAGCAAAGCAATAAAAAATAAAAATTACTAAAAAAGGAGAAAAAAAATTGCTAATTTTGTGTTAAAGGAGTTAAATAAAAGTACACGTGGTATAAGACTAGATACATATATAATCGGAATTTCAATAAGGATTTATCAAATAGGAATGTGAGTGAAAAAGTTGAATTAGATAATGTTAAAGTGTATAAAACACGTTGGTTCTATAATAAGAAATTTTAAAAAGATTCTGATGTCAACAAAATGAGTTTGTTTAAGTGTAATGACAAAAGGTGTAAAGTGTGCATTTGTGCTGAGTTGGAGGAAATAGATAAAGTGGATGAAAAAAATTGTTTCAAATTCTGTAAAGTTTTTAATTGTGTATATAAATTAAGATGCAATTTATGTGACAAGTTATATATTGGAGAAGCATCTAATCAAATAAATATACGTTTCATTAATCATAAATCTGACATTAGAAACCTTACAAGAGAAGATCAGGATATTGAAATCAAACATTTTGTAGAACACGGTATAGAAAACATCACGTATATCTATTTTGAAAATGGCACCAAATAAATTGGAAAGATTAATTTGTGAAAATGATATGATGATAAGATATGGAACGGTATATCCATACGGTTTAAATGTTTTGTTTAATAAAAGTAATGTAATAAAAAACTTTCATTCTAAAAAAATGGATGATTCCATTTATGAAAAACTAAATCGCGACATTGGATGTGAATACATAGAAAAAAGAGGAGATAGTGAAAGAAAAAATAATCTGGTGTGTCACTCACACGACTTTCTCTTACCCTGAAATTTAATACTATAAATACAGCTTGCAGATTAATAGGTAAGATAACGAGTACTGTTATGTAAACCTACGTTAAACAATTCATATTAGGCTTCTGAAGAGTTTTATATGATAATTAGTTCTGTGTGAGGGGGGCTACCGCCCCCCTCAACCCCCCGTTTCATTAATGCACCTACATTTATATAGAATTTAATTCGGTTATTAAAAAATAATTCTCTTTTTAAAAAATAATTTATTAAAATTATTATTAAAAAAATTATTTTTTATGATAAGGCATACGATTTCCATGTTAGAGAAGTAGTATAACACCAAATGTCCAAAAAATGTCCATTTTATTCTCAATACTTAGAAAAAAAATCGTACTTTTTTTTTTTTTTTTTTTTTTTTTTTTCGTTAAAAGTAAAAAAAATCGATAACTTTGCTTTAAATTATCGTAGATCGATGGTTCAACCATTCATTTTAAAGGTATTGGCAAGCTCTTTTGAAAGATACCCATCATGAAAATTTACTCCCCTCGAGGAGGGACTTCCCCCCCAGGGGGGGAGGCGAGGCTCCTACATACACAATTTTTTTTCCCAGTTAACTATCTCTATTACAAAAAAATATATATTCGTTTCATTTGGTTTAGTGCAGTCTATAGAAGTTAAACTCTACTTTCCTGCAATTTCCCCCATCGACGTAATGTATTAGAATTCTATTGATTGTCCCTGTACACGAACCAATCGCTTGATCTTAACGAAAAGCTTACTGTAGCGTCCCTATATGATACACATTTAGAATACCAAGTTTGAACTTTCTGCCATAATTTGTTCTTGAGATATGCTGATAACAGACAGACACACACACAGACACACACACAGACATACAGACACACAGACACACACACAGACATACAGACACACAGACATACACACAGACATACAGACACACAGACATACACACAGACCATTTGCTAAAAACATGATTTTCGTATTCAGGGGACCTCAAAACGTGTAAATATAACAAAATCTCGCGTTCGAAAATTTGACCCAAAAACAATACTTTCTCTACCTTATGGGTAAAAGAAAGTAACAAGTATAGGTCTAGAAAGTTAAATACTTGTAAAGATATTGAGAATGCGATATTTAACAGCGATAATAAAAATAGTGATAAGGCTATTAAAGGAATTGTATTTTACATGAAAAAGAAACTAATCCCAGATATATTAAGATTATTGCAATCTAATACAGGAAATGTGAATGTGGATTTGGGTTTAGATCTTTTGAAATATAGAATTAAAAAACAGAAATTGCAAAAGAACTGTGAGTTAAAGCTATGTCAAGAGGACAGAGTTTATAGAATTTATTGTGTACTAGATTACATGGGAGGGCATTACAAAGATGTTAACTTTAATAAATTATTAAATAAATATAAAAATCTTTTACCAGTAGGAAAGCTAAAAATCGTTAAGACATTTAGATATGATAAACCATTGGGGCGCATTATATTTAATTATAATGGTTACGCCAAAAATTTAAAGGTGAGTGTTGATGAAAGTGTATGTAACTGTAGTGAAGAGATATATACTGATTATGTAAATAAAGATTATGGACATGTCATTACGGGGAATTTGGAAGTTATAAAGGACGAAGAGTTGAGAAGAGTTATGGAATATGGAACTAAATACAGAATTAAGCGTATGATAACAAAAAGTGCCGCAATAAAACGGCTTAATTCTAATACAGAATTATTTATACAAAAAATAATGTACAAGTATAATTTACCATATACTGTTTTCGAAGAATGGAAATGTTATATTTTTAGGGATTTAAAGAGAGAATATGTGAGGGATGGTGATGTTGTTTCTCATGAAAAATATTTAGAACTAATGAAATCAATTAAGGAACTTCGGGAGAGGTTTATAGTAATTTATGTGGATAAAGCTAATACAAGCTATGCAATAATTTGTAAAAAACTGTATGGTGAGATTTTTAAGCGCAAGTTATAATAATCCAAAAAAATATCAGATTATTAATTTGAAAGTTACAGTTATTGAGAACAGGGTTAAGGCATTTTATAAAAAGTTAAAACTAAAATAGAAAAGCCAAAATTTCCCATATTTAATATTAGTGCCAAAGTTTCATAAAAACCCTGTGAAATTTAGAGTGGTGACTTGTGGTTATGGAACTTATCTTGAATTACCCAATAAAAAGTTAATGAAGGTTTTGAGAGACATGTTTGAAATAATGGTATTGGGAGAACAAACTTTTATAATAAGAAATAGTTGTGAATTATTGGTTTACTTAACTATAATAACTAAGTCAAATAAAATTACCAGCCTATAAGCTTACGATTTTGCAGACGTTTATAATACTACTGATTTAACAGATTTAAAGGAAAAAGTTATAGAGTTTTATAATAAAAATAGTAATAACGAAATTGATAAAGACTTCTTCGTTAATTTGTTTAAGTTCGTTGTTAGAGAATTATCTGTATGAGGGAAATAAAGTGTTTAAACAAGTTTTCGGAATCCCAATATGGGGGGGGGGGAAGTTGCAGCTCTATACTAGCTGATATCTGCTTACATATTTATGAAAAGAACAATAGTTTAAACACAGAAACATTATGTTGTAGATATATCGATGACCTTGTATTGATAAGGATAAATGGCGAAAATACAGATATTGATTTTCAGTACTACCCTAAGAATTTAAAGCTAGAACCCTCTTCTATGAATTGTAAAAATATAAATTATTTGGACGTAAATATAAAATTAGAGAATGATAATTTGGTAACAAGAATTTATGACAAAAGAAAAGACTTTCATTTTAAAACAATAAATCTAATACATTTTACATCTAACGTACATATTTCAGTTAAAAAGAACGTATTTAGAAATGGTTTAGTACGTATAGCTAGATTAAATTCAGACTTGGAAGAGATGTTTGAGGATATGGTAGAATGGTGTCGTCAGAGCATAGCGCAGGGTTTATATAGTGGTTTAGTGAAAAGTAGAGTGAAAAGTATGACGTACCAATTCGTAAATCAGTTTAAAAGGAGTACTGGGCTGAAAATGTTGTTGGAAAGAAAGGATGGTTTAGAGAATTGGTTTCATGAGTTTTTTTCATTTGGTCTTGACAGTTGAGGGGAACGCTGCATGCGTAGAAATAGTTTAACCCTGCAGTGCATGTTGTAAGCCATGCCGCCTGTCTCCATATAAATTTTAATTTCGCTCTGTTTCATTAATTTTAATTTAGCTTTGTTTCATTTTTAGTTCTGGTTTATGTTAAAGATATTTTTCGTACATTATTTGGTTTAGTTTGTTTATTAATTTCGTTAAGTTTTTGTTGACATGTTTCATTCTTGAATTTTATGTTTAAATATGAGTTTGAAGTTAATTTTGTTTTCCAATAGGATATATATATATATATATATATATATATATATAAGATTTTTCTTTTTTTCTTTTTTATACATGTATAAAAGAAAAAATTATCAGCATGAAACTAAAATTTTTACAAAATATTGAAAAACGTGTGTAAAAATAATTTAAAATTAGAAGGTAATTTTTCTGGTAACTAATTTCAAATTTTGCGTAAATGCAAAAATTTAACTGTAGATTAAGTATATTGTACTAATATATGCATAATTTATTTAAAAGATAAGGATTAGCAGAAGTCTCCGTACATATATTTTATGCATATCACTAAATAGCCTTAATTCCTAGCTGAAAAGTTTCAATGACTTTCTGGTGAAAAGTATTCGTTAATTCAATTCAACTGTTTACCTGCCCGTCAGCGTTTTTAATTTTTGAAATTTGGATAAATCGTCTTGAAACTGACATGTGTTATTAAAGATAAGCACTGCATGTCCCCTGTGGAAATTAGTATTCATAGTATTTATCGTTCATTTAAGTACAGAAAAAGTAAAACTGGGATCATTTACGGTATATAGGCGATAATTCGATAAGTGAGATTTTGTAGTGATACATTGTTTCAAAATCAAAATATGCATCATAATTATATGTACCATAATATTCTTACTTAAGAAAAAAGGCTGTTTATTATAAGTAAGAAAAAATATTGGTTGTACGATAATGGTAATTATTCGAAGTAAGTTTCAAATACATTAAACCATTTTAAACGGAACGTAATAAAGACGTTTATTCAAAATCAGAGTGACTTAGTTACTCTAACGCCTTGGCTACCGACGAAAATTTACGAGATTCGCTTCACAGTGCCACCGTTCTCTCTCTACTCTTAAATGAGTAAATCCTTCGAAAACGCTATGAAGATGACTTTCAATATTAATTTTCTGCACTCCCAAGCCCTGCGAGTAGTTTTACTGGTAGCAGTATACAAAGGATCGTACTTCGGAAAAGCGTATATATACGCCCGGGGCAGTTAAGGGATTAAAAAATGGGACCTTGAACATTTACGGTTTTTTATCAGCCAGATAAATGAACTGGACGAGCTACTTTTATAGGAGAAATTTGGTTTTCTTCTGGATTTTCTCCCAGAATTGAAATTTAACATACTATATAATCTAAAAGCTATACTTTTTTTTTAAACAAGTGTGTATACAAAGAAGCATAGAACAGCATGCCTGCAAGAAAACAGTTAGTGATTTATTTGAAATTAGTAGTTCCGAAAAAATCACGTTTAAATTTACGAATTTATTTTCAAGTTAATAATGACTGTGATTAGAAGCAAGAAAACGATCAAAGCATAAGCACTTTTCACGATGAGATCAACGTATAAAATAAAATTCATCGCAATTAATTTCATTACAATGTTGTTCAACGTTGAAACACATCGCGAACATTTTGGAAATTATTGGGTTTTTCGTCGAGATAACCAGCTTTGTAAAAGGCATATATAACTAGATTTTTAAATTTTGAAGTAAACATATACAAGGGCCAACAGAATAATAACAATAAGTAAAAATTCTTTCTTTTTGCGTATGAATAATAGCGCGATTAAAAGCAGACGAAAAATCAACATTTCTTACTAGCGGCTTTGGTGTAAAATATTAATTAAAAAATTAAACTTTAGGACTGAGAAAAACGTGCAATAAAGAAAAATATTTTCTCTTAAGTTATTCAGTTATTTAAATCACAAAAAAAAAAATAAAAAAAAAATAGTTGAAATAAAATATTTTAATAATTAAAAATATATTATTATATATTTTTAAATTGAATTTAATACATATTCCCCCTTAAATTATTCATTTATTTTAATATTTTATTTCCTTTATATTATTAAAAAAAAAAAAAAAAAGCGAGGAGTCATCGTGTTTCTAAATCACGACATTCCTCACTCAAACTGAACAATCTTACTACTGCACCATGTCGTCATACTAATGTGTTCTGTTTTGTTGGTTTTGACAGAAACAGCTAAAACTTTTATGGTCGTTTTCTTGTTCCATGGGGGGTTGTTGCAGCAATTTTGCACTCTACCCTATGTTTTCGACCATGCTCTTTAATTTGAGCTTGGTTTGCTTTCAATAGAAATTTTTCTGATTCATACTTCCCTTGTTAGACTGCTGTGGCTGCCTGAAACTTTTGTTTAAAATTTTAAACGCGTTTTTCTCAAAACTACTTTTTTCATAATGGTTGACATGCTATCTGAAGTTTTATTTAACCAAATTACTTCAAATATTGTATCAACGTTCAACATATAATTTTCTATCGCTCCAACAATTTTTGTATTAAGATTATTATTATTAATTACTATTTTTATAAAAATAACAAATTATGACAAAATATTAAAATATGCCTTTTTTAAGACAATTGTCAATTTGAGATTTTTGTCTGCTTATTGTTTTTTTTTTTTCTTTTCCCTTAGATAGTGCCTATAAGGACATTCTTAATACTGAAGTATCTTCTTCTTCTTCTTTTTTTTTTCTTTTTGTTTCAGACGGCCAGAAGGGCTGCCTGCAATCGCATCAACTAGACCAGAACATCTTCTTTAACTTTTAACTGCCTTTTTTTTTTTTTTTTTTTTTTTTTTTTTTATACTTTTAAAATAACAATAAATATCATGTAAAAAAATATTATTATTATTATTATTATTTTATTGAGCTCGACAAAACACCCATAATTTATACCGCAAGATTAGAATACCCATTTCAGTTATTCGAAACTTAAGAATTTTTTTTAAGTAGCAGAATAGGGCAAAATTCCACATAAGCGCCCATTTTGAGGGATATTTTCATCATAATGATATCAGATCACTTTTAAAATATCATTTAGGATACAAGTATTAGCATCAGTAACTATGAAAATTTTACTTTGAAAATTTCGTAAGTTATTCGAAATTTACAATTTTTTCAACACGTAATAGTAGGGCAAAATTTCGAATAAACGCCCATTATGAGAAATAATTTCAGCGGAAAAATGTTAGACCACTTTTAAAATATCATTCATAATATTAGCATGAACATCATTGACTATGAATTATTAAATTAAAAAAATTCTTTATGGGAACGAAAGCAAAAAAGCACAAAAAATAGTTTGGGTTTGGATAGGTTAGGATAGTGTCATAATATAGACTTACTATTATTTTTTCTAGATATATTTTTAATGGTTTCATGATCTGCGTCAAATTTTTCAACCCTGATACAAAGCGTGCCTTAGTGATGAGAAAGAAATATCAGTGAATACCTTTATAATAAGACATTTTTAAAATGATTAATAAACATCAACATAATTTATTATATAAAACACAAGTTAAATGTTTTTCAGGAAATTTATAATTTTAAGCACGTTAAAGATATTTTACCTTTTAAATATAGATTATTCTCGACCATCCCTAGTAATTATTTTGTCTCTATTTATAACAAAATGCCAAAAACACAGTTGTAACATCATAAATTTTAAAGAAAAATTCCTCTTGTTTGAATAGCGATAAATTATGTATTCCAAAAAATAAAAGTATCTATTTCTTTAGGTCGTTGAACATCACCTCATGCTGCGAACGTCTGAAATGAATTTTCTCACCTTCTCCGATAACATTTCCTACAATTCCGGTCTTTTACATATGAAGAAATGAACGCAGTGATCTATGGTTAAAATAGTGACGAATTTGGTTCTCACAACTGATAACGTTCAAAACTAGAAAAAACACATTTTTCAAAATGTCTAATCCTATCTGTGTGTTTGATAGTGGCATGACATTTTTAGTTCCCTCTATTGATAACATCCTAAACGAAAGAAAATAGATAATTCAAATCGTTCCCGTCATCCGATAAATTATCTATGCTGCAGGAACAATAATGTAATTCTCTTTATTTTATTTTATTTTCATTAGATTGTTTTTAGCTTTGTTATTTATCATTTATAAAAATATCATAGAAATTGCATTTCAATGGTAGATTTTCAGTTACTATTTATAAGCTAAGAAAATAATGACAGGCAATATGTAAATGTGGATTCTGATAATAAATTTCGTAAGACAGGGATCTATTTTTAAGAGATTTGAAAAAATCTATGTCAAACTATATATTCCAGCTGATAGATGTTGTTGCTTTTCAGCAAGAAGTATGTTGTTAAAATTAAAAATATATATACATTCTTTAACACAAATACTGCTTTAGTTCAGTTGTAATAAAAAATTAAAGTTGATATTATTAAAAGTGAAATACACACTTATATTTCAGTGTAATTTACATAATGCAACGTACACATTTTAAATAAATATAGATTTTTTTTTTTTTTTTTTTTTAAGATATATTCACCGTTTTAGTTGCCCTTAACACTCATCTATATTTTGAAAAAAATTTTCTAAATTATAAGTATTATTTATTAAATTAACAAATGTCTTTATTTTCTAATTTCATATTATTTAATAATTTTTATATTTTAGAAATTATTTTTTATATTTTAAAATTTATTAATTACACTGTTCTGCATGAAAATCGGCCCCAACACCATTTTTGCAAACTCTTATGTAAAATGACCTCCTGAATCCGAATATGACACCCATTTTGGTCTTTCACCCACCGTTTTTTCGGGACGCCCCCCCCCCCCTTTTTCTTTTCCTTTTTGTCACTTTTCGGTAATTTTGTAACGATAAGTTTGATTTGTAAGGTGACAAAGGATTGTTTTAACTGTTAAATATCTTCTGAGGGGCTACAGAAGTGAAACATTCTAAAACATGAACATTTGCAGCAAGGGAGAAATTTAGGAAGGGGGGAGGGGATTCGCCACTTAAATTAGGAATTACCTTTATACTATTTCGTTAAACAATTATTGTTATTTATTATCCATTATATATTTTTTGGGTTTTAAGTGTTAAAATAATTATTTTCCATTCTCCAAATCAAATTCATGACCATAAATTTACCGAACAGTTATAAACATTGGGGAAGGGGGTGGTGTCCCAAGAAAACGGTGGGTGATTGGGCAAAATGGGGGTCATATTCGATTTCAGGAGGTTATTTTACATAAGAATCAGCAGGAATGGTGTCAGAAGTATGAAATATATATATATATATTGCAGCACAGAGTTATTTTAGGTTTATTTTCCACTTGAGGATTCTCAAAATAAAACCTATAAAAGTCATACTTGCCAACTTACTAATTAATATTTCATAGCACTGTCGTAGATGCCTTTTGTCCAACTCTTTTTTTTAATGAATTTTTTTCTTCTTATTTAATTGGATTTCCATTTAGGTAAAATTACACTAAAAATAAAGTGGTCTGGAAAATGGAGCTGATACTATTATTCTACGTAATATTAATTACAGGGATCGTACTTTCCGCCCTTTTCTTCAGGACACTGTCAGGTATGAGGATTTTCTGCCTTTTTTGCTACCACTATTTTTATATAATAATCTCTGTCCTATTTAGCCATAACATAGAACTATAAAAATAAAATAAAAAATTCTGTTTGAAAATAGTAGTGTCATAAAAGGTAGAAACAGACCTCGCTGCGTTTCTAAAATTTTAAGCTCATTTTACTGTATAGTCACCATTCCATCAAATCAATACTTTTTTATATATTGTTTACACATGTTTTGTCATTAAAACATTCATTAAAAATTTATTATTGAGGACAACGGTGAGAGTATAATAAATACCGAGCAAAATTTTAGGAACGCTGCAATGCCTACAGAAATTTCTCATCTCTGAAAGTGTCCTGAAAAAAGGGCGGGGAGTATGACCCATGTAATAAAAATGTTAGCAGGTATATAAAAGTTTTTATGTAACACTTTAAAACATTTTCTTCATTCCTACGTATATTACATTTAATATTTGAAATCGGCTTTAAAGTTAATTACAGTTAAAAATGACGAATTAAAAGGTATTTAGGCATGATTTATATATTCTCATATTTTTAAAAGTATTATAACTT